>JAJOZX010002376.1:0-110000 GCA_023014485.1 Bathynomus jamesi
TCATACTGAATCAGCTAGGAGCTGCGTTCCTTAATATGTAATTTATTTAGTATAGGTTCTTGTATTTTATAAATATTTCCGTCTCGTACCGTGATCGTTACGCAGACATGCGAGGGGTGACATATTCGTTCGTAATTAAACATTAATTAATAGAAATGCGATATATATTTGTATGTAGGTTAAGATATTGGAAAGAAGAAAGCGTTATTATCTATTGGCGTTATCGCTACATAGATACATTGTAACATATTTTGAAACAATGATTGTATATACTTTGATAAAGTTTTAGGTAGCCTAAAAAATAAGGCTAAAGGTAGGCCCCAATTAGAAGGGCAGTTGGGGGTGGGACTTTATGGAATTAAAGTTGCAGCCACTTTCTGTCGGTGAGTTCTGGGTGATTTGCAGTTCATACTGAATCAGCTAGGGCCTGCGTTCCTTAATATGTAATTTATTTACTATAGGTTCTTGTATTTGAGAAATATTCCGTCTGGTACCGTGATCGTTACGCAGACATACGAGGAGTGATATCTTCGTTCGTAATTAAACATTAATTAATAGTTATGCGATATATATTTGTAGGTAGGTTAAGATATTGGAAAGAAGAAAGCGTTATTATCTATTGGCGTTATCGCTACATAGATACATTGTAACATATTTTGAGACATTAAATGCGTATACTTTAATAAAGTTTTAGGTAGCCTAAAAGATAAGGCTAACGATAGGGCCTATTTAGAAGGGCACTTGGAATAGGTAGGAATGGAACTCATCATGCAGCTACCTCCCCGTGGTGAGTTCTGGGTGATTTGCAGTTCATACTGAATCAGCTAGGTGCTGCATTCTTTAATATGTAGTTCTTAATATAGGTTCTTTCTTGTATTTTAGAAAAATTTTCGTCTGGTACCGTGATCATTACACAGACATACGAGAAGTGACATGGTCGTTAGTGATTAAACATTAATTAATAGACATGCGAAATATATTTGTAGTTGGTTAAAATATGGAAAAGCGGAAACCTTTATTTCTATTAGCGTTATCGCTATATAGATACATAGTAACATATTTTGAAACAATGATTGTATATACTTTGATCAAGTTTTAGGTAGCCTAAAAGATAAGGCTAAAAGTAGGGCCGAATTGGAAGGGCAGTTGGGGGTGGGACTTTATGGAACTAAAGTTGCAGCCACCTTCCGTCGGTGAGTTGTGGTTGATCTGCAGTTCATACTGAATCAGCTAGGAGCTGTGTTCCTTAATGTGTAATTTATTTAGTATAGGTTCTTGTATTTTAGGAATATTTCCGTCTGGTACCGTGATCGTTACGCAGACATACGAGGAGTGACATATTCGTTCGTAATTAAATATTAATTAATAGACATGCGATATATATTTGTAGGTAGGTTAAGATATGGAAAAGAAGAAAGCGTTATTATCTGTTGGCGTTATCGCCACATAGATACATTGTAACATATTTTGAAACAATGATTGTATATACTTTGATAAAGTTTTAGGTAGCCTAAAAAATAAGGCTAAAGGTAGGCCCCAATTAGAAGGGCAGTTGGGGGTGGGACTTTATGGAATTAAAGTTGCAGCCACTTTCTGTCGGTGAGTTCTGGGTGATTTGCAGTTCATACTGAATCAGCTAGTTCTTGCGTTCCTTAATATGTAATTTATTTAGTATAGGTTCTTGTATTTTAGAAATATTTCCGTCTCGTACCGTGATCGTTACGCAGACATACGAGGAGTGACATATTCGTTCGTAATTAAACATTAATTAATAGACATGCGATATATATTTGTAGGTAGGTTAAGATATGGAAAAGAAGAAAGCGTTATTATCTATTGGCGTTATCGCTACATAGATACATTGTAACATATTTTGAAACATTAAATGCGTATACTTTAATGAAGTTTTATGTAGCCTAAAAGATAAGGCTAAAGGTATGGCCGAATTGGAAAGGCAGTTGGGGGTGGGACTTTATGGAACTAAAGTTGCAGCCACCTTCCGTCGGTGAGTTGTGGGTGATCTGCAGTTCATACTGAATCAGCTAGGAGCTGCGTTCCTTAATGTGTAATTTATTTAGTATAGGTTCTTGTATTTTAGGAATATTTCCGTCTGGTACCGTGATCTTTACGCAGATATACGAGGAGTGACATATTCGTTTGTAATTAAACATTAATTAATAGACATGCGATATATATTTGTAGGTAGGTTAAGATATGGAAAAGAAGAAAGCGTTATTATCTATTGGCGTTATCGCTTCATAGATACATTGTACAAATTTTGAAACAATGATTGTATATACTTTGATGAAATTTTAGGTACCCTAAAAGATAAGGCTAAAGGTAGGGCCGAATTGGAAGGGCAGTTGGGGGTGGGACTTTATGGAACTAAAGTTGCAGCCACCTTCCGTCGGTGAGTTGTGGGTGATTTGCAGTTCATACTGAATCAGCTAGGAGCTGCGTTCCTTAATATGTAATTTATTTAGTATAGGTTCTTGTATTTTAGAAATATTTCCGTCTGGTACCGTGATCGTTACGCAGACATGCGAGGGGTGACATATTCGTTCGTAATTAAACATTAATTAATAGAAATGCGATATATATTTGTATGTAGGTTAAGATATTGGAAAGAAGAAAGCGTTATTATTTATTGGCGTTATCGCTACATAGATACATTGTAACATATTTTGAAACATTAAATGCGTATACTCTAATGAAGTTTTATGTAGCCTAAAAGATAAGACTAAAGGTAGGGCCCAATTAAAATGGCAGTTGGGGGTGGGACTTTATGGAACTAAAGTTGCAGCTACCTTTCGTCGGTGAGTTGTGGGTGATTTGCAGTTCATACTGAATCAGCTAGGGGCTGCGTTCCTTATTATGTAATTTATTTAGTATAGGTTCTTGTATTTTAGAAATATTTCCGTCTGGTACCGTGACCGTTACGCAGACATACGAGGAGTGATATATTCGTTCGTAATTAAACATTAATTAATAGAAATGCGATGTATATTTGTAGGTAGGTTAAGATATGGAAAAGAAGAAAGCGTTATTATCTATTGGCGTTATCGCTACATAGATACATTGTAACATATTTTGAGACATTAAATGCGTATACTTTAATAAAGTTTTAGGTAGCCTAAAAGATAAGGCTAACGATAGGGCCTATTTAGAAGGGCACTTGGAATAGGTAGGAATGGAACTCATCATGCAGCTACCTCCCCGTGGTGAGTTCTGGGTGATTTGCAGTTCATACTGAATCAGCTAGGTGCTGCATTCTTTAATATGTAGTTTCTTTAATATAGGTTTTTTCTTGTATTTTAGAAAAATTTTCGTCTGGTACCTTGATCGTTACACAGACATACGACAAGTGACATGGTCGTTAGTGATTAAACATTAATTAATAGACATGCGAAATATATTTGTAGGTGGTTAAAATGAAGAAAAGCGGAAACCTTTATTTCTATTAGCGTTATCGCTACATAGATACATTGTAACATATTTTGAAACAATGATGGTATATACTTTGATGAACTTTTAGGTAGCCTAAAAGATAAGGCTAAAGGTAGGGCCGAATTGGAAGGGCAGTTGGGGGTGGGAATTTATGGAACGTAAGTTGCAGCCACCTTCCGTCGGTGAGTTGTGGGTGATTTGCAGTTCATACTGAATTAGCTATGAGGTGCGTTCCTTATATGTAGTTTATTTAGTATAGGTTCTTGTATTTTAGAAATATTTCCATCTGGTACCGTGATCGTTACGCAGACATACGAGGAGTGACATTCGTTCGTAATTAAACATTAATTAATAGACATGCGATATATATTTGTAGGTAGGTTAAGATATGGAAAAGAAGAAAGCGTTATTATCTGTTGGCGTTATCGCTACATAGATACATTGTAACATATTTTGAAACATGATTGTATATACTTTGATAAAGTTTTAGGTAGCCTAAAAATAAGGCTAAAGGTAGGCCCCAATTAGAAGGGCAGTTGGGGTGGACTTTATGGAATTAAAGTTGCAGCCACTTTCTGTCGGTGAGTTCTGGGTGATTTGCAGTTCATACTGAATCAGCTAGGGCCTGCGTTCCTTAATATGTAATTTATTTAGTATAGGTTCTTGTATTTTAGAAATATTTCCGTCTCGTACCCTGATCGTTACGCAGACATACGAGGAGTGACATATTCGTTCGTAAATAAACCTTAATTAATAGAAATGCGATATATATTTGTATGTAGGTTAAGATATGGAAAAGAAGAAAGCGTTATTATCTATTGGCGTTATCGCTACATAGATACATTGTAACATATTTTGAAACATTAAATGCGTATACTTTAATGAAGTTTTATGTAGCCTAAAAGATAAGGCTAAAGGTAGGGCCGAATTGGAAGGGCAGTTGGGGGTGGGACTTTATGGAACGTAAGTTGCAGCCACCTTCCGTCGGTGAGTTGTGGGTGATTTGGAGTTCATACTGAATCAGCTATGAGGTGCGTTGCTTAATATGTAGTTTATTTAGTATAGGTTCTTGTATTTTAGAAATATTTCCGTCTGGTACCGTGATCGTTACGCAGACATACGAGGAGTGACATATTCGTTCGTAATTAAACATTAATTAATAGACATGCGATATATATTTGTAGGTAGGTTAATATGGAAAAGAAGAAAGCGTTATTATCTATTGGCGTTATCGCTACATAGATACATTGTAACATATTTTGAAACAATGATTGTATATACTTTGATGAAGTTTTAGGTAGCCTAAAAGATAAGGCTAAATGTAGGGCCGAATTGGAAGGGCAG
The DNA here is from genome assembly GCA_023014485.1 of Bathynomus jamesi. NCBI lineage: Eukaryota > Metazoa > Arthropoda > Malacostraca > Isopoda > Cirolanidae > Bathynomus > Bathynomus jamesi. The sequence goes on from JAJOZX010002376.1 coordinate 4,792, forward strand.
TTGGGGGTGGGACTTTATGGAAGTAAAGTTGCAGCCACCTTCCGTCGGTGAGTTGTGGGTGATTTGCAGTTCATACTGAATCAGCTAGGAGCTGCGTTCCTTAATATGTAATTTATTTAGTATAGGTTCTTGTATTTTATAAATATTTCCGTCTGGTACCGTGATCGTTACGCAGACATACGAGGAGTGATATATTCGTTAGTAAATAAACCTTAATTAATAGAAATGCGTTATATATTTGTATGTAGGTTAAGATATGGAAAAGAAGAAAGCGTTATTATCTATTGGCGTTATCGCTACATAGATACATTGTAACATATTTTGAGACATTAAATGCGTATACTTTAATAAAGTTTTAGGTAGCCTAAAAGATAAGGCTAACGATAGAGCCTATTTAGAAGGGCACTTGGAATAGGTAGGAATGGAACTCATCATGCAGCTACCTCCCCGTGGTGAGTTCTGGGTGATTTGCAGTTCATACTGAATCAGCTAGGTGCTGCATTCTTTAATATGTAGTTTCTTTAATATATGTTTTTTGTATTTTAGAAAAATTTTCGTCTGGTACCGATCGTTACACAGACATACGAGAAGTGACATGGTCGTTAGTGATTAAACATTAATTAATAGAAATGCGAATATATTTGTAGTGGTTAAATGAGGAAAAGAAACCTTATTTCTATTAGCGTTATCGCTATAGATACATAGTAACATATTTTGAAACAATGATTGTATACTTTTAAAGTTTTAGGTAGCCTAAAAATAAGGCTAAAGATAGGCCCAATTAGAAGGGCAGTTGGTGGTGGACTATGGAATTAAGTTGCAGCCACTCTGTCGGTGAGTTCTGGGTGATTTGCTGTTCATACTGAATCAGCTAGGGCCTGCATTCTTAATATGTAGTTTCTTTAATATAGGTTCTTGTATTTTAGAAATTTTCGTCTGGTACCGTGATCGTTACACAGACACATGCGAGGGTGACATATTCGTTCGTATTAAACATTAATTAATAGAATGCGATATATATTTGTATGTAGGTTAAGATATGGAAAGAAGAAACGTTATTATTTCTATGGCGTTATCGCTACATAGATACATTGTAACATATTTTGAAACATTAAATGCGTATACTCTTGATAGTTTTATGGTAGCCTAAAAATAAGGCTAAAGGTAGGCCCAATTAAAATGGCAGTTGGGGGTGGGACTTTATGGAATAAAGTTGCAGCTACCTTTCGTCGGTGAGTTGTGGGTGATTTGCAGTTCATACTGAATCAGCTAGGGCTGCGTTCCTTATATGTAATTTATTTAGTATAGGTTCTTGTATTTTAGAAATATTTCCGTCTGGTACCGTGACGTTACGCAGACATACGAGGAGTGATATATTCGTTCGTAATTAAACATTAATTAATAGAAATGCGATGTATATTTGTAGGTAGGTTAAGATATGGAAAAGAAGAAAGCGTTATTATCTATTGGCGTTATCGCTACATAGATACATTGTAACATATTTTGAGACATTAAATGCGTATACTTTAATAAGTTTTAGTAGCCTAAAAGATAAGGCTAACGATAGGGCCTATTGAAGGGCACTTGGGGTAGGAATGGAACTCATCATGCAGCTACCTCCCCGTGGTGAGTTCTGGGTGATTTGCAGTTCATACTGAATCAGCTAGGAGCTGCGTTCCTTAATGTGTAATTTATTTAGTATAGGTTCTTGTATTTTATAAATATTTCCGTCTGGTACCGTGATCGTTACGCAGACATACGAGGAGTGACATATTCGTTCGTAATTAAACATTAATTAATAGACATGCGATATATATTTGTAGGTAGGTTAAGATATGGAAAAGAAGTAAGCGTTATTATCTATTGGCGTTATCGCTACATAGATACATTGTAACATATTTTGAAACAATGATGGTATATACTTTAATGAAGTTTTAGGTAGCCTAAAAGATAAGGCTAAAGGTAGGGCCGAATTGGGAGGGCAGTTTGGGGTGGGACTTTATGGAACTAAAGTTGCAGCCACCTTTCGTCGGTGAGTTGTGGGTGATTTGCAGTTCATACTGAATCAGCTAGGAGCTGCGTTCCTTAATATGTAATTTATTTAGTATAGGTTCTTGTATTTTAGAAATATTTCCGTCTGGTACCGTGATGGTTACGCAGAGATACGAGGAGTGACATATTCTTTCGCAATTAAACATTAATTAATAGAAATGCGACATATATTTGTAGGTAGGTTAAGATATGGAAAAGAAGAAAGCGTTATTATCTATTGGCGTTAACGCTACATAGATACATTGTAACATATTTTGAAACATTAAATGCGTATACTTTAATGAAGTTTTATGTAGCCTAAAAGATAAGGCTAAAGGTAGGGCCGAATTGGAAGGGCAGTTGGGGGTGGTTCTTTATGGAACGTAAGTTGCAGTCACCTTCCGTCGGTGAGTTGTGGGTGATTTGCAGTTCATACTGAATCAGCTATGAGGTGCGTTCCTTAATATGTAGTTTATTTAGTATAGGTTCTTGTATTTTAGAAATATTTCCCTATGCGATCGTGATATATATTTGTAGGTAGGTTAAAATGAGGAAAAGCGGAAAGCTTTATTTCTATTAGCGTTATAACTACATAGATACATATTAACATATTTTGAAACAATGAATGCATATACTTTGAAGAAGTTTTAGGTAGCCTAAAAGATAAGGCTAACGGTACGGCCCAATTAGAAGGGCTGTTGGGGGTGGAACCTTCGTGAACTGAAGTTGCAGCCACCTTCCCTTTGTGAATTCTTGGTGATTTGCAGTTGATACTGAATCAGCTAGGAGCTGCATTCTTTAATATGTAGTTTATTTAGTATAGTTTTTTTTTTGCATTTTAGAAATATTATCGCCTTGTACCGTTATCGTTACACAGACATACAAGAAATGAGAAATTATATGTTTTTTATTAAAAATTGTCGTTTATGAATTAATATACATGGGAAATATATTTTTAGGTAGGTTAAGATGAAGCTATGATAAAAATAAATTGGTAAACAAATTTGAAATTATAGCTTGTAATTAAATTCGTTAATGAGATATTCATTGGACATATTTATCCAGAGCAGACATTGGGTTAGTTACTGGGTTTCTATAAGTATTACTGTTACTATTTCTTTAATTTTCATTTATTATTATTTATAATACTTGTCATCTATTAGTATTACTTTTGTATGTGGGGTGCTTCACTCAATTGAAAGGGATCCTTATATCTAATTAAATGCAATTAGAAGCTGTGTTAACAAACTAAGAAACAAACGCTTTATTTCAGACTCAACAGGTACAAACATTATGCAAGAGGTCCATAGAAGATTAAGAGATAGTTGTCTGGAGCACTGACTAAGTAGGCCAGTGAATCAATGTGTATCATAAACACAAATACAATGATCCAACCATGAGGTGGTGTGCCAACTATCACTATCATAAGTAAAGCTATCACCAGGAAGACTACACATGGATGAAAGAATCAAGTTATGAACTTCACAAAAGGCTTTTAAGTGGTTGCTGAACAGAGAATTATTATTAAGCACAATAATGGCTGCACATGTATCCAACTCATCAGTAATACTGCTGAACTGTCCCAATTTAATGAGGTAATCATCTTCATTATCAACTGTCTGAAAAGGCATATAGATACACAGAATTCCAAATTTTTTATTGTCTACACAAATTTCTATTTCAGTTAGCCAATTTAAGCCAAGTTTTAATACACTAATATATATCCCATACCCCACCCTCCAAAGAATATCTACCCCACCAGGTGGCTGGCCTGCGAAGAGACCATTTTCTTTATCTCTGGTGGCCTCCCCTATCCCATGAAAGTTATTGGACAAGCTATTTAGGTCCTTTAAGTCCTGTTTCCTGCAGACAATATCAGCATCCTCTAACAGCTTATAAATTATGATCTACCTGTGTTTGTTGTTACTGCCTAAGCTTAGTCCTCTACAGTTATAAGATATTACCTTGAATGTTGCAATTAGGAAGATGCAGGATTGCAGGAGCTCTTCCAGCCGTCTCTGCATGTCGAATTCCACTTATACCAGGCACAGCAGTTACAGTATTAGACTCAGCTGGATTCTCCTCCACTGTACGACGCATGATGTCTCCATAATTACCCTCTCCAACACTTGCGAGAGTGGCTGCAGGCGTTTTTTGTCCCTTCTCATATACATATACCCGTTCCGGCCATACTGCTGGATCCATCCGTACGCCTGGATCATCACAGACTACTGTAACTTGAAAGGAACTGTAAGTAGTCCATCTGGAGTCAATTTTCCTCCATGTAACCTGAAGGTTCACTTTATCTTCCACAAATGCCTGCAGCCCCTCGCCTGTAAGATCAGGTCGACATCTCGAGACGAAAATGTTTGCGGTTTTCGTTGGTACAGCCATTATACGATCTGTTTTGGCAGTCCCAATGATACCCCGCCGTTCTCTGCCAGCCTTTGCCACAGGCTGACTCCCTCTAGCCGGTGCATGAGTGAGACCAGTCCCCCTTGAGGGACCACCACCATTAGCTACTGCAGTGGTTGCGGTTCTTGGAGGGATCGCTTGCTTCGGCCCCTCCTTACCACCATTGTCCAAGATGCCTCCTCATCATGACCCCCTACTGCATTCCCAGCATCCCAATTCACCAAGGCCGCTTGGGGGGTACCGTGTGTGAGATGGCATTGAGCTGGCGATGTAACAGTGTCTAGATTCAGGGATCCAGGATAAGACTGAGAAGCAGAGGGCTCTGCACTCATGGATCCAGGATGAAGTTGAGAGGCAGAAAGCTCTGCACTTATGGATCCAGAATGAGGCTGAGGCAGAGGGCTCTGCACTCATGGATCCAGGATGAGGTTGAGCGTCAGCCAAATAAATATTTGTTTCAACTAAATCATTACAATTTCAGAGACTAGGTCTTGATAAATTTTACTACTTTATTGAAGGAAAAATTTGCCACAATATTAGTTCACGTAGATGTTTATTTTAGTTTAGAGTAGATTTAGTTCATTTTTTCAGTTCTTTGTTCACATAATATGTCCATTGCCATTGTAAAAGAAAAGTAATAGACTATTATCTATTACTTTGCCTTCTATTACTATTACAGCCAAAAAATTATGATCTATTACTATTACTTGAAAAATCCTGTAATAGTCTATTACCTATTACTATTACCCCATGTCTGACCCAGAGAAGTAGGCTTTGTACTTAATATGGAAAGCTGATTGTATGACCTTATCGAAGTTCTTCATTCAGTTGGTGAAATTCAACTTTCATGGGCTTTCTAAGGTATTTATGAAAACATCCTGAGTGTCCTTTAGTAAACATAGAGGTGCTTGTTCACCCTATATTTTTTTTTTATTTTATCTTCTCGCGCATACAATGTTTATTTTTGTTGTACTGTATTGATCCCGGTGTTTGATCTAGTTTATATGGTGGTAAGGAATTTCCCTTATCTCAGAACTTGTTGTAAAGTAATGTACTCGCGTGATATGGCACTGTTTCAGTAAAAGTACGTTTCGTTTCTGAGAACCTCACTTTCTTAAATGATTTTCAATCAGCCAAACTTTAAAACGAGCAATATTCACTTGTTTGTTTACTTTAATAACCGGATTTCTTTCTCCTTTGCCAGCGAGTGTACATTCGGGTTTATCGTGTTTAGGAGTTTTCACAATCCCGGTTTTCCGGTACAAAATCGGCCATCGTCCCGGTATTTTGGGATTCCCCTGTTTATAGAAAAATAATGATACTCTTAAAATGTTTAAGCATTAGATAATTCTAGATTAGTTTGTTATTTTTAAAGATAAATATATAAATATATACAAAAACGATAAATAGAATAAAGGATAGAGCCTACGCCGAGTTTCAAACACTGCAGAAACATAAACACGATATTTCCTCTTGGCGTTTATGCCTACAATGCTAATTTGCAGCTTTGCACTTCAATAAAAATAAATTATATTATGGTATAATTAATACGAACACAACACCTTTTATATACATTAACTAATTTTTAGTAAAAGAAATATCAACAGCAAAAGGTGTGCCACTGAATTGAAAATAACAAAAATAACCCACTAAAACACTAAATGTTCGATTCGATTCAGGGAAATTAAATGGCTGGCTTTCAGTCTGAGTCACTCATCAAAAATAATCCTATTACACATGCGTATTATACAGGGCATATTATAGGAAATATTCGAGTTGTACAACGCAAGGTGATTCGTGCTATTATAAATTTGTCATCATAGTCTTTAGGTTTGTATTTTCTAGATACAATAGTAAATTAACGTAAAACTTTGAAATAACGTTTTCAGAATATTTTGTAAAACCCGCCCGAGATCCCAAGAGCCCAGTTGAGAAACCCTAGTGTACATGTTGACAAATGTCCTCTGGGTTAGGTTATAAGTTACGCTAAGTTAGATTAGTTATGTTTGGTTAGGTTACATTCAGTTACATTAGGCTAAGTTAGTAGTGTGCAGGATCTTTTGGGTGATTCACAATTTCGGAAGAAAAAGTTCGTTTCAAACTAAAAGTTCTAAAGAGCATGAAAGATATTAATATATGATAGTAATAAAATTTCCAAAACAAAACGTTCATTACTGATTAGTAATTTTTCATGTTTGGGAAATTTTGTTTCTAGGAGAATATTTTTCCGAAGCTGTACATTATATATAAAGTTTCACAACAGTCTATACAATAAAATGCAATACACCTTTAATGCAAGACGATATGCATATAAAATTGTAACTGAAACTGATAAGCAAATAAAACCTTACATCTTATGTAGTTTTATTTAGTGTCATATTAGCAAGAATAAATAGTATTTGCTTATTAAACTCTTCATATATAAACATGGCTGGGGGTGGCGTCCTCCATTTTTGTGACTAATACTTGGTTCAAAAATCACAAAAGAAGGAAACACACGGAAAAAACCAAGAGACACAAAGATTCCAAATTTACTTTATTTTGGTAAGACAGAGATATAGGAATACAGTGAAGAACTCGAAAGCTTATCCTGGAGCAGATGCTGATTCCAATCGTAACTTGGTGGTAATGGAAAATATGGTGAGGTTGAAGACTCTTAAAAAGAATAACGTAGGGAAGAAGTGGAATACTGAAAAACTGAAGGGAGAACAAAGGATAGTTTTTGTTAAAAAGGTGAATGAAGAGATAAGGAGGCAAAGAAATGACGGCCACATTCATATGACAAGTGAAGAAAGATGGTGTAGACTGAGAGATACAATAAAGCAGAGTGCACAGGAAAATATCGGTTATGTGAAAAGAGAAGCAAGGAAACCCTTGGTCAGTACAGAGATGCTTGACAAAATGGAAGGAAGAAGAAAATGGAAGAGTACACATACAGAAGAAGGGAGACAACGATACAGACAGTTGAATAACGAACTGAGAAGAGAAACTGATAAAGCAAAAGAGATGTGGCTTGAAGAGTAGTGCAGGGAAATGGAAGAAGTAGAAAGGAAAGGAAGAACTGATTTAATGTACCAAAAAGTTAAGGACATAAATAGATGGAAAAGAAGTAGCTTGAGAGTGCGAGAAATGGAGAAAAACTGGAAAGACCAGAAGATATAAGGAAGAGATGGATTGAGTATATTGAAGAACTGTATGATAAAGAGAACAAACCTAATAACATCGAAATGAATGAAGCAGATGAGGTGGAAGTAGATTGTATGGGACCGGACATATTAGAAAGAGAAGTAGAGACGGCTGTAAAAGACTTAAGAAATGGCAAGGCCCCAGGACCAGATGATGTACCAGCAGAACTTCTGAAGTCTTGAAGGTGATGTTAGAGAGGAGGTGAATGTATTATGCAGAAATATGTATGAAAGTGGAGACTGGCCTGCTGACTTTGAGTCTCTATGATTACTATTCTGGGATGTAGCCAGGAATGTCCCAAGGGGGGGCGAACTTGAGCTACGTTCGTCAGGTTCCGTCGTGAATCTGGCGAGTCCATACAGTTGGGGGGGGGGGGGGTCTGGAGGAGAGCTGGAAGCTCCGTCAGCGGGGTCCAGGGCGGAGCCCAGTAACCAGCGCATTTTAAGTTTTATTTTGTGTAAAAACTGTCTGAAAATGTCAGTGCAACTGCCATTTTTTTAATACAATCACATTGGTGCAATCTAAACTATATTATTATGTAATTACTTGTATTTTCTGAAATTTGAAATCGGGTATTGATCCTATAGTTTTCATATTTTACAAAGAAAGTAACTATTTTATTCACACATTTATTGATTTCATGCATACAATTATTTAGCGTATACACGTTTAACAGTATAACATCTATGAATAACGAAATCATTAGAAGAGATCCAAATGAAACTCACGTAAAAGGCAAGTCAAACGGATGCAGAAACAGCAAGATTAGTTGAGACAAGAAACTCACATCTGTTTAACATATATAAAATTTTAAACAGGATAATCGCATGGGAAAATAATTTAGGGGCTACTTGAAAAAAATATATGTACTTTATCAAATACGCAAGTACTTTACTAAATCAAAATCGAATACTTTAGTAAATATGCAATTTACATATACTGTAGGTACACCAAAAAATCACATTACCGCCCACCGTCCGTTTTCAAGTAACAAATTGAGTCATCTCACCTTTTTCTTGCAAATCTATCCAATATTTTGGACGCATCATCCTGTCAGACCGATCTTCGCTCATTCTATTTCGTAGCTATGTCTTCAACCTGCGAAGGTTTGAAAATGAACGCTCTGGCGCAGCTGTGGAAACAGGTTGAACAGTGAAAACTTGTAGTGGTCGATGGACGATTGGGAACGCAATACTATCTCATTTCTCTATAGCCAAAACTGCATCAGATGGCCTCTCAGAAGGTTCAAAAGTTTTCCAGACGTCGTACCACACATACCACTCACCAAGAGCTTCCTGTGCCGATTCGTTTTGATATGGCAATGTAGCTTTCCAAAACTCTCATGCTTCTATTTTCTTGTGCTGTGCAGTAGCTTATCAGGAGTAATTAATGCAGGCAGAGAGGAGAAAACCCAAAACCCATGGCTTGCGTATTATGAGACGAGAAGCGACGTTCTAGATTTTGTATTGTACTGTCCAAGAAAGGCAAGAAAACAGATTTTATAGTAAACCTCAGGGTTCTCTGCTGATGCAGTGCATGCAGAACTGGCATCGAGCTGGGTTCGTTTTGATATGGCAATATAGCTTTCCAAAACTCTCATGCTTCTTCTATTTTCTTGTACTGTGCAGTAGCTTATCAGGAGTAATTAATGCAGGCAGAGAGGAAAAACCCAAAACCCATGGCTTGCGTATTATGAGACGAGAAGCGACGTTCTAGGTTTTGTATTGTACTGTCCAAGAAAGGCAAGAAAACAGATTCTATAGTAAACCTCAGGGTTCTCTGCTGATGCAGTGCATGCAGAACTAACTGGCATCGAGCTGGGTTCAGTTTCCCCGCGCTTCATATTTCAGTAGTTCAGTATGATACGTGTTTGGACGTGTTTAAAAAACCCGAAAAATATCGCTTAAATAACATACATATATGAGGGTAATTCAATAAGTATCCACACTTTTTATTTTTACAATTTTTTTTTCACATCTGATAGATTATAAACACATCACTTCTCAACATATTCTCCCTGTTTCTCAATACACTTAGTCCAGCGATCTACAAGCTTCCTAATGCCATCACAAAAGAATGTTTTTGGCTGTGTGCGTAGCCAGTCGTGCACCGCCTCCTTCAGGTCATCATCGCCTTGGAATCGCTGACCTCTCAAAGCGTCTTTTAGTGGTTCAATCAGGTAAAAATCCGAAGGTGCCAGGTCTGGACTGTAGGCTGGATGGTCGAGAACTTCAAATTTAAGTTTTTGAAGGCATTTTCTAGTCTGCAACGGTATGAGGGCGCGCATTGTCGTGTAACAGAATAACACCTTCCGACAATCTCCTCCTCCGTTTTGTGCGAATTGCTTACTTTAACTCATTCCGAAGCATGTCGGAATAATACACTTGTTACTGTAGTTCCACGCTCTAGAATGTAGATAATGTTCAAGGATAGTGCCTCGTGTATCCCGAAACAGTGTTAGCATAACTTTGCCTGGTGATGGCTGCACTTTGAACTTCTTGCAACGGGAGATGTTGGATGCTTCCACTGCATGCTCTGTCGTTTGCTTTCTGGTTCATAGTGATGGATCCAGGTATGGACGTCTGCTCTCGTCTTTTGGCGCGGTATCATAATGAAGGTGAAAACTTTTTGGAGCGCAGCCTGGAGAAACCTCAGATATTGTGGTGAAATATTTAACTGATATTATTGAAGAGCATGACCTGGGCAGAAAATTAGTTGCTTTCTGTGGTGATAACACTAACTGTAATTTTGGTGGTGCTGCAAGAAAAGGAGTGAATAACATTTTCAGGAAGCTAAATGACTACATTGGTAGGGAACTAATTGGGATTGGTTGTTTTGCACATATTGTACATAATGCTGTTCAGTCTGCCAATTGATGTTGAAACAGTGGTTGTAAAAATATATTCATATTTCTACATCTATACTGTTCGAGTAGAAGAGCTGAAAGAGTTTTGTGATTTTGTGGACATTGAATATAAACAGTTACTGGGATATAGTAAAACAAGGTGGTTGGCATTAATGCCTGCAGTTGAAAGAATACTCAAGTTGTTTCCTGGTCTAAGATCATACTTTCTGAGCCAAAGCAAGTGTCCAGTGAAACCGAAAAACGTTTTTGAAAACCCACAATCAGAGATCTGGCTCAACTTTGTGCACTGTCAAGCAGCCACCTTTCACCAAGTGGTTTTAAAGATTGAGGGTGAAAATATATCAGTTGTGGAAGTGATGAGTGCAATTTCTGATCTGAAGGATAATTTGCAATCAAAGAAAGATAATGTGTTTGTGCCACTCTCAGTCAGGACTCTTGTAAACAAACTTGAACAAGATGGGTTGATTGATTCTAATGATTCCTTATCTGTAAAGAAAATAGTTGAGTTTTATGACATGTGTTAAGTACTTGGATCAGTGGTCGGGTCACTTGCCAAACGTTGAGTGTATACAGTGGGCTTTATTAAAACAAGTTCCAAAGTGGTCAGTTGTTGAGAAAACAATGGATTTTGCTGCTGAAAAACAACTATTTGACACTGAATTATTTGATGAGTTCACGTGTTTTGCAAAGTACATTAGTGATAAGAAAGTAGCAGAGTGGAATGCATCTAAATTATCAACAGACCAGCGCTGGGTGGAAGTATTCACTCATTTCAAGGCCAGAGACGTCAATCATCAACGATGTCAGCATTAGTTCAGTTCATACACTGTCTTCCAGGAACTAATGCTTCGACTGAACGTGCTTTCTCTCAAATGAATAAGACGTGGACATCTGAGAAAGCACAATTGAAAGTCTCAACTCTAAAAGCTTTACTTTTAACTAAAATAAACTTCAATCAAACCTGTATGGAGTTCTACACTATGTTGAAATCAACTCCGGAGTTACTTCAGAAGATTTCATCTGAAAAGTACGGGAATTGAAAAGCAAGTACGATAATATTGTGTATTGGTATGTCATAGATATAAGCCATTCTCAGTTGATTTAATTTTTTTCATAATTATATACTCAAGAGAAAAATACAAGCAGTGAAATAATAATTATGTTCTATATATATATATATATATATATATATATATATATATATATATATATATATATATATATATATATATATATATATATATATATATATGAGGTAGAGAGGTGTCCCGCTTTTGGCTCCTGAAAATAGTCATTTTAGTTTATAACTCCAAAAATAGAAAAATGTCCCGCTTTTTGCAGTAGGCCTACTATAATATTTCTGAGTGATACGAATTGCTTCGAGGTCACCAGCTTGGATTAGGATTACACCCAAGCAAATATTGTTAAGGTTATAAAAAGCGACTTATTGTTTTGTATTTAATTAAGAAAATAAATCTGTTATTTGTTCACAGTGAATAACAAATGATTGGCAGTAATTGTAGTGAATAACAATTATTTAACGGTCTTTATATTATGCTAAGATGACATGGAGCTTAGCCAATAAATAAAATGGTTAAGAGCCTAATTGCCAAGTAATGCATTCATTTATGGTAGGCTAATGGCATGCAAAAATGGAACGCAGCATGAAATATGAAGCCTAATGATAACAAATTATGCACGTACGTTTTAGTACACTGAATAGAATACGTAACACACTGATTATGTAGGCTAAAGGTTATGCATGAATGAACATGGAATAAATGCTTGCAGCCTAATAATAGAAATTAAGCACGTACGTTTTGGTACACTGAATAGACTACGTAACATATTGATTATGTAAGCTAAAGGTTATGCATGAATGAACATGGAATAAATGATGCTGCCTAATAAATAATAGAAATTAAGCGCGTACGTTTTGGTACACTGAATAGATGACGCAGGCTAGAGTTACGCATAAATGGAACATTGAATGGGCCTAGTAATGACATTAAGAATGCACGTGCGTTTAGTACACGGTAAGTGGATTCGGCCGTCAATAATGAAAATGCTTAAATAAATCGCATAAATAAATGGATGCAAACATGAAAGAACACGATTACGGTATTGGAAATGACACTTAAACTGGGCCTACTGCAGTCTTAACAGAAAGTTAGCTTGAACGGTATTGAAAGCACTTTAGGTATAGCTTAATCACGCTGTTGCGATTACGCTCTGTAGGCTTAAGAATGAGGCACAGAGAGCTTACCGACTGTGTTGAAAATACCTCTCGAGATGAAGTTGACTGTCCGATGTTACGTACGCCGAGATGATCGTGGAACCAGCAGCGAGCCTCTTGTTAAGAGTTTGCTTGCGGGAACTCGTGGAACCGATAGCGAGCCTTTTGTTGAGAGTTATGCTTGAGGGAAAGAACGGTTTTGCGAACACTGATGTAGGCTTCACGAGAATTGCTTGAAAGACGGTGACCGGCTGAGATCAAACGGCGCTGGTTTCGAATGAGTGCTTCTGCAGGCTGACGGCGGAAGGTCTTACTTGTTGATAGATCGGAAGCTTTGAAGGAACAGCAGGCCGCTCTCCGGCGAAAGCCAGAGAGCGGGTGGTTTGACGAAGGCTGAGTGGTACGTGACGGCCAAAACGAGAAGTGGTGAGCGAGTGAGTGAGGATGAGTGAAGAGTGATTGTTTTTGTTTTGTTTTTTCTGCTTAAGGTGCTTCAACCCTACTGGATTATTGACACGAGTGAAGAGTGAGAATGTGTATCAGTGGAATCTCGCTTATATAGTCTCTGTGACGCGGACTTTCCCGCCATATCTTGAGACGCCTTCTACGCGTCCTTTAGTTAAGGGCTTGCTTTCGCGGGCTTTTTGGGACAAAACAGACGTTTTCATTGTTTCTGATTCCTTGACCATGTGTGTCTTCTAAGAATGTTTGATGATGGCGTGGAAGAAAGAATTTGTTTGTCTACTTGTTAGTCTATTTCTCGTCGGTCCTCTACATATATATATACATACATACAGGGTTCATAGCGAATCTTGCCAAGTGATTTCCCTGACTTTCCCTGACCTCAACTGACAATGTTGCAAACATTTCCTTGACTAAATTTCATTTTGTGTATTTTAAACGTCCTCCGCCAACACACACACACACACACACACACACACACACACACACACACTTGTTTTCCTTTTATTATTAAGTGTCATTTCCTCACATACTGTTGATGATTCCACAGACTTCTATCATAAAACTTACTACTTCAGAATCTTTGAAGAAAATTATTTAAACAGTCTGCCGTAGCCTATCGTTTTTTACAGTCATGTTAATTCCCTGACCACCATTCAATTTTTTTCTGTTTTCCCTGAAATTACGCAACAAAGCTATTTTCCCTGACCACTTTTCAATTCCCTGACTTTCTAGGTAACTATGAACATATATATATATATATATATATATAACTGCAATGACCGCGCAGTATATAAATGAATAGAAACGACATAAGTGTTAAGGAACGTTTCTGCACAAGAGGAGGAGAGATTCCCGGGCGGTTCGCCTCATTTTTCATTATTCGTTATCTCTCCTCCTCGTGTGCAGAAACGTTCCTTAACACTTATGTCGTTTCTATTCATATATATATATATATATATATATATATATATATAGAGAGAGAGAGAGAGAGAGAGAGAGAGAGAGAGAGAGTTTGCTTAATGTTATAAGGCATTCTTTCCGGACTAACGACATCTGATCGACAAGTTATTATGGGTTAGATCAAGTTGTTAGTCTCTTAGTGTCGATTGTTTGGTCTTATCGACGAAATGGGCAAGGTTCATTCTATTGTTTCTATACATTCCGTTTGGACATAGTTTGAAATATTAATATAGGTAATTGTTAATTGTTCTTTTGCACCTATATCCATCGGATCGACAAGAACATAACATCGACATTCTAAAATCTAATAACCTAACCCAATCATCTAACCCACAATATACTTGTCGACAGAATATCAAGTCGATCAAATGTAATTGTATATTGTGGGTTAGGTTAGGTTATGAGATTTTAGAATGTCGATGTTATGTTCTTGTCGATCCGATGGATATAGGTGCAAAAGAACAATTAACAATTACCTAACGATATCATGTTAAAATTTCTTTTGCCTCTCATTAACCCTTGTTAAGTATGTGCTAATTGTTTTGTTTCTCCTGTACGTTGTATATATTTATGGGCATCTCGCCTTTTATCTTCATTCCCTGACGAGGTGTAGCTTTGAATAAACGAAAGGCCTTGGAATCGTTTTTCTTTTTCCTTGTGGGTTTGCCGCATTCATTCATTTCACGTGTTTTATTGTGAAATTCATCCCATATATATATATATATATATAATATATATATATATATATATATATATTACAAGAGGTGAGCTTGGTTTTAATATATGGTATACCAGGTACTACAAATCTATGAATCGGCAGAGAATTTAAATTCCCTACCGATTCATCGGTTTGTATACAAAGTCCTCACCATTGTTATAACTTTCAATAAGTTTTCTTCTGTCTTCCGTTGAAGTACGATTGTACAGACACGGTGACATTCTGAAATTCTAGTTTAGTCACCGTGAAAAAATCTGGTTAATGGAGGATATATGAGTAGCGCAGCGGGAAAGGTGGGATAAGCGACAAAATCGGCGAAATGCGTTTTCTGTTTGAAAAGACAGCAGATACCCAATTTTCTGAGTGGAAACAGTGTTTCCAGTCACAAAATGGGATATCTGCCAATTGGAGGTGATAGAGGGAAGAATATGCTGTCTCTTCAAGCAGAAAACGCTTTTGTCGATTTTGTCGCTTATCCCCTTCTCCCGCTTCACTACTCGTATAGGTAATCTGAAGATAAATCAAGTTACACTCATTCGCTTTTTATTGGTCCACGTTGCGGAACATGATTGGTTGATGAAGCGTTGTTATAGTTGTGTTTAATAAATAATAATGTGATAATAAGTGATTTGATTATTGTCAAATACATAACGCTTTGTCATTTAGTTTCCTTCATACATTGTTTATTTGTGCTGCCTCCTGTCATTCGTCGGTAGTCTGTTCATATGAATGTTCTATTGTCGAAAACATTTCGAGTTTGTTCAATCGCATTTCCAAAACACTGTCGTCATTTTTAAAACTATTCTCAACTTTTTTTTAAACAATTTAAAGGTGGTGGATACTTCCGGTTGGTACTTCTCTCTCTCTCTCTCTCTCTCTCTCTCTCTCTCTCTCTCTCTCTCTCTCTCTCTCTCTCTCTCTCTATATATATATATATATATATATATATATATATATATATATATATATATATATATCGGGTCGGCAAAAAAAAAAAAAGGGAGACCTTCATATCTCGGCAAATATGGTACATAGAACCATGAAATTTTAGTATGTTAGTACTACGTAATTTTATGGTTTGTATGCCATCTTTTAGCATTTTTGCTGCGAAATTGGATTTATGGCGAATATTCCAGAAAAATCTTGCTAATCATAGGTTCAGATTGATAAGTTAAGCGATTTTAATTAACGTAAGCCAACTGCAGGAGGTTTGGACAAGCTTCTCAAGAAAATCGATAAAACAGAAGATATCAAAAGAATACCAGGTAGCGGTATTAAATTTGGCCACGAAACAGTCTTGATTTAAATCTTGTCGATTACGGCCTTTGGGAAAATTTGTCACAGAGAATTTATCGGGTCACAGAAAGAAATGTCGCTCATTTACGACAGCTTCTTCTGGAAAAATGGGATGAGCTACCACAAGAACACATCAATAAAGCCATAGATGAGTCCCGTCCTAGACTGAAAAAGGTTGTAGAAGCTCGTGGTAAACATATCGAGCAGTTTTTTTAACATCAAGTTAGCACCATATGTGAGTACTTTGTAACTTTTTATCTGCACATACAATGTTGTAGTAGTGTAAATGGAGAAGTTCCAGTGGCATAAAGAAATGTTCAATAAATCTGCAGTTTTCATTAGTTTTCTTTGAAATCCGCTCACCAGATAGGAAATTTACTTAGTTGTGGGGTGTGAAAAAATTTGACCATAACTTTGGATTTTACAGCCAAAGTTCGAGGTCTCCCTTTTTTTTGCCGACCCGGTATATATATATATATATATTATATATATATATATATATATAACCAATGACCACGCAGTATATCAATGTATAGAAACGACGTAAGTATAGAGGAGTGTTCTGCACACGAGGAAGAGAAATAACGAACAAATGAAAAATCCTGGGTTCGATTCCCGGGCGGGGACCTCATTTTTCATTTGTTCGTTATTTCTCTTCCTCGTGTGCAGAACACTCCTCTATACTTACGTCGTTTCTATACATTGATATACTGCGTGGTCATTGCAGTTAAATGTACATATTCACGATTTGCGAGGGTGCCCTCTCAAGGCATTGGTTTCTGCCCTATCTAGGAGAATTACGACTTCTGACTATTGTGCCCTGTGGTGTAGTGGTTAGCATATCTGACCGGCAATCGGAAGATCCTGGGTTCGATTCCCGGGCGGGGACCTCATTTTTCATTTGTTCGTTATTTCTCTTCCTCGTGTGCAGAACACTCCTCTATACTTACGTCGTTTCTATACATATATATATATGTGTTAACCCCTCCGTCTATGGCCTGGGTTGGTTCGAAGTCGACGGGGGTTTTAGTTAGGTGGCAGCAACGGATGTGTGACTTGCAGTAGTTTTCTTCGATATTACTCTCCGAGTTCTTCTATAGTGGCTCGGAGGACTCTGGTAGACTTACTAGAAATTCTGAAGATTCCGGACTCTTCTTATAGCGTATCCGGAAAGTTTAATGACTAAGTTCTTCTGAAGAGAGCAACGCTCGAAGGATAAGATAAAGACTATCTTTTACTGCAATTTACTGCTAAAATGTACAGGTAGTGCTCAGCCTCTGAATTAGCTTCTGAAGGACAATGGAAGATTTTTACTGGGGTTTATATGCCCCAAAACTGCTAACATCATTATTATTAAATGCTAAAAAGGCTGCATTATTTTTGCACAATATTCGAAAATAAAGTAAATTTTTTAGCTGTGGTAAGGCTTGAACAAGTAAAAAAAATATTTGAAGATGAAACCATATTTTTATCTTAAACCGCGACTTTTCAGATCTGATATCATGATCTGCCAAGTTAACTAAAAGTGGAAATCGGACTATGCATCTTTACACTAAAATATGCATATGAGTAAAATTTTAAGGTTTAAGATGTACAATTTAAATGCTTAGGCAAGACATTATCTCATCTTTTATAACGAAAGAGAATGTATACAAAATATGAACATTGCAAAGCTTAAGCAGGATTCCTTATTAAGCGAAATTAAAAAAAAATGATTGAGATTTTAAAAAAGAATAGGTCACCAATTATTTGGCAAAGTAGAAAGGAAATCAAAAATTTTATCGAAACTTGCGTTGGGCGATTTTGGTCATTAGGTAAAAATGAATACACACGTACATATGAATATAGGCATTATATAAAGTTAAATATATAAGAATATACAGGATTATATAAATACATGAAACATATAAACACATGAATTTTAAAATGGATACAAGAACTCTATAAATGAATACAAGAATTACATGAAGAATATGATAGTATAGGAATATGGGAATTATTTATGGTTCATTTTTACACACACACACACACACACACACACACACACACACATAATATATATATATATATATATATATATATATATATATATATATATGCGGTGTCCGGGCTTAAATGGCAATAAAATACATTTATAATGTTTTATTTTATTGCCATTTAAGCCCGGACACCCTGTATAATAACAGCAAAGCCCCCTTTAAATCAAAAGAGAGAGTCATGATTTTCAAGTAAAATCGCAATTATAAAGCAAATATAATTATGAATCTTGATTGGAAGATATTTATTGCTTCTAATTATTTTTTTCACCAAACTGAAAGCCTTTATCGTTTTCACAATCAAAAATAGCGAAGAAATTATGGTTAGACATAATCTTAAATTTAAAAATCAGCCTAAAAATGAGAATATAAATGGGACAAAAATGCTTCTCTCTTGCCAATTACACACACACACACACACACACTTTTTATTTATATATATATATATATATATTATATACTTTTGTTGAGTTTGAACGACGGTTCAGGATCGACCTGTAGTCGACCCCTCTGCAGCATCCCGCCTCATTTGCGGAACTTGGTGAAGGAGGGAATTGTTCTCTGATCTCCTCCTGCCCTCGTAGCCAGCCACGCATGGCTGGTCAGGGACTTTGCACAAGAATATATATATATATATATATCAAGGCTGTAGCCAGAATTTTTTTTCGGAGGGGGTTATATGAATTGGTACATACCTAGGACGTCCTAGGTATGTACATAATTTTTATATATATATATATATATATATTATATATATTATATATATATATATATATACTGTATATTCAACAAAGATATGTAAATTGTTTACATTACCTTACAAGACGATATTTAATTTTCTCTTCCTTTTTGACATTTCTTGAAGAACATCCTCCGGTTGTATTTCTAATTGGTGGTGAATGCTCATTAATGCCAAACCATTCAGTCTCTTCAGAGGAAGAATTTGTTATGTAGGTTTTAAGTCTTCTTAGCGTTGAAAAGGATGTTTCTGCAGTGGCCGTAGTTATTGGCAGAGTGGCACCTATTTTGAAAAATGCATGAATTGTAGGGAATATTTCTTCATTGCATTCATTTAAAGAAGTAATGAAATCGATGGGCTTTTAATTTTGGTCTCCAAGTTCGTCTCCACATCTTCAGTTCTCCCTCGAACTTTACCCCAACGCTTGCATCGTCAGGCCACTGAAGGGACAAAGTTTCGCTGCAGTTTTTGTAATACAGTTTTATGGTTTAGAAATCTATCATTTAGTTCATTTAATAAAGTGTAGAAAAGGCACATACGCACAACGTCTGTAATACTCTTCAACATTCTGCGTAACAAAGTGATCACCTTTCCGTCCGACCGAAGGTGGCATTTGAATTGCTGTACCCAAACTGTCACCCAAGTTTTCGGCTTCACAGAAAACTGCTTTAAATTTCGAATCGGCAGAGTCCCTCAGGGCTTGTATTTCATCTTTTAAAACTTCGGCATGGTTCAGGCAAGAAGCAAGATCACATTGTTTAGACTAGGAATGTGCAAGGGCCATGCAGTAGTGCAAACACCTGACTAACAATAACCAAGCATATAAAAAATTTGCTGCTCTCAATAGCAGTTAACAATGTGAAAGCCTTCATTGTAGACTCTTTATCCGTAAAATCCTGAATTCTGTTTAACGCTTGAGAAATTGGTGCACAAAGTTCCTTCAGTAACAGAATTGAATCTAAATGTTCAACCCACCGAGTCTCTCAAAACTTCAGAAGACGGGTTCTTTTGGCACCAGGATACATTTCATTGATGCAACTTTTCAGCACATGACTTCGCTTTGGAGAATGTCTAAAGAAATTCGCTTTGGAGAATGTCTAAAGAAAGCTATTATATCTCGCATTACTAGGCTGACCATATTTCCTTGAGACAAAAACGGGACATTGGGATGGCAAAAAAGGGACGGGGGTTATGTAATATTCTGTATTCATGAAAAAGTAAGTACATAAACCAGGACAAAATTGACATTTTTATTAAAACGACGGGACGGCCAGGAAATATAAAACAAACGGTACTGTTCCGTTCAAAACGGTACGTATGGTCAGCCTACGCATTACCGTTAAACTAGCCCTTATTATTGGCACTGAACAAGCGTGGGAAAGGGCCAGATTTAGGGCATGGCTAGAGCAATGAACGTAGAGATCCTGAGGATGCGTTTGTTGTATAATAGTTGCACATCCTTTCAATTGACCACTCATTGACTTAGCCCCATCATATCCTTGCCCTCTCATAGTTTACATCCAACCCCAACTCTCTCAGTTCTTTTAATAATGTTTCAGCAAGTGCCCTACCAGAACAGTCATGAATAGGAACAAATTTCAGAAAATCTTCTCGCAGCACATAGTTCTCTTCACTTTTTAACACGTACCTAACACCAAAGAGTATATTGTTCCACTCCACAGATGTCTGAGGTCTCGTCCGCCAGAACACTAAAATATTTTGAATGACTGATCTGATTCACGATACGAGACAGGATTAGATTACCACAAATATTAATCACTTCATTCTGAATTTGAGGGCTTGTGTAGGTTGCATTTCGACCACATTCGGTTAAATGCTTCTTTAGATTCTCATCACCACCACCAATCCTAAACCGCAGTAAAGCGCGGAAATTTCCATCATTTTGTTGATTTTCTTCCAAAATCCTAGCATCGCTATCACTCCGCAATGCAATTTCTTGTCGGCCACACAAAATAGTGGTTTCAATAATTGGCATGAGTTTTTTTGTTTTCTGAGGTTTTTTGTCTTTTGGCACTGTAAGGTTTTACAGATTTCCTTTTTTTTATTTTCAAACACTGACAAAAAGTTTTGTGCTTTAACACAGTTGTCTTTGTGATAATTGCTAGTTTCGTGCTTGCGGAAATCCTCTTTTGCATTTTTCCAATGCATATACGGAGCATTAACTAGTGCATTCAGTCTTATGTAATTTCCTTTACCAACGTGATTTCCTTTACCAACTTCTACATTTCTTGCAAAGACAAAACAGTACTTGAAGAATGCACCTTCACTTGCTCGAGAATATGCAAGCCACTTAAATTCAGTCAGCCACTTCCTTTGAAATTTTAAGTTTCTTTTACCCGGCGGAAAACTATATAATTCTTCGGGTACCCAAAGATTTTTAAGAATATTATGTTTTTCCTCGTCTGTACATGATTTTTCGAGGAACGTGTCAATATCCAAAGACATTTATGACTCGCACACCGAGGAAACAACATTTTCAGTTTTTTCACTTCTATTTGAAGTTTCACCACTGTCAGAAGGACAGATTAAGTCACTGTTTGTTTTCTTTTTTGTTTTGGGCTCAAAATAATTTGAAACGCTTGTTGCCTCTTGTTGGCCATATTGTAAATAGGTCACAGACTCAGTACCCACAACACGTGAAAAACAAAGGAAGTAAACAGCATGACTGACCGTATATTAGGAATTGACATCATGAGTGACGACTGCACATGGCCAATGGGCACATTAATAGAAAATGACGTCATTCGTGACGTAGGCAAGAGGACCAATTAAAAGCAAGCAAACTTGATTCGGAAGCGTAAGTTCATTAATCGACATGAGCCCCTTATAGAGTTCGGTGAGTCGAAAATGTAAATCCATTCCAGAAAATAAGAGCTCCATGAAAGGGGAGTAAGCAGAGAGAAGTATTTTGTCTAAATATATTTCTAAGTTTGGGAAGAATTTCGGGGGGGGGGGGATATATCCCCCTATCCCCCCCTGGCTACGGCCCTGATATAAACCTTAGAAGTGAAATAGAAACAAACTGGAATGAGAGAAGAGGCAGATTTTGTACGGTCCCAGCTGCGGTGGGACAAGGGGCCATGAAAACGAGGATGGAAAATACCCTCAGAATACGAGGCCCAAAGCTTTTCAATGTCCTACCAAAAGAAGTGAGGAATCTCCAGCACACCGACAACTTCAAGAACCAGCTGGACAGATTCCTGTGCAAAGTCCCTGACCAGCCATGCGTGGCTGACTACGAGGGCAGGAGGAGATCAGACAGCAATTCTCTCCTTCACCAAATCCCGCAAATGAGGCGGGATGCTGCAGAGGGGTTGACCGTAGGTCGATCCTGAACCGTCGTTCGAACTCACCTAAAGTAAGTAGTATATACTACTGGATTTAGGCACTAGTTTATTAGGCTTATTTAAATTAGATAAGTAATTGATTAATTGAATAAGTTATGTTTGTTTGAGGGGTCACCAAAATAAATGCCATTAAAGGAGATTAATATGGTTCGCGGGATTTTTCTCTAATTAACAAATCGAGGAAATAAGCATTTACAGTGAATACCAAAAATGTAGTGATTGATAAAAATAAGATACATACATATTAAAATCCTTTCAAATGATAAAATTGCCAAAATGAGAGGCTGTGAATTAATCGTCAGTTTGATAACATTAAACAAATGCAGTATACAAAAGAAATCACATTAAATTCCACAAAATGCAAGTACGTAAGCGCAGCATTGAATGTATTCCAGTTAGCCTATCGTAGGCGGAGTGAATGTGTTTGTAAAATTAGGCTGTATAACGCTGTATAAAAATACGATACTGTCAAAAACAACTGTAGGCCAAGTAAGTTTAGCTTATGCAGAGACGCTGAACACTGTGTTCTGCTATGCTAAGCTGTAGCGCAAATGTGTCTACGGTATTGTCAGACCGCAGTAGGCTTTGTGAAAAACCTGGTGAAGAGATGTTCTCTGTATTGTGCTTCTAGGACCGTTTTTTAAATTTCAGCGATTAAACTCGAGGTGCGAAAAGCTGTTAAAACTTGGTAAGATTTCTCACAATGTTCTCTTCAAAAATTAATTTAGCGTCAAGCATTAACGATAAAACTTCGGAGCCAGGTGCCAGAAAAACCTTCGGCAGAAAATATCTTTCTGCTGGCGGTGCTGAATTAGTGACGTCTGAAAGTACTCTGTGATTCACTCCAGACGCGACTTGAGATTAGCGCTGTAGTTTGTTATATACTAGTTGATTCCTCATAAAATTTACTATTTACGTTAAATTTAATATTCGAAGGTACTCTTTTGTCATTTTTCACTCCCTTTGCAACATACATACATACATACTTACATACATACATAACTCCGTCCATGCATTATATACAGAGATGGGCACGATCTTGATCTTCAAGATCAGATCGTGATCTTGAAGATCAAGATCGTGATCTGATCTTGATCTTGAAGATCACTTTTATTATGGTGATCTTGATCTAAGATCACTTTATTTCTTGTGATCTTGATCTTGAAGATCACTTTAGACTTCAAGATCACTTTTAATTTCAGATTCTTAAATATGCCGCTATGCGAATGTCATTTGTTTTTTGTCCAAGCGACATCTGGTGGCAACTTTGTTCAACACCGACTGTTTATGTTTTCTGTTAGTTGGGTGACTTGCGTCATGCGTGGGCTCATGGAAGGTGTAGTTGCTGTGGAATTTAGGCTCGTAAAAAGTGTAATTTACTGTGCAATTATGTTAAAAGTGTTCTATTAATATATTATTATATATAGGCATAAAATATAGCCTATAGGTCCGTATTCATAATAAATTAACTCTAAACATATTTTATTTACATATTGAATTTTTTAATAGAGTGCAATTTTACAACTTCAACAGGCTCCCAAGGGAACCAAATATTCTAGGTTGTCACCAGAACAGTATTCAATATATTTAGATAACAATGTTGGTAATAAGGATCAATCTGTGCTATTGAACGGAAAATATTTTCAAATTGTCGAAAAAACTGGAAACAGTATCAAAGTTATTTGTAGGCAGTGTACAAAGAAAACTACAATTCTGTCTGCTGGCCTCGACTCAACAAGCAATCTTCTGAGGCACCTCAGGGTTAGTACTACTTAGTAACTAAGTAGTAAGTAGCAACATTAACATAATGGTTCAAGTCATATTTTAAGTGACTGGTGCCATACAAGACTAATGCTACATTTACATAGACGTCCATTTGAATATATTGTGCACTTCAGATATTAATAGATTATGGACTAGTAACTACATTAAAAACTGCCGATATCCAACTAATAAAACGCCAGGTGTATCTGTCTTTCTCTCTGTCTGATCCATGTCTGTAATTTCTCCTATTTAGTTACTGAAGGACGAAATTCGGCTTTCAATTTAACATAGGATAAAAATGCACTGATCATGGTGAAAATAATTTTAGTTAAAGATAACAAAATTTTAGAATCTTGTTAAGTATTAATTTCAACTAGAAGTTTGATACTCTGATAAATATTATACAGGGTGTTCAAGAAGTCTCTCCGCATGATAATAATTTATTTTCTTGTGCAGAAACTACATTCGGATCTTTTGGGTGAATATGAATCGGAGAAGAAATCTCGCAAGCGTCCAGCTAAAGAAGAAGATGCCAGCGGCAGCAATGCTGGCCCTGCCAAAATTGCCAAGCAGTCAACACTAAGCATGTTCCACATTTCCAAGCAAAAACCAGGACCACCAATATGCAAGGATATCCTTGAAAAGAAGATTCTCTCGCTTGTGGCTAATGGGCTCCTACCATTGAGCCTAGTTGAACTACATGAATTTAAGGATCTTCTTTCATGTTAGTATAACTCAAATATTTTGCTATTTTTTCCATAGCTAATATATGATTAAAATAATTAATCATATTATTTGTATGAACATTAGACTATCGCTAGCCTAGCTAAATATTTTTATATTTTTTCAACAGCTAATATATTGTATTTGTTTTAATTTTTAAATATTTTTTTCAGACGTCAACCCGGCTGTTCAGGTGCCATCTAGACGTACCCTGGCTAGATCTCTTGCAACAACAACCAGTACAATGAAGGAAGACATACAAGCAAAACTGGCAGCAGTTGACCATGTGTGTGTTACATGCGACATATGGTCAACTAATCACCGCAGTTTCATGGGAGTCACTGCGCATTGGGTATGCTATTGATTTAGTGTATTATTTTTATATAATTGATAAATTGACCATTGGTGATAGACTGATAGTCTGATAGACTTATAGTATAATCTTTTCAATTATTCGACATGTGTTCCTCATTCATTAATTTGGTGAGTCTTCATTTTGCTGTGATTCACAGTAATTTCACACTAATTCACTGATTCTGTCATCTGTCATTGTGTCTGATTCACAGCAAAATGTGGAAGAGTCCATATTCACAGGCTGTGAATATGGACTCTTCCACATTTTGCTCTTATGGGATGGGTCACTGATGTGGTGGTATGGTAGGCGACTCATCGCTGAATTGCCTCCTTTATATCACATAGTTCTTCTCTTCAATGTTTGGTGGCGCAGTTTAGCTGGTGCGTGTCTAACCAATATTATTAAATTAAGCTTAAAAAATGTTCATACAAACATTGATTTTATATTCTTACATTACAGATCAATGATGACTTGTCGCGAGGATCAGCTGCACTGGCATGCCGAAGATTTCGTGGAACACATAGCTTTGAAAATTGCTGGAATATTGGACAGGATCAACTCGGAGCATGGTTTATCTTATAGAAAAGTTGTATCTACAGTCACCGACAATGCATCGAACATGGTGAAATGCTTTAAAGCAGGGGTCGGGAACCTTTTTGGCTGAGAGAGCCATGAAAGTCAAATATTTTTAAATGTATTTCCGTGAGAGCCCTATAATATTTTTTAACACTGAATACAACTAAATGCGTGCATTTTTTAAGTAAGACCAAAAAATTTAGAGTATAATAATTATCTGAATTTATTCTCTTTAATAACGTTATACTGAAGCTAACCAATAATAAATTCAATACTTCTTACCAATATGACCAATATGACTAATGTGACTTCTGGTGCTGCATGGTTTTGCTGATGGCTTTGTAGTCTGGTTGATAGTTGGTCAGGTTAAGCTTCATGCAGGCATTGAGGCTTCCATCCGTTAAACGTGACCGTAGGTTGGTTTTGATGTTTTTCAGATGTGAGAACGACTGCTCACATGCATATGTAGAGCCAAACATGGTCAACACGGCAATACTCACACGCTGCAGTGTGTGGTATGCGACTGGAAGCGCGTTCCAAGTTTTGAAAATCAGCTGGTCTTCGGATTGAAGTCTTTTCATTTCTGTCCACTTGTGTTTACTCGACAGCTCTGCTCGCTGACGCGCAAGTCCTTCCAAATCTTCGTTCAATGACTTGAATTTATTCACCCACATGTCTGAGGCTTTCAGGTCAGCAACTTCTACCTCAAAATCTCTTATGGAGACATCAGGGATGTAACTCAGGTCGGCTTTGTCCACTGCACACTCGTGTGGATGAGTGATGAACTTAAAAAGACGAGTGCGCTCACGAAATTCTACAAAGCGTGCTTTGAATGATTGCAGGAGATTAGATGTGAAGCCAGCTAGCTGCTGGAGATCACAATGTTGAGCGGGGTCATTTGCTGTGCACGCATCTTTAAATTGTCCCAGTCTTTCAAAGTGTAGTAAACGACCTGTTTCAATATCCCCGATAAAGAGTTTCAGCTTGTTTTCAAATGCACACACTGCTTGTTGAAGGGATAAGACTGTATTTCCAATGCCTTGCATTTTCACGTTGAGTTGATTCAGATGTTCAGTCATGTCCACGAGGTAGTAAAACTTCAGGAGCCACTCAGTGTTAGCTAGCTCAGGATGCTTGACGCCTTTCATTTCAAGGAAAGTTCGGATTTCGCTCAGGCAAGCCGCAACACGGCTGAGAACCTTCCCTCTTGACAACCAACGCACATTGCTGTGCATAAGCAGACCGGGGTAATTATTCCCAACTTCATCCAGCAGTGTTTTAAACTGGCGATCATTTAAAGCTCGAGCAACAATAAAGTTGACCACCTTAATCACCAGCGACATCACCTCACCAAACTGCTCGCCACACGTTCGAGCACAAAGCGCCTCCTGATGTAGAATGCAATGAAAACTTAGGATGGGTCTATTTTCATGTTCACGAAGAAGCGCTACAAATCCTTTGTTGCTCCCCACCATACACGGAGCACCATCAGTACACACTGAAATAAGTTTATCCATCGGTAGATTGTTCTCTTTAGCGAACTCCATGAAAGACTTGAATAAATCCTCCCCTCTTGTTGTCTCTTTCATTGGCAAAACAGCAAGACTTTCCTCACGCAGTGTGTCACCGACGGCATACCTTGCAATCACACTGAACTGGGATAAATGGCTTACGTCTGTTGACTCATCCAAAGCGAGGGAAAAGTATGACGCTGCATTTATGTCCTTCACTTGTGTTTCCGCCACTTGATTTGCCATCATGATGGTACGATCGTGAACAGTTTTTGCTGACAGGGGCATGTCTTTTATTCGTTTGATTATCTTGTCTTTATCTGAAAAGTCGTCAAAAAGTTCATTGGCCACATCAAGCATGAATGTTTTGGCATACTCGCCATCTGTGAATGGCTTTCCGTTCCTCACTATTGCTAAAGAACCAGCAAAGCTAGCCGAATTCCAGTTACCTTGTCGGGTCCATACACTGAGTTGCTGTTGACTGGTTTGCACTCTGCGCAGTAGCTCTTGACATGCCTTCTTCCTGCTGTCTCCCGCTGGATATTTCGATGCAAATGTAGCATGGCGTGTGTCGAAGTGCCGCTTTATATTTGACCGTTTCATCGATGAAATTTTATCAATACATATTAGACACACTGCAGTACCTGCTCTTTCTACAAAGGCGAATTCCTCTGTCCATTCGTCCTGAAATGTACGGTACTCCTCATCCCTTTTTCTTTTCGCCATCTTCGTCAAAAGGGTTTGCTCTGCATAAAATAGCACTACCACCCACTACCACTGCTGAAAAGCGACTGACTGTATATGAATATCAGTAACGTCACGCACAAGACAGCCAATCACAAGAATCCTACGTCACTGAGTGGGAGGAGCCAAGACCGTGGTTAGGAGCGTGATATTTATCGTACACTTTGGACGGCAAATATCGTCGTGTGTGGCCGTAGCCTAAAAAAGGAAGGAATTACTCATTACTTATCGTGTTAAGAAATGTCAGCTAAGATTTATCTGCGAGCCAGATGCAGTCATCAAAAGAGCCAGATCTGGCTCGCGAGCCATAGGTTCCCGACCGCTGCTTTAAAGAGTTCGGTGTTCGTGTTCAGAATCGTACTGATGACATTGATGAAGATGATGATGAAAAAGATTCAGATGAGAGGTTATCATCAGCAACTTTCCTGAACATTCAGGAGAGCATGGAGAGGAGTCAGTGAAACTATCATCCCATATTCGATGTGCCTCCCACACATTGAACTTGGTAGCAACAACTGATGCAGATAAAGGACTGAATTCACCTGGACTAAAGAAGATAAAGCATTCTGCAATGGGAAAATGTTCGGCGCTGTGGAATGCTGCTGGTAAACCCAAGTCAGCAGAAAAAATACAGGAAATAACTGGCGTCCAATTTAGGTACCCATGCGTCACCCGATGGAACTCAATGTACGACTCATTAAGCCAAATATATAAACATAAGAACGACGTGAATGTAGCTCTTGAAGAACTGAATCTACCCATCCTCAAAGACAATGAATTGGAATTTATTTCAGAATATTTGTCTGTTCTAAAACCAATTGCAGCAGCCCTCAACAAATTACAGGCAGAGAAAGAATGCTACTACGGTTGTCTTCTTCCAACAGTCCTAGTGACTCAAGATGCCCTCGCAAGATTGGAGCCTATCCAACCAAACGACCTGCGCTTGAGACACTGCATGCCATTACTGGCAGCAGTCGTCTCTGGCTTCAATGCCAGATTTGGTCATTTTTTGTCGTTGAGCCCCGAGGTAACTGATGCCGTTTTGGCCTCAGTATCTCATCCGTATTTCAAACTTAGATGGATATCATTGTTGCAAGGGCCTAATTTCGGCGATCATGAAGCAATCAAGTCTCAAGTAAAAGACAAGCTGCAAATGGCTGTAAGAAATTGTAATTCTGACAGCAGTGGTAATAGTTCGGTGAACTCAGACTCATCATCTGAAGACGATTTCTTCAGAACTATGGACGGCTCATTCTCTGCTCCTAACAACAAGGAAGACTTGGAAGTCCTCAATTATTTGCAGGACACCAGTAAGGCACTCGACTCTTTAGATAGGTATCCTGCTATAAAGAAGATCTTCAAGAGGTATAACATCACGCTACCTTCCTCTGCACCAGTGGAACGGTTGTTTTCGTTTGCTGGCACGGTTTCATAGCCCCAAACGAAGTCGTCTCTCGGATGGTAACTTTGAACAATTGGTTTTGCTGAAAGCAAATGTTTACAGCGGTTGAACATTAAATTAACACTCTTAACTTGCGGTTTTTACCCTTATATTGTCAGTAATTGCGTACTGCAGTAAAACTGTAAATTAAATTCTATGTAAAAATGTTTACTTATATATGCTGACCATTCATTGATATGGGTTATGGACCTGGTGAAATGAGAATTGAGAAAAATAGAACTAAAAACTATATGTAGGTCATTTAATAGTTTTTTCTTTGCTGATAAGTTATGATAATACTAAGTTTTAAGTTTACCACCTGAAAAACTGAAAGGGAATCGTCAATCCCCGTGGTTTAGATCAGGTGACATGGGTAGGATGCGATGCTTGTATTGCCTCAGCCCTCAGGGGAGTATTAGGAGTAATACTTTTCAGGAGTGATTAACAAAATAATTTGTTTTTGTTTACTCTACAAGAGTACAACTTTTTTCAATTCATATAAAAGTGATCTTAAAAAGTGATCTTGAAAAGTGATCTTCAAGATCACGATCTTGATCTGGATCTTCAAGATCACATTTTTCTGGTGATCTGATCTTGATCTTCAAGATCACCAAAGTTGGTGATCTTGCCATCTCTGATTATATATACACATATATATATCGTATATATAATACGTATTAGTATGAAATAATGAACAGCATTATATTTCTTTATTTAGATATTAGGAACAAATACTACCTGATACGGATAAGTTAAAAACTCACTCAATTAATTCGCATACGACCAAAGTGAAAAAACTTCTTAAAAGATGTTTCAATTCTAAGATTTTTGGTTCAGTTTGTGTAGAGTAAGACTGAGGCATCTGGTTGTATGGGGTTCTGGTAACGAAGAATAAATCTGTCTCTTTGGGATAGAGTTCTATCACCATTGAGACGGATAACTCTTTCAAAGGGTTCGCGCAAAGTTTGGGGTTCTACGATTGGTTTGGTGGAGGAGAGAGTTGCTTTCCTCCTTCCGGCATTACCATGCAGATAAAGCTTCCCCTAAAGTTTTTTTTTTCACATCCTCTTTAAAAGTAGTCTCAGCACGAAGGTCTTGGCATTCATCGGGAAAATGATGACTTCATATATATATATATATATATATATATATATATATATATATAACTAAATAAAAAATACTTAAAAAATGCATGGTGAATTTAGTGGAATAGTTTAGTGTTTTATGCTATCCTTTATTCTCCTCTGTCCTCTAATGTGTAATTGGGTACACGTGAATAGCTCGAGGTTCCTCCCGGGGTGACGTCCTTTCCCGGGGTGTTCCCCTCACAATCTAATTGATCAATCATTCAATGTTCCGTTCGTGGGTAGGTGTGTCGATATTAATACACGTCTGGTAGCGAGGACACGAAGATATTATTGACTTTGTTTTACTTACTTTTACTTTATATTAATGAGCGTGTCTTGTCACGAATTTTAAAGGATAATTATGACTCACTTTTATTATAAAACACAACAAAATTTTAATATTTACTTACGTTTCGCGTATTAAATTAGATTTCTTACGTTATATAATTAAAGGGGAATAGGTCTTGATCAGAATTCAAATAGGCCTAAGGAAATGTGGTATATGGCCTGCCGCGAAATAAGGATATGCCTGGGGCCTAAAACAATTTCAGACAATTTCATGTTGTGACGGCAAATTTGCGTGCTGAAATCTCTTACGAGAATAGGAGCAGAAATTTTATTTTTAAGATTTTGTTGTTTAAATCTCTAAAGCAAGGTAGTTTAGAGTATGGTTATTGAAGAATATCAATAGGTTTCTTGTTATAGGGTTAAAAATAAAAATGTTTCAGATTGTTTAACGTTCGTTCGATTTTTATTTTTGTATTCTCACGGTAAGAATATAACCCAGGACAGCCTCGCGGTAAAGATTTATGGTAGGGTCGAGGAGCGGCCCTAGCTTCAAAGAGAAGGGAAAACAAGCTGGCCGGGTTCAGATGTAAAATGGTTTGTTTTCTCTTCGCTTCGTGGTTAAACTTTTGGAAAACAGACTTCGAATCCACTTGTTAAATTGGACCATGACGGTCAAATTTGAAAAACCAAGTGGCTTCGAAGAAAACTTTATTTTTTAAGTTGATTTTAAGGAAAAGAAGGAACTTTGTTTTTGGAAGGGAATGTCAATGTCCAATCAAAGGACAGTGATTCTTATAACACCCAGTGGGGGAAAAGAAATGTTCCTTCTGTCCTTATGTATGGATGCAAGCTTTCGTAGGGACGACCTTATGTAATGAAAATGGTTTTGATAGGTCATTCAGAATATTGTAAGGCGGAGTCCTTGAAATTTTAAGGTGTAACTTAGATTTCTAAGTTAGTTGTAGTTCGGTCCTGTGAAAATAAAGTGGCTTGTAAAGAATGAATCTTTAGGTTCTGTGGCGTGATTGAAGATTTCTATGTTGAGTTAAAACTGTCTCACGTTGTACTTAAAATTTGAATCGCCTTTGTTTTGTGCTAACTTAGGTGGAAGAGTTTAATTAATGTTAGCCGACAGACAAAGAATTTTGTGAAATTTCGTTTAATTTAATTTGGTTTAAATTAAATGCTAAACTTTAAATTTGCAACATATTAGGTTTCCTCAGGAAACAGTCAATATCTTGTGTTGAAGTTGATTCCCGTGGAAACCCGGGAAGTTAGTGCATGACCATTCAGTTATTGTGAGAAGTAATTTAATATGTTTGACGGACTTTTTTCCTGGAAAAGTCTGCGGAACTCGCGCGGAACTGTTGAGAGTAAATTTCCCAAATTTTTGTAAGTAAACCATTTTTGTAAACTACTGCTTAGATTACGAAATTTGAATTTAGTGCTGTTTTTAAAGTTATATGCAAATAAAAAACCTCTATAAATGTTTTTTTGAGACTTAAATGCTTGCAAACATTTTCTTTAAATTAAGAATTTGATTTTTTTTAAACAAAATTTGTAATCGCGCATCCGTATATTTCTTTCAATTTATGTCTTAATTGGAGTGAAATTAAATAAATTTTATAAGAGGGAGTGTGTCGTTTCTATGCTACTTTGCAATAGGCCTCGCTTGTATGCTGAGGGTAAATTAACATTAAAAGTTTGAAATTCAAAGTGGGCTTCAAGTAAGCCGAGGGAAACTACGCGTATAAAATTGAAAGGCCATCCGAGTGGATAGGCAGTCATCCTGAAATAAACGAACGCGCGCGTAAGAAATAAGTGCAATCGAAAAAAAGGTCCGCACCACATAAATTAAAGGGGTTGACATCACAGTCATTTTACATATTTTAATTTCATACAATTTTAATCAGTTTATTATACTTGAAAAAGCGTTATTAAATTTCTTATTAAAAAAAAATACACGACATAAGCGGCGTTGGGTTATTTCAGTAGTTGGATGGAAGACCCTCTTCTGGGTTCAGATGATGTAGCGATGGTTCGGATCCCGCATGAAACTGTAAGCCCCTTCCGTCACAGGACCTTTGCCGTTACGAAGGAGATAAAACAACCCTAAGTTAGGAAAAAAGGTTAAATAACCCCAAGTTGGGAAGGGGGTTAACCCCGAGTTACGAAAAAGGTTAGACAGCCCTAAACATAATGATTGTCAACCCCATTTTCTGTTCGCAATATTAGTTAGTGGTCAAGAGTCGAGAATAAACTAATTAGAAAAAGAAAACTTTTTGTTAAACTATTTTCATGAGATGATCGTCGAATGCTGTAAATTATAATTTCATGTGATTGTTATGCGATTTTAACGAGGCAAATTGCTAATATAAATCACCGAAATTAAGACCTTTTCGCTGCGTTCAGAAACCGTGTGGAGGACATGGAGACGAGGCACCGTTGTAAAAAGCACTATTTGGCATCATTAGGTACCATCAGCGGCCTCCTAACATCAGTACCAACCAGAGTCCCTCCTTTCTCCTCCACCACACACAAAAAGAACTTCATGATCCGTAAAATGTCCGTTTCGCATCGTATGAATTATAAGAAAATGGCACTTGAACTTAAAGACGAAGTTAAAATTTGGAAATAAAAACATTTTAAGTTAAAAAATAAAGTTAAATTAAAATTCAGGTTTGGTCTTTGTTTCTTTCAACTTCTTTTCAAAGAAGGAATTTTATTTCACGAAAAAATCTCGACAATTCTTTATGGAGTAACTGAAAATGAGTGAAAAATGACTTTAACTTCTTATGGCTTGTCAACTAAAGGCTGTTTTAAAATACTGTCAAACCCTACATTCTCAAATGCTCATAACTGAACCAGATTCAAAATTTGAGAACATTTTTTGTGTACAAAAAATAAGTAAGTAAAAACTGGATTTTTTTTTTTTTTTTTTTTTTTCAAAATTTTGTAGATAAAAAGAATTTATAGTCGTTTGAGGAAGCCCGAGGACTCTTTCGACATAAAACTGAGTCCCCATTTCGCGGTTCAGGCCCCGACGAATTACTTGAAGGAATTAATGGAATCAATGCTTTAACATGGAAGAATTTTATTTATTTTTAGGAAGATAAAAAAAAAAGCTCAAAAAATAGAAGAGAGAAACTGGAGGTAAATTTGAAGTCGAAAAAGGGGGCAAAAAAAAATCCAATTTCGGTTTTTATTTTTATTCAATTTTTTTTAAAAATTTCTTTCCCTTATTTTTATCATTCTTTTTTTATACGATTTTTCCTTGTTTCCTTTATTCTTTGATTCGTTGGGAGGAAAACTATATATATATATATATAGTTTTCTCAGAAGCCATTAGCTTGCAGACATTTTTCACAATTATGTGTTGTTCTTAATCGTTCTATTATTTTCATGGCTTCCCCTCCCCCCCCCTCCAAGTTTTCAAAGAAGTTTTTATTAATCTTTACAATTCTTATTCTTTTGTTTTGTTCTCTGTGGAAGGCGAATTAGGGTTAAATATGGCACTGAGGGGAGAAAGATTTTGGATCCAAATTGGGGAAAGATATTTCAGGAAATGAAGCTTATTGGATACTTTTTTTTAATGCATATAAAAATGGACTGTAAAGATTGGGTTTTAATTCGTTTTGTTATTTTTTTCGTTTTTTTTTAATATTTTGCGTTAATTAATTAGTCTGTTTAGATTATTATTATTATTATTATTATTATTATTATTATTGCTGATGCTACTGTAATTATTATACCCGCTATTGTGAACTATATACTCACACTCGTATATCATATATATCGGTCTACATTGCAACACTGCTTCCCGTTAGATCAGAGAGGTAAAGCGACGATAACCCTACTCCAGTGGTGGCCAACCTTTTACATACCGAGCGCCATTTTTTGTGTGCCTGAGTTCCGATGCGCCAAAAAAAATCTTAAAGTGACCACAAATGCATATAGTATAATAAAAAAATTAAGCTTACCTTTAATGAGATTTTTGAGTTTGTTTTAATCCCGCCAACTTGTCTATATTGGGCTTTAAATCTGTTGTTGAAAGTAAAAGCAGATTTTTCAGATTGGGGTCAGTGAGTCGTGACCGTTGTTTATTTTTTATCAGTTTCATAGATGAGAATGCTTGCTCACACCGGTATGTGCTTGCAAATCGACAGATGTAACCCTGAGCAAATTTTCTAAGGTTTGGAAATTGTTCGCAAGGCAATATTTTCCAAAAATTGATCATGTCGGCAGCCTTAGGGATCGGAGGAAGCTCATCAAATTTAGTTTTAATTATGAAATTTGTTTTTAAATCAGTAACTTCCATATGTATATTAGTAGGCAAGTCGCTGATTTTTTGTTCAGTAATCGAAAATGGGCTGATAAATGTGAATATGTTATTTTCCTCTGGCAAATTCACTAAAACGAGCTTCAAATGAATCTTGCACTAATTTTATTTTCGCAATATATTTTGATAAATCAATTTCACTATCATTATTTTCGCTCTGCATTTTTAGATGCTGAAACAATAGTCACAATAGCGAGTTTTTAGCGATCCACTCAGTTAAATTAGATATGGATGCCAATTCCAGACGCACGATTGTATGCAATTTATAAAAGTTAATAAATAATAAAAATATTTATGATCAGCATGTATTCTCAATTATATTATTCATTTATCACATTAAAATATGTAACAAATTTGGGAGCTATTGAAGAATAGGGACCCCAGCCTTCTTTAGTTAGCTTTATAAGGCTAACTAACGAAAATATCATGACCTAACCTAACCAATCGTCAAGGGCGTACAGTTAACCTAACGATTGGTTAGGTTAGGTCGTGATATTTTCGTTAGTTAGCCTTATAAGCCTAACTAAAGAAGGCTGGGGTCCCTATTCTTCAATAGCTCCCAAATTTGTAATATAACTGTCAAATTCATTTTTCAATACTTTTAAAGAAATTTTACATAATTTTTCTAAAAGCATAATGCGCCAATTTCGAAAGACCAATGCGCCACATTTGGCGCATGCGCCACGTGTTGGCCACCACTGCCCTACTCATTAGTTGAATAAGTGATCGTTCAAATGATATAGCGACCCGTGGCTCTGATCCTACTAAAAGCTGTACGTCCTCCACCGTCAAGTTAGTTGTACCTTTACGAAGTTAAACAATCTTTTACTCTCCTTTTCCTCACAAAAAAATAACATTTTTAGCGACTCTTAATTTTATTATAAAAAGAACCAAAAAGTCTACAAATATTTTAATTTTTCTCTGTAAATTTAATTATTAACAGACATTTGTAGGAACATCAGTGGTTTTTCGCAATTAATTTGACTTAATTTAACATTTTATTAAGTTTTGTAAATGTTTGGAATGTATGTTACGCTACGAAATTTTTAACTAATAGAGTAGTAACAAAATCTACATTAATGTTAATAATAAAAAAAGACTTAGTTTAAATGTCATGTAAAAATGTGATGCTTTTTAAATTTTAGTGTGTGTGTGTGCGCGCGCGCGCGCGCTTTAGTGGTGCAAATTTAAACTTTTGTTGTGTACAGTCTCTTGTCACTGAAAATCAAATAGCGATTGAGAGTAAAGTAAATAAAAATTAATATCGGTAATCCAGTTAATTGTATGATGTTCGTCGAAATTATTGTAATAGTGTATTAATAGTAATATTTAGTCTCATCAATCAAGATTTCTCTCTCTCTCTCTCTCGCAAATAGGTGGATGCGTGTACGCGCGGGAAAAATTCACCCCCCCCCCCCTTTTTTTATACTGGTCAGAACGTTTTTGATAGTTTTCATTGCTAGAACGCTTTATCTTATTCAGAGTATCGAAAAAAAAAGTTACAATGACTGGACCGCAGAAACTGAAGGCTGAATGTGCGAGGTGTGAAGTAAACCAATGGGTGACGAATTTCAAAGAAGCCTGCTTCGCGAAGATCAACCACTCCAGCATGTGCCGCTTTTGCGAACTCATGCGGTTTTACGAGAAGCTAGAGGAGGGTCCGGCGGCTCGAGTCGTCCAGATCGGCTGTTGGAGGTGCGGCTGCGCCCTCCACCCCGGAGCTCATTGATAGGATAGCTGCCATGGAAAGGCGGTCCAGCGATGGACTGGACAGGGCTCGGGACCGCGGAGAAAGGGTAGAGGTGCAACCGGGGGTTAGGGTACAAAATCAGTGTGAAGAATCGCCAGCGACCCACGTGGAATGCACGGAACCGCGGCGCGAGGTGGAGGGCGTAAAGAAGGGGCTGATAAAGAAGGGTGGGAAGGGGCCTACTGATGGCCCAAAGAAACCGAAGGATGTAGCTACCGGTCGGGGTGGGTCGGGTGGTGTAACTGCGTCTATGGGTGGCGACGGGTTTCGAAAGGTCTCGGGTAAGAAGGCTGCGAAGCCGAAGCCTGAGACCCCAGTTGCTCCTGTCAGGACCTCCAACCGCTCTAGTCTCCTGTGCTCGAAGGAGGAAGACACCGTTTTGATTGGGGACTCGCAGATCAGGGGCCAGGAGAAGTACTTTGCTTCTGCAAACCGGGACGGGAGGAAGGTAAGGTGCTTACCTGGGCGGGGAACGGCGCACTTAAGGAAGGAGGTAGAAAATGTGCGCGTGGCTAGTCGGAGGACTGCGATCGTTGTCCACGCTGGTGGCAACGACCTTTTCCTCAAAGGCGGTAGGGTAGGTCTTACAGAAGGGATCATCACCGAGATCATGTCTCTTGCGGATGATCTAAAACTGAAGACAGACAGGGGAATGTTAATGGGTATTTTACCGCGAATGAATGCCAGTTACCACGCGCTCAGTGAGGTCATTGGCATCAATGAGAGGGTGCAAGACTTGTGCGTCCCGCTGGGCGTGAGGTTTATTGACCCCTTCGACGCATTTTCGGGTAGGTGGGACCTTTACCAGAGGGATGGTGTCCACCTCAATAACAAGGGTAAAGGTGTGCTAGAAGCGCTGCTCGACCGGCACCTATACAGAATGGTGAGGAGTCCGGGGAGAGAGGATGATGAGCCGGTGGCGGACGTACCTTCAACTGAAGGGTGCGTCCAGGTACAGGTGGGTGACCCTCCTTCCACGTTGGAGGGGGCTCAGGCTCCTGCGGAAGTTGCCCCCTCGTTAGTGAGGGGCTCTTCAACTCCCGACAGTCCTGGCTGTTCGGGAAACGGGTCGTGCTAGGGGGCGGTCAGAATAGGGAAGGCTCCCTCCGTGCAATGCTTTTTAATACTAGATCGATTAGGAACAAGTTTTGCGAGCTACGGGCGCTCTTAGCATCAGAATACCAGGATATCATTGCTATCACCGAGTCCTGGATTCATACTGATCGTAGGGACTACGTTGGGGAGTTCGAAATTCCCGGGTATAGAATGTTTCGCAAAGACCGCACCCGTGGGGAGGGGGGTAGGGTACTAATATACGTCAGGGACACGTTGAGTCCGGTTGACCCAGTTCCGGTCGGAACGGGAGCTGCTTCGCGTCGATCTGAATGTGGGAGGGACAAACTATAGGTTAATCTTGGTGTACAGACCTCCGCATCTCCTCGAGGAGGATACAGCCCTGTACACCGAACTCGGTAGCCTGCTAGGGGATAGGGTGTGTGTAGTTTTAGGAGACTTCAACTGTCGCGGCATAAAGTGGGAAGACAGGACTGCCGATGCTGAAGGGAGGAGGCTAGTTGACTTTGCTGATGAGAACTTCCTCACTCAGTGGGTCAATGGGAGCACCGACAATTCAGCGCCGACAATTCAGCGCAAGTCAGTACAGTTAAAAATAATAAAAATAAATCGCAATAAATAAAAAAGAGAAAAATTTGTATATTTATATATATGCTAAATTGGGTCTGTATCGAAGGAGTGACATTTCAAAGGAGTGACATTTCAAAGGAGTGACATTTCAAAGGAGTGACATTTCAAAGGAGTGACATTTCAAAGGAGTGACATTTCAAAGGAGTGACATTTCAAAGGAGTGACATTTCAAAGGAGTGACATTTCAAAGGAGTGACATTTCAAAGGAGTGACATTTCAAAGGAGTGACATTTCAAAGGAGTGACATTTCAAAGGAGTGACATTTCAAAGGAGTGACATTTCAAAGGAGTGACATTTCAAAGGAGTGACATTTCAAAGGAGGGACATTTCAAAGGAGGGACATTTCAAAGGAGGGACATTTCAAAGGAGGGACATTTCAAAGGAGGGACATTTCAAAGGAGGGACATTTCAAAGGAGGGACATTTCAAAGGAGGGACATTTCAAAGGAGGGACATTTCAAAGGAGGGACATTTCAAAGGAGGGACATTTCAAAGGAGGGACATTTCAAAGGAGGGACATTTCAAAGGAGGGACATTTCAAAGGAGGGACATTTCAAAGGAGGGACATTTCAAAGGAGGGACATTTCAAAGGAGGGACATTTCAAAGGAGGGACATTAATACCGTAACGAAGGAGTGACAAATCGGAGATAAAATTCAAAGGAGTATAATTATTAAAATTTTATTTAAAAAAACAAAATTTGTTAGAATTGTTAAAATTAAGATTTTATTTCAAAAACTAGAAACCTAACCTAACCTAACCTAATAGTTGCAAGCCTCTCTTCCCTTTGGATTTGTTCTTTCTTCTTTGTTGGTATTTTCGCGCTGAATTGTCTTTGCGCTGAATTGTCCTGCGCTGAATTGTCGGGTCACGGGGTCAATGAGCCTACACGAGGCGAAAGCGTTCTAGACTTAGTATACATGACCGAAGACAACCTCGTCACTGGCCTCACCGTTGACGAATCGTTGGGCGGGAGTGATCACGGTCTGATTAGGTTCCGTGTGTGCGTCCCTCGGGTGAAGCGTAGTAACTCGAGAGGCAGTAAGCTCGATCTCCGGCGGGCGGACTTTGTTGGGCTCCGGGATAGCGTAGGTGAGATGGGGCTAGAGGTCGGCGGCGATGATGAGGGAGTGGAGTGCATTCCGGGACGAGTTTATGGTGCTGCAGTCTGCTGCCATACCCTCAAAACCGGTCACCCCTGATTCAACGCAGCCAAAGTGGTTCAATCGTGACATCGCTTCGGCTATCCGAAATAGGAAAGTAGCGTATAGGAGGGCGAAGGCCAATCGTTCCCATGAGAACACTGAAGCGTATGTCCGCCTATGTAGGGAAGTGAAGGCGAAGGTTAGGCTAGCGAAACGTAACGAAGAACTACGGGTGGCAAGCCTCTGCAAGGGGAACCCTAAGGAGTTCTTCAGTTATGTTAATAGTAGAAAGCCCATTAGAAGCATGATAGGTCCGTTAAAGGACGGAAGCGGCGTTCTGCGGACCTCCGACGCGGACATCGCTAATGTGCTTAATGAGTACTTTGCGGGAGTGTTCACCAGGGAGGACACCCGGGTCATCCCCGAGCCAGGCGTCAGGCACGAAGGTGCTGGCCTGGATAGTGTTCGATGTACCGCGACAGTCGTTGCCGATAGAATAGACAAACAGCGCGTTTAAGGCTCCTGGGCCAGACCAGTTTCTCCCTAGAGTGTTGCGAGAGGTGCGCGACCAGGTGGCTCCCCACCTGGCTACAGTCTTCAACAAATCGTTGGAGACGCGTCAGGTGCCTGGTGACTGGAGGGAGGCCAACGTGACCCCTATCTTTAAGAAAAGGGATCACGAAAGTCCAGGGAACTATCGTCCCGTTAGTCTCACTTCAGTTGTAGGTAAATTATTAGAGGGGATAATAGCGGATAGGATCATTAACCATTTGGATTCCTACAAGCTGCTTGGGGACTCCCAACATGGGTTTAGACGGCATAGGTCGTGTCTCACCAACTTGCTCGAGTTTTTCCACGTCATGTTGAGTGAGTATGATAAGAGTAGGGCGATTGATATACTTTCTCGACTTTCAGAAAGCCTTTGATAAGGTACCTCACCGCCGGCTAATGTCCAAAGTGCGCGCGCTGGGTATCGGTGGGGAAATAGGTAGGTCTGGTAGGTGGATTGAAGAATAGGCGGCAGAGGGTTGTAATTAAAGGGGTTAGTTCGGGTTGGGCCTCGGTCACTAGTGGGGTTCCTCAGGGTTCCGTTTTGGGGCCACTGTTGTTTATCATTTACATAAATGATATAGACGGTGGCATTGTCAGTCGGATCGCCAAATTCGCTGATGACACCAAGCTCGGGGCCAATGTTGGGACGCCCGAAGCGTTCGAGAACTGCGTGCGGACCTAGGTGGGATAGGAGAGTGGTCCGAAAAATGGGAAATGCTGTTTAATTTGGGTAAATACAAAGTGATGCACATTGGCTACGCCAATCCCAAGTCGGACTACTCGATGTTGGGGAACAATATCGAGGCGACTGATTTGGAAAAGGACTTGGGTGTGCTAATCAGCAGCGACCTTAAGTTTACGAAACAGTGTGTAGAGGTGGAAAAGAAAGCCCAGAAGCTGTTGGGTTATATCAGGAGGCAATTTCAGTTTCGGAACGAGGAGATTGTACTCTCTCTGTACAATTCCCTGGTTCGGCCGCACCTGG
Organism: Bathynomus jamesi; assembly: GCA_023014485.1. Lineage (NCBI taxonomy): Eukaryota > Metazoa > Arthropoda > Malacostraca > Isopoda > Cirolanidae > Bathynomus > Bathynomus jamesi. Next base: position 46,110 of record JAJOZX010002376.1, read on the forward strand.
AGTATGCAGTGCAGTTCTGGTCGCCCGCCCTCAGGAAAGATATTGAGAGGCTGGAGCGAGTGCAGGCGAGGGCCACAAAGTTAATCCCTTCTGTTAGGCATATGGGCTACAATCGACGGTTACGCGCCCTGAACTTGTTTTCGCTGGAAACTCGGAGGCTGATCGAGGTTTTCAAGCTCTTACGCGGGTTCAACGATGTCGATTTTAGAAGCATGTTTAGTTTAAATGATAACCCAACTCGCAACAATGGTTGGAAGTTGGATTTGAAACAGTTTAGGACTAGTGTGTGTGGGAATTACTTTACATATAATATCTGTGACACGTGGAACAGTTTACCTTCAGAAGTTGTGAACAGTTCCTCTGTGGATCATTTCAAGGAAAGGTTAGACGAAATCTTGCACACTATTTGAGTGTGTAGAAAATTTTCCGTGGCACCCGTTGCCATTGGTACCTCCTCGGTATGGGCCGCAAGGCCTTTTGAGGTACTTCTTTTCCTTGTAACTCTCTCTCTCTCTCTCTCTCTCTCTCTCTCTCTCTCTCTCTCTCTCTCATAAATAGATAGCTATTACATCATTCAGGTTTTTATTTTAGTAATGTATAATGTGAAAATGTAAAGGTAGGTAAAACTGTTGTTGTTAACTTTGTCAGTTATACTAAAGAAACGGCATGATAATAGATGATAATAATTTGTATTGTATATTGATTTGTGATGGCTGATTTGGAGGGTTTGTTTAGGTATTGGTTTGCTTGAGATGAAATTCACCTACTTGAATTTTGTGCTGGCGAGATGAACTGCCTAAATAAGTAGCTAAGTAGCTACTACATTTGAATAAGTAGAGAGAGCACGACATTAAGGCTTTCGGAAGTGGTTTATTTGTGCTTAAATAGGCTTTTTTCAGGGTTATCTTGTTTGTAATGACGATGGGCTCCGTCATGTCTAGTGTCGTAACACCGCTTCCCTTCGATCAGCGAATTTTAACGACTTTGGGTATACTCGTAGACCAGTGGCGGATTTAAGGTGCGCGGGGCCCTAGGCCGGTTGGAGTGCGGGGCCCCAAACTACGCAAAGCTAGCTTAATTAACTGAAATGAAGATTTACACCCCCATCCCCCAGTGGTGACCTTACGGGGCCCTCAAATCAATGGGCGAGCGAAGCGTTAAAATAAATTTACTTTTTAAACAATATTCAATTTATTGATAAATAATTAATTAGCCAAATGACCATTTCATAGTTGAACATTACACATTTGTTTTTTTGAAGCTTAACAATAAAAAATAACTATAATAATACACCATTAACAAAAAAAACTATAATAATACACCATTAACTAAAGAGAATACCACTTGACTGACATGCAAATGATGCAATGAGTGGGTTTTGTTTATTGCAGGCAATTTGTACGGTACACTTAACTATTTCTCAGTCAAAAAAGATTTTTTTCTAGCCTTCTTACTTGCAAACTGTTTGATGACATCAGTAAAATCAAGCAACCTTAATTTCTCATGCTCAATGCTCAACAGGGTGAGTGAAGACAAACGGTCCTCCCCCATGGTGTTTCTTAGATAATTCTTGACTAGTTTCATCTTGGAGAATGATCGCTCCCCAGTGCAGTTTGTGACAAACATGCAGAGATAGAGTCGTAATACAATTTCAACATTAGCAAATGTTTCTACCATGTCATGTCTGTGAATTATCTCATACATTTCTAGTTCAGGACTTTTTGCAGCCTTTGCACCACCTGATGAAGGAGCACTTTCAGGTGAATCTCTTGGAATGGATTTCATAAGGTGTGCAAACTGCAAAAGCTCCGACTCCAATCCAGCCTCCAAGTCCTTAGGATATGAAGACACAAGCTTTTCAGCAGATGCTTTAAGCTCAGTGCTCGTTTTGTTTGAGATTTCTGATAAAAACCCAAATTTCTCTCGAAGGTCGCTGTAAGCAGCAATGCGTTGTTGTAGGGCAGCACAGAGCTTGTCAATGATGGGCAAGAATGCAGTCACTCTAAACTTGTCTCTCCCTGTCAGCATAACATCCTCCGCGGAGTCTAGTTCATCGTGGTGACGCTTGCGCTTCCTAATACGCTGCGTGTCGGCGTAGTATGCATCATTACTCGTCACATCACAGGGATCACACTTAGCCATAGCTTTTGCTTCAAAGTCATCGAACTGGGATCTCAGGTCTTTAGCAAATTGTAAGAGAGACTCTAGTAGTGTGACAGCTGTGTTGAGGGAGAGCCCAGATTTTTGCAGCTGGATACTGCTACTCTGAAACCTTTCCAATACTGTATCCCAAACTTCAAGAAGAATCACTGTTTCAAGTTTTTTCAAACCTTTGAGAAGACCACTTGCTTCAGCTCTTGTTTCAGCTGGCTGATTCTGATCTGAGAATAACTCTTCCAGAACAATGATGTTTTCTTTGTGTGCTCTACTGAGAGCAGCTACAGCATCTGCTCGTGCTGACCAACGAGTGTCTGAAAGTATTTTATCAACTTTCAACTTCTTATCTTTATTAGTCTCTAGTACCTCACGGTGTCTCCTCCAACGATAAGTAGATGCAACAAGAAAGGAGTACATATTTTGTACCAGAGCAAACAATGACACTGCAGCAGGACAGCTTTCTGCAGCACACTTAGCCACCAAGTTTAAGGAATGAGCCATACATGGTATGTACTCAGCTTCACTACACTCATTCTTGATTATCTGTTGGGTCCCCAGATATTTACCAGACATGTTGCTGGCATTGTCATAGGACTGTCCTCGGCAGTCGATAACTGGAATGTTCTTCTCTTTAAGAAAATCAAGAACAGTTGTAGCCATATCTCTGCCAGTGTGGCTTAGCATGGGAATAAACTGCAAAAACCTTTCAACTGGACCTGTAGTAGGCAGTACATAGCGGATTGTAAAAGTAAGTTGATCCATGTGTGAAATATCAGGTGTGGAGTCAACAGAAATTGAGAAGTACTTTGCTGTTTTTACTTCATCTGTTATTGAGGACATAACCTTTTCTGCCATTATTCCAATGACTTCCTCAGAAATGACATGGGACAAGTAGGAAGTATGACCACTACCTTTGTTTGCGTGTTTCTTGATATGTGCTGCCAAGAAACTGTCGTATGTGCTCAGCAGCTCTAGAATTCCAAGATAGTTTCCATTGTGTACTGATCCAATTACTTCATCTTTACCTCGAATGGCTAGCCCGCGTTCGCAAAGTAGCTTTAAAACATCTACACACCTCCTCAATACTGCTTGCCAGTACTCGCATTCACTTTCATATTGTTGTACTAGATTAGAGTCAATACGGGCACCCGCAGTCTTTCGATATATCATTTCGACCATACTTTTCCTGTGCTGATCTGACCTACTGTGAGATTCTATGACATACCTAGCGTTCTTCCAACCATTGAAGCCAGTTGTGAATGAGCTTTCCACCTTTGACATAAGCTTGCAAGCAAAACAATACACTTTACCAGTTGTTTTAGAGTAACAGAGCCATTTAAGATTAATTTCTTGGCCAGATAATGAATGAGTTCGAGTGAATAATGTCTTTGTACAATGACGGGTTCTGTTTAGCTCTTTCACAGCTGACTCTTTGAAGTCACCATCACAGTGTCGACATTCTGCGCTTCCCTTTTTCAACCAATAGTCACACACATTTTCAGTAATTATTTTAGGCCATAATCCAAGATCCGTTTCAAATCCTTGTTCAGTACCGGTATTCATAACTTTCACTTCCTCTTGTGTCTCCTCACTGTCACTGTGTTCAGGTTCAATTGCGCTAACTACACTAGGTTCAGTACTAGTTGTGGCTTCTCCAGTTGTTTCAGGCGTAATTGGTGTCTCTACTGATTCAGATTCAGTTTGAGTGTGATTTTGCAGATTCAGATACTGTTGGATATGTCAACCATTGAGTTATTTTTGGTAGTTTTTTTACTCTTTGGTTTACGTCTGCCTTTTCTTGTCGTTTAACAGAGCCAGCTTTATACTTCCTCCCTTGATCACGATCACGACTTGTTGATTTCTCCATTGTGCCTCAGTGCAGCCTCACTGCCTTATCCTGAAACATAAAAACATAAAAAACAAACTATTTACACTTGACCCTCGGTTTAGTATTAATTAATACAGTTTAATTAATTAATTAAATACAGACACTAAACAGTTGTTCGGGTGAAAAAGTCGCTTTATGGGAAAAGTCGCCAGCCCCCACCAGTGGCGACTTTTTCCTTAAATATGTATAAAATGTATTTATTATGAAATCTAAGCTAAACTGACCTAACCTAGCCTAAGTACGTTTCATATAAAAAAATTAATTACATTAATTTAACATTTTTCAACTTATTTATGTTATTATAAAGCTGACTAAAACTCCCCCATCCCCATTTATTGACTGGCGACTTTTTCGAGATACGACTTTTACCATTACTTACCACTAAACACACTCACATGTGCACTCCACAGCGGCCTGAATAGAACTAAACTCCCGCCAGCAAAGAGTGATACCATAATTATCACTAATCATTAATCAATTGTATTATTTATAGTGGAATCCAACATTATAATTATATGTGAGGGCGCGGGGCCCTCACAGGCGCGGGGCCGTAGGCCATGGCCTACTCGGCCCCCCCCTAAATCCGCCACTGTCGTAGACTAGAGAATAGGTGGATGGGAGACCGTCCTGCGAGTTCAGATTATGTAGTGATCGCTGGTTCAGATCCCACGTAAATCTGTAGGTCCTCCGCGTCACATAACCTTTCATTTGCGAATCAAACTAAAAGCGAATTGGAAGTTTATTTGAGGGTATATAGTGTCGTTTTAAAAGCAGGGTTATCCTTTTTAGATTTCATTATGGTTAGCCTTAATAAGGGAATTTAACATATTGATGAGGGCTTATAATGGAGTCACAAAGGCTATATCTTCCCTAGAGTTTAACGTATTGTTTATATTCTTTCCACACGTCGTGGTTAAGATCTACAGATCTACAGAAGCTAAGGCTAACAAAGACCCTAAGATCCACTCTAAGGTTAGCCCGAGAGAAAGGAAAGAGTAGGGGGTTAAGAGAAGAGAAGAAGGGGTTAAATAAGGAGCAACACCTATCATTCGTGGGTTAACATTCATTCAGAAAAAGAGGAAAAAGGTCTCACCATCATCATCCGCCGGCCACTGCCGACAAGTCAGAAAAATAGTCGGAGAAAATAGGAGAGGGGTGAAAGATGAAAAGAAGTAAAATAAGAACGCTTACAAACCATGCAAACACAGTCTTAACTCACTGTCATACCATGCAAACTACAAACATGCAAGAAAAGAGTTAGACACATGCAAAGTAAGGAGAGGGGGGGGGGGAAGTAGGTAAAGTTAAACAAAAAGTGGGTTAGTTTACGCAATGAGCTACATCTACATTCGTGTTAGTCTAATTTTTTTTTTTTTTTTTTTTTTTTAATAATAATTTTATTGCTGGCATCACACGCTGGCATGTCACAAGCTGGCATTCATCGTCAACAGACTCATCCTCGAGCACCACCACCAGAGCTTCTGTTGCTAACTTTGTTGTTTTTTAAATTAAACAACGCTAATACCTTTAAAATGTCTGTCAAGACGGTTCTTAAACATATTAACGCTGGTAGAATGAACGACTGACGCGGGAAGATTATTCCATTTATCAATTACTTTAAACGTAAAGAAGTTTTTAGCGATATTAGTAATAAAACGCCTGCCACGCAACTTAAATCCGTTATTGCGAGTATTACTATTATCAAAAGTGAACAATTTGTCAAAATTTACGTTATCGATGTTATTAACGATTTGAAAACTTCAATAAGCTCCCCCCTTAATCTCTTAGTTTCGAGTGAATACAAGTCTAACACTTTAATCCTATCTTCATAAGGCTTGTTGCGCAATGACGGAATAAGTTTCGTGGCACGACGCTGAACCCTTTCTAACCTATCAATATCCTCACGCAAGTATGGGCACCAAAACTGAACGGCATATTCTAAATGAGGCCTGACTAGGGACTTGTAAAGGGGCAATATGATATCCTTCGATTTGAATTCGAAATTACGCGCTATGAAGCCTAACATCCTATTCGCTTTTGCGCAAGACTCCAGGCACTGGTTCCTAACCTTTAAATTTTTAGTTACACGTACGCCTAAATCTACTTCCTCGTCAACGCTCGCTAACTCCCTATCATCCATCGTGTACGCGTAATTATTGTTGCGAGAACCTATATGCAAAACTTTACATTTGTCTACGTTAAATTGCATCTGCCACTTATCTGTCCACTCCATAATCCTATCTACATCGTCTTGAATCCTATTTCTATCGTCCTCGTTAACAACCTTACCGCCTATTTTAGTATCGTCCGCGAACTTTGACACGTTACTAGTCAATCCTACATCTATGTCGTTAATGTAAATTACGAATAACAATGGGCCTAACACTGAACCCTGTGGGACACCGCTACCTACATCTAACCACCCCGATTCACTACCATTAACTACGACCCTCTGCCTCCTAGCACGAAGCCATTCTTCTAACCAGTTAGCTACCTGACCGCTTATACCGTGCGCTTTAACCTTCGCCATTAGTCTCCTATGCGGAACTGTATCGAACGCCTTTTTAAAATCTAAATAAATAACGTCAGCTGCCCTATGCCTATCGTATTCGCGCACTATTTCGTTATAGAATTCTAACAAATTAGTTAAACAAGACCTATGGCGTCGAAACCCGTGCTGACTACTATTAATCAAACCCCTACTTTCTAAGATGGTATTCCTCTTTAATTTTTTTTGTGTTTTGAATGTATGATCTCGGAAAAAGTTGCTACTGATGAAGAATTACTGTAATTTGTTCAGTTCACTGTGTAATAAATTATATAAATCTGGTACATGCAATTCAGAAGTATGTTTATAGTTTATACTATTGATTTTATAAATGAAATGCTTGTGACTTAAGTAGTTTGTACCTAATCCTGTGTATGTGAGGTTTCTGAGAAAATTTGAAATTTGTTACTTTCTTTCGAAATACAGGGTGATTACAATGGTCTTGCGCAACTTTAAACTTTAAACTTTAAACTTTAATAACTTTTGATACACAACCTTTCAACCTTTCAAAGGTTCCGTGCGATGATTCCTCATTTCTGGAAGGTCAAGCTTGTCGCCCCTCTCAGGGAAACGGAATACGAACGTCTAATTATTGGTTTTTCTTTATTTTATTTCAGATCAGATCGCACCATATCAGGCGTAGACACTGAACCTGATTGAAAATGGCGACAATAGAAGTTGTGTTTTATGACTAACAGAACTGAAGTCCATAACAGATGTGCGAAGAAAGTTCATTGCTCATTATCAGAAAGATGCATCACGTAGGAACTCAATAACTGGATGAAAAAGTTTAAAGAAACTGGGTCAGTGAATGACAGATTTCGATCCGGAAGGCCTCAAATCAGTGAGGAGACGGTGGCCTTCGTCCAGGAAGCATTTGAAAGGAGTCCGTGGAAATCGTTGCGATGTGCATCCGATGAACTAAACATCCCACAATCAACAGTGCGCAAAATTCTGAAAGTAAAATTCATGTGGTTCAAATCAGGGCTGTGGAGTCGGTGATAAAATTTGCCGACTCCAACTCCGACTCCAAAAATTTTAACATTCCGACTCCGACTCCGACTCCAGAAATCTGACTTGTATAATTCCGACTCCGATGGAATGTTAAGGCCAAATTGATTACGATTAGCTTTATTAGGCCAATGGAGATTCATAAACAAGGTATTTCGTCACCACCACATGACTCTCAGGTTACTTAGTGGCTGTAACTATGCCTTAATGGCTTTTTTTCTCTTTATTCAAAAATTACAATAAATCCCAAAATACAAAATGATTGAAACTTAAACAAAATAAGATTATTATTGGTTTAGCAAATTAATAAGATGTTTTCATATTATTATAAACATCCGTAACAAAATGTATTAACCTAAACTGAATTTGTTCTTAAAAAAAGGATCGCTTCCATTAAATCTTCTTTCGGTGATGCTTATCAAAATTATCAAATTGAAATCTAAAAATCTGAAAAAGATTTAGGGTTGCTAGTACAAAATGTTTAAATTTCCTTATTATTAATTATGTTAATTAATTAATTATAATCCTTATTAATTATAAGCAACTATATTTATATATTATTTATATTTATATATTTATATGTTATATATTATATATTATTTATATATAATATTATATTATATATTAAAACATTAAGTTAAATCTATTTTATTCATAAAATTGAGCTAGGCCTAGGCCTAGGCTGCTATGGTTATAATTGAAGGATTTGCACCGACTCCGACTCCATCCAACTATGCACTTCTGACTCCGACTCCACTCAAAATTGACCGACTCCACGACTCCGACTCCACAGCCCTGGTTCAAATGCTACTGGACTATCACGCAAGCTAAGATTTCTGTGAACAGTTCCAATCAAAAATCAAGAATTCTGGGTTTCTGGACGAGGTGACATTTTTTGATGAGGCAACATTCCACATTGGTGGGAAAGTCAACCGCCGCAATTGCCGTATTTGGGGAACAGAAACCTCACGAAATCTGGCAACATGAAAGAGACTTACCAAAAAAAAAATCAATGTCTGATGCGCTTTCAGAAAGTCATGCATCATTGGTTCTTTCTTTTTTGAAGAACGTTCAGTCAGTGATGAACATTACCTTGCATTATTGAAGAATTTCTTTATCACTGAACTAAGATGATTAAATCTTTCAGATAGCACCTTCTTTCAGCAAGACGGTGCTTCTCCCTGCCACTATGCTTTGAATGTGCAACAGTCCTTGGATAAGTCTTCCCAGGCAAGTGGATCGGTAGAGGTGAACCAACTGCTTGGCCAGTCCACCTCATTCACCTGACCTGTCCCCACTGAACTACTTTTTATAGGGTAATGTTAAAAATGTTTACTCATCAAAACCACATTCTTCGGATGAACTTAGGTCCAGGATCACAAATGCAATTCATGAGACCGCTCAGCAGCAACTGGAGAATGTTTTCAGGGCTTTGGAAAATCAGACTAAACGATGTATCGAGAAAGATGGCAGTTATGTTGAGGCCACGAAATTTATAGTGTGTTAAAAACTAATAATTCTGCTTTTATATGCCGTTTACAGTTTGTTTCTATCATATGCACATCAAAAGTTATTAAAGTTTAAAGTTGCACAAGGACTTCGTAATCACCCTGTATAGATATCCAAGAAGTTACAAAAATTACAAAAATTACAGCTAACAAAGACACTTAGATCCACTCTTGGCAACCCAAAAATTACTCTAGGGTGAGCCAAAAATATAGCACTAGCCCAAAATATAACAACGTTATTATCATCTCTTTAAGGTAGTTTAAATTTGGCTCCTCGTTTTACATCATGAAACAGATATATTGTCCTTATGACCGTTTACGCAAATAAAGTTGACAACAATTGAGGACAGATTTTTAGCCAGTTTCTTTCGTGATAAAATAAGAAAATATTGGCTAATGTCGCACTTAGTAGCGAGTTCATATCTAGTGAGTTTATTTGCTGGTATAATGTATTGTTGAAAGTGAAGCAGGTTTCTTTAGCGGCAAGATTTAGTAATTCTGTGAAGTAAGGTATTTGTTAGGTCACGTACTGCAGTATTATCATTACTGAGAAAGTCTTTTGTTTCTGTAACAAATCTCTATGGATTCATCTCGCGCAAGGGTTGGGAACCTTTAAGAGCTTGAGAGCCACATTAGGTGAAATTAAAAATTTATCAGGATTAAAAAGGCGTAGGTATAAATACAGTTTTTATTGCTTTATAATAATAATAATAATAATAATAATAATAATAATAATAATGCAAAAGAGAGACATATAAATGCTAGCGATAAATATGCAATTATTAAATTAATACAAAGAAATTGTATTAATAAAGGAAATTGTTTGGTATTATTATTAATGATAATGAGAAAATAAAAACAATAATAATAATAATATTGATAATAATATATTAGCAATAACATTAAATATCTGAAACAAATACATTGTATTGTATTGTTCATCCGTATTTCATTCCATTTTTCTTTTTAACTTTATTATTAGGCAAGTGCTTAATATATATTTATATTTTAAGAGCCACAAGAACGGGCCTTCGGAACCGCGGGTTCTCGACTTGATCAAGTGGAACGTTTGTACGAAGAGATTATATATTAAAACTACACTTATCACGCTTTGTTAGTGGTCGTGTCTTAGTGGATAACATCATTTCCCTTAAATGAAAGGAAGACACTGAGGTCGGAGGTTCGACTCCCGATATTGCTGGTAAATAATAATCTAGGAATTAGTGCAACGGGCCGCATTAGTTTTGCCTGAGCGCTGTGCCAGTTTCTATCCCTCTTCACTGAATATTATTATAGCATGTTTTATCCTCTGTTAAAACTATTTCTTGACCTTTTTCAGGTTTGCGCATAAAATTGGACTACAAATAATAATGACGCTCAGTTTTAAGTTTATTCAGAGAAAATATGGACGTTTTCCAGTTTATGTACCGTTTTGTACCAATTTTCTTTGGATTCTTCAAAATGTCGTTTGCGCATACTTTTAAAACAGAAGGTTAGGTTAGGTTAGGTTAGGTTAGGTTATCAAGAACTTACCTCTCTTAAAAAGTTGTTATAATCGACGGCGGTTGTATGACCAATCAAAAATAAATTATATGAAAAACGGTACACAAACTGGAAAAGGTCCGAAATTATTTCTCTTTTATTTAAAAAATGTAAAACTATATATAAAAATTCAAAACTGTAAGTGTGTGTGTGTGAAGAGAGAGAGGAGAGCACCTCTAGAACATATATAAAACGAACGATAAAGTTTTAGGTTCTAATCTAATTTCTTTATGACATGAATAAAAAAACTTTGGAAACAAAAGAAAAACGAATGAACGAAATTTAGCGTTAATCCAAAAGTCGAATCAACATGAAATAGCATTTTAAATTTTTTCAGAATTCATCGTACCGGATCGAGTCTTATCAATCAAGAACGTTCGATGTTCCAACAGACTTATCTAATGCCGGCCTCTGTCAACTAATTAGGATTCCGCGAGCTAAAATTACTTCCATTTTGTGTAAATGAACTATTCTGTCACCATCATTTATAAGCTAAACTTGCTTAAATATCTTCATTCTCGATCAGAAAATTTGATCTCGAGACGAACCCGTTCTTAAATTCATCCAAATTAAGGCTAGTTTTCATTAAGAAAAATAACTTCCAACTTTCGTTCGATGCTGATTTAGAAAATGAATTTATAAATGTAAGCCAAAATGTTTTTTAACTCTTAATTTGGAGTTATATGAATAACAAAATTGAAAGTCGGATGACGTTTCGACCCAGTTAAATCATCGCTTCCGTTTCTATATACTGATTTTAGATTGGAGGTGTGAAGGAAAAAGTGTTAATCCTGCGCATAATTCATGCCAAACACAGAGTGGAAAAGCCAAGAGTGGGAATTTCAAAGAAGGCTTTTTCAAATCTGTCTATTCCCACTTAATGCCATTCTCATTCTCGTCCACGGCTTTTCCACTTTCATCCAGGTTAGGTTAGGCTGATGTTAGGTTAAATTAAGTAAGGTTAAGAAATATTAGCCATTCCCATAAAGTTGTCGCCTTTACCGCGAATGGGAATAGAGTGACATTTTTATCAAATGTAGATTTTTCACCTTGTGCATTTTCATTTGCGGACCGCGGATGGGAATGGCAATGACGTGTCATTGTTAAATAAGAGCATGTACTGTACAGTGTACATGCAAGAGTGAGAACATGTTTCAAAGGTAAAGGCGAACAAAAAAGTACCAAACATTAAAAAACGTCGTCATAAATTTGACGCTCCAAATTCGAGAATAGCTAGCTGCTTTACAGGAGTACAATTCATTCGATGTTGACCGACCGCCTGTTCGAAACCACTTATCTAAAAACAATTTTGTAGTTTCAAAGTTAGGTTCGAGAGACCTCGGTTAAATGTAATGTTGGGGTTGTTTAACCATCTTCGCAACATCTAAGGTCATATGATAAAGGAGACCCGCGTCTTTACGCGGGATCCGAACCGAGGGTCGTTACATAATCTGATCGCGAAGGACGGTCTCCCATCCAGCTACTCTCCAAACCCAGTGTCGCCTAATTTCGGAGCAGAGACTAGCACCGTAACTGAAATAATACAAATCTGTGTTGTTATTGTCACGTTTTATGAATAAAATCTGGAAAAAAAAATTATATTTGAAAAACATGATAAAATTTGAAAATACAGGGTGTCCACAAAAAATCAAATTCTATTTGAAATTAGTTCAATTTGTGCGATTCTTTTTGTGACACCCTGTATAATCGCTTTATTACTGTGCTTGACCACTAGTCCATGACTCCAGATTCCTGGGATCTTGGGAGCATTGCTCCAGTAAATTTGACCATGAGAAAAAGTAAATTTGGGTTTGGGTTTTGTTCATCCGCTAGACGTTATGCAATTTTTTTGCGTATACGTTCTTGTACAAACCAATTTTTTTAAATTACAAATTTAGTTATTTTAAGTTTAGTTGGTAATTCCATATTTAACAATTATTTTTATTTTTTGTTAAGCTTCAATGTTTTGATAATTAAAATTTTATTAAAACGTATATTTTTTTAATATAAATTATCAGGATTGGACTATGTTCCATTGATCTCGGCCAGGTTTGATAAATTGGCCAGATAATTACTTGTGCGGTTTTAAGTAATCCACCATGACTCTAGAATTGAAAAGTTTAGTTAAGTTTAAACTTACTTTTACTTACTTTAACTTACCTACTTTTACTTACTCTTCCTTACTTTTACTAAGTTTAAAGCACTTACTTTTACTTACTTTCATTGTACTATATTTACTTACTTTTACTCACTTTTACTCACTTTTACCATACTATATTTACTAACTTTTACTTATTTTGTATTTTTTCAGGTAGTCAATAATCAATAATGGATCCTAATATTGATGAAGTTGGAGAGAAAAGTGAGGGTGTTAAAAGGGGTTACTTTTGTGGTCAATGCAAGAACAAATATTCAAAGAAGCAAAACTGGGAGGAACATTTTAATTCCAAAAAAAATATTTGTTACAATACAAGAGGTCCCAGAGTTTGGGCCCACAGCTTAGATATTGCAGTAAAGAAATACCAGGATGAAGTGCAGCAAAGAGATACGACAAAGCAGTCATTTAGTTTGTTCACAAAATGTGCTAGTGCTAGACCTCGGAAAAATGAACCAACTTCATCAACTGCTAATCTAGAAAATGAAACTTTTTCACTAGATGTTTCACAGACTGAAGAAAGTGCTTCTCCTCCACCTAAGAAACAAAAGGTAAGTGAGGAATCTGCGCATCAGACTAACAAAACTGCTTTAGAGGAATTTGAAAATTCCCAAATCCAGAAGACATTGAATGCAATTTTGCGCCTAACAAAAGAAACTCACCAAGCTGTTGTGGTTAATAAAGAGAAGAGTCAAAATATGCCTTCAAGTTCAAGTGTTGCATCCAAATCTAATAAAGCAAAAAGCAACAAATTTGACATTTCCATAGCCCATTTAAGCAAGTGTAAATCAATACAAGAAATCCTGAACAATGATTTGATCAAATCTACATTCAAATTGGTGGAAAAGAAGGATCTAGGGCATGCTGATGATTCATTTTCAGTACCAAGTGATACAATGGAAAACATTGCAAATAGTGACACTAATATTAATATGCCTGATGTAGATATAGCTGTTGAGGATGAAGATGATGATAATCAAGAAGATATTGATGATGCTTCTGATGATAAAATGTTTACATTATATTGCATAGCTTGCACAGACCCCAAAGCATGTGCTTCAGACAAACATTCTAACATAAAAGGTTACTTCAATGTTAAAAATTTAACCTATGTATGCAAACAAGGAGAAAATCAAGAGAGATGGTTTAGAAATCTGAAAACCCACCTGAAGAGACATTTAATTAAACTTCAGCATCATCAAAGAGCTGCTGTTTATGAAGTGATGAAAACATCTTCTCGGAACACTACTAAACGCATAGAAGACTTATGTGGCAACATCTTATACTACATAATGAAAACAAACTGCATGGGCTCTATATCCAGTACTTCTAGCTGTATTACATAGGTCAGGTTGTGAGGTTGGAAATTTGAATCATAGCACACATGCGTGCGAGACAATTTGTGAGCTATTAGATAATCAACTTAAAGAACAAACTGTAAAGTGGTTCTTAGAACAAACTTCAGTAACAATAACAGCTGACATTGGAACAATTTTGGGATTAAGCATGCTAGTTGTATTAGTTATGAGTGAAGAAGATAAGACTGTAAAACTTGCTGGGATAAATTTAGTACGCAGCAATCAGGAGTTTATTTGGCCAATGAAATTTTTGATGTGTTGAAGTCTCCTAATCACTTGAAACTATCTGAAGAAGCAATTAAATCCAAGGTATCTGGAATGGTTGGAGATGGGGCTTTTTGTAAGGACAACGAGCCATTTAAAAACGAAATGAAAAAGTTGTTTGGAGAAAATTTCAAATTTCGATGGGACTTAATGCATCTTGTGAACAGAGCCCACGTTGATGTATTGAAGAAAATTTGTAAACTAAGTGAGCTTTTAGACTTTATTCAGAATCACTCTTCAAATCTGAGATCAGGCCTTGACTATACCAATATGGTTCTTGACAATATCATTGGTTTTAAGAGACCAAAACTCAAATCTGATACTCGCATGGTTAATTACGAATTTGATCAATTTGACAGATTTGTGGAAAATTGTGTTTTTTGATCATCCACAAGAGAAAGAAATTAGTGCCAAGTTCTATGTATTGATTTCCTATGTAACAAAGATTATGTTGCAAGTAGCTCAAAAACACAGTTAGTGCAGAATTTGTAGAAAATATATTTTATAAAGAAGGAGGGAAAACTGTTATGTTAAGAGTGATGGAAACAATTTCCAAATTAGCTAATGGAGGAAATGCAAATGATGTAGTTTCTGAATTTAAGCACGATACCACAGGGCAGCAAAAGGAACTAACAGCTGAGGATTACATCCTAAATGAAGTTTACAAATACATCAAGAAACGTTCTGATTACTACCAGGTTGCTGAAGTTGCTAGACCATCCAGAACCAGATCTGAAAGTAGTTTTACAAAAGACTCAGTGATAAATTGGCTGACAGAATATATAGAACAGCTGTGGAAAGGAATCACAGAGAGATTAAAGCATTTTGATAAAGATGGATCAACTGCCTGGAGTGAAGCACCAGCTGAAGGGACATTCTCCATTCTTGGTTACATTGTTGAACACAAAGGATCCATTAAGCCATCTCATTTGACTAAGCTGTGCAGAATTGTGAAGGAGGGTCCAGCTCCAGGCACTAGATCTGCTGTAATGATCACACAGAAAGCCATTGATCAGTGGCCAAGCATACATGGCGGTAAATTCACAACAAATGCCTACATGCAAGGTCTAACATCGTCCACTGTTGCTGCTGCAATGAATAAATAAACTTAAGGTGAGTTATAAACTGTACATTATTGTATTATTATGTTTAGCTAAAACAATTTGTAATTGGTATGTCGTCAATTCAAGAGTTTACTATCATTAACCTATCTAGTGGTGTAAGGGGAAAAAAAGTAAATTCAGAGCTGTGCTCCAGTAAATTTTTTCAAATCTGGAGTCATGACCACTACCCCATCAAGGAAGAGCCAGAGAAGCAATTTAATAGCTGAAAGTTATAGTCCGGGCTGGAACTCGAACCCAGGACCTTCAGATTAACAGCCCGTCGCTCTACAACTGCAGGTTACCGTAGGAAGTTGATTTATCATTGGATTAATTGTGACTCCTAATTATTTGTTTAAATTTTGTGCCATGCAACAGTAGTGAAGACCCGTGCTTGGTCATCACTTGTGGAAGGACTTGGTTTTATTCATTCACTGAACTCTGCTACCTCTTCGTCTCGTTTCTCTTCGCTTGATTTCCTTCTTTTCATTTCCTTAAAACGCTTTTATCTTTAGCTTCACGCTATTTCAGGCCAGGCTTAAAATTCTCCTTATCAACTTAAATGTGAACAACCCACAACCTACCCTTCATTCTCGCAAAACTCGGGTCATCGGGTCATGAGTATCGTAGAAAATGTTGATAATGACGCATAAACCAAACACTCTGATTAAGACTAAAGTACTCGTATACGTAATTCATTATTTTATATTATTCTATACTCTTATTTTATCCTATTCCTCCTCTTATCCAGGGTTATGTCGTGGCCATGTCGTAACACTGCTTCCCATCGATCGGCAAAGTTAGTCGATATTTGGTCTGTTCAGTAAGTAGTTGGATGGGTGACTCTCCTCCGCGTTTGGATGATGCAGCGACCCATGGTTCGGTTCCACATAGAGCCGTAGGTCCCCTCCCTCACATGACCGTTGACGTTACGAAGGCTGTTAAATAACCACAAAACACTTTTCGTCTCTTCCATCTCCTTCAAAAGTAATTCTTTTCCAACCGAGGTTATAACTCCCCGATGGGATATTAAGGTCTTAAAATTACCATTCTATCGTTTATCGTACGTCAAATATTACGTATTACGTATTAAAAGAAAATTTTGAAACCTTTTTATAATGTTTAGTTTATTTTTAAAAGCAAAACACATTTCTGAAAATAGCTAAACAATAAATATATTCAGCTTCGTGCGTGTTTGAAGTTCCCAATCACTCAAAATGGAATCTTTCGGGTATCAATGACGCAAATTGAGCAAATACATATAATTATTTAAAATTTGATGGGGAATAAGCTTCTTAACAATGAAAGGAAAATGAATGTGCGTTTCAGGGAATAAATATAATTGCTTCGATCGGTATATACCATATAGTTACATAAGTTAACAGGGTAGCGAAAATGGGAGTGAAGAAAATTAGTAAAAAAGCACAAACATGAAAAATGAGAGAGGGAGAGGCGAAAAATGTAACAAAGTTGGGACTTTTGCCGAGTTTTCGAGGATAATTGGAAGTTGATCTCTGAGATCCCGAAAGGACGAGCTGGGTCGTGTCCACGATATTACCCGCGCTTGTGCGGAGCTCCACTAAAGGATTTGTCATTTGATACACCGCTGAATTGGGGGAAGAGAAGGCAAAAAATGGAAATTTTGTGAGAGTGGCAAAGGGGTGAGAGGGGGTGGGGTAATAGGGAGAGGGGTAAGTGAGGGTTATTGAAGAATGGGAGGGAGCGAGGCGTAATCAAGAGGCGGAGAATTATTTGAATCCAAAAGGATTTATATGATATTTACTCACTGGAAAGTAACACTGCATAGAGTCATAGACAATACACAAGTTATATATATATATATATTATATATATATATATATATATATATATATATATATATTAAACACAGACCGTGCATGGAACAAAGAACTCTTCTGGGAAAATTAAATCCACTATAGTCCGAATAAGTAATGGTAAATGACAAATACCATAGTTTTTCTTTTTCATGATGCAAGCCCGACGTGGGCAACGGGTCTCTCGCAAAGAGGTCCCATAAATATAGCTTCCCTCTTTGCGAGAGACCCGTTGCCCACGTCGGGCTTGCATCATAAAAAAGAAAAACTATGGTATTGTCATTTACCATTACTTATTCGGACTATAGTGGTTTTAATTTTCCCAGAAGAGTTCCTTGTTCCATGCACGGTCTGTGTTTAACATATAAGTTTCTCAGGGGACCATTCTGAGTTTGTGTGTGTGTGTGTATATATATATATTATATATATATATTATATATATAATATATATATATATATATATATATATATATATATATATATATATATACAGTATATATGAAAATGAAAAGGTTTATTGGCAGACTAGTCCATATGACAAATATTATTAATACAATGACAGTTCATATACTAAGGATAGAAATATATACAATTGATTAGAAATAATACTGTAATGTCGAAGTTAAGTGGAGCTACAGACACGTTTTTGTACCAAGAAGTCCATAGCTTAGAGCAGCGTTTTTTAACCTGTGGTGCTAGCACCCAAGGGGGTCCTGAAATCGATTTTAGGGGGTGCTGGAAAAGGGCTTCTGTCATGTGCAGTATGGATACGTTAAGTCCGTTAACCAAACTCCTTCACAAACTCCTAATCTTTTTTTTTTATTAACAGATATTATTGTATGAGAATTTGAATATATATTTAATTACGAAAGATTTATTGCACGTTTACATTATCACCATTAATATTAAGAAGAAAGACGTTGACTGTGTCACAAGAAATTTACTTTTTTTTTGCATGATTTTGACCCCAAGATTAGTGGGTAAGTAATTCTCCTTGATTGTTCTTAACATTTCTTTTGGCAGCTTGATCTATTGTTATATTCAAGAACAAGTATTTTATTATATTGTTATATTCAAGAAAATATTTAGGTTTGAATTTGTAAATATAATTCTTTGTGTGTCTTGTCTTAATATCGTTTTAAAATTTTCCTTGGTTATTTTTCACTCTAAATGTGCTGCTTTTAAATGTGTGTTCACTTTGTTTTAACTTGATATCTTTTTATTAAAAATATTATTGGTCAACTATAAATTGTACTCATATTCTTATTTGTTTTGTATTTGCGTGGTGCTTTTTGCTACTAACTTTTGCTATCTTTTTGCTACTAACCAGGTGAAGGGGGTGCTGGACTGCCTAGACCTAACTACAGGGTGTGCTGATGTCGAAAAAGGTTAAGAAACGCTAGCTTAGAGGATAAATGGCAGCACTCATGGATAGCTTGGATGATCGGGTTGGTTGATTTTTTAATTCTTTGCATTAGACTGTATTGAGCACGTCTTGTTACCTCCGGGAAGCTCGGGACATTGCGGGTAGCAAACATTTGCGAAGCTGAGCATCTCGGGGGGGGTAATTTATGTAAGAGTCTAAAAGACCTGTTGTACAGCAAATTTAGGTTTCTGCCAGAACCTTTTTTATAATTCACCCAGAGTTGCTGTCCGTATATATTACTGCAGAAAGTACGAAAGAGAGTGTCTTTAGCTTCATTTGTACAGAATCGAAAGTTCCTTATGGTCATATTCGCTTTAGCGCACAGGCTTCAAGATTGTCTTATATCCGAGTCATCACTCAAGGAGCTGGTAATAGTTTGACCCAAATACTTAAACTCTTGTACTTCCTCAATTACCTCACCATTCATTTTAAACCTTATATCAGCTGGCTGATTACAGCTTTTAGGATGAAATTGCATAACCTTAGTTTTTGAAACATTAAAAAGAATATCATGTTTCTGCGAATACTCTTCGCAGACTTTTAGTAGCCGATCCAGACCTTTAACAGAGGGACTTATTAACACCATATCATCAGCATAAACTAAGTTATTTATCCTTGTGTTATCTATATAACATCCTACTGTTGTCTCGTTAAGTGAAGCAATTAATCCGTCAATATACACATTAAACAGCATAGGGGAGAGCAAGGAGCCTTGTCTCACCCCGCAAGAGGAGCTAAAAACACTCGGATAGTACATTGCCCCACCTAACAGTGAAAGATTGGTGGAATACCAAAATTTCAATAAATTTAATATGTACATGGGAACCTTCCTGTCTTCTAGTTTTGCAAATAAAATATTGTGGTTCACCCTATCATATGCCTTACTTATATCTAGGAAACTGCTATAAATAGTGAATTACTGTCAATGTATTTAGATATTGTTTCTTTAAGTACATAGATACACAGGTCAGTTGAGTGGGACCTTTTAAAGACAAACTGATTAGGAGATGTCCATAGAAAATCATTTAATCGGAGTAACAAGAGTTTTTCTAGTAGTTTCGAGAAGTGAAGCGACAGCAATAGGCCTGTAATTATTGCTGGACAGAATGTCTCCGTACTTGTTTTTGACCAGGGCAAGATATATACCCTTATGAACTCTGCAGGGATATACTGTAGCTATGAGCAAGCATGGCTGATAGGAGGAATGATATATGCAGACATACTACATTTGTATATTTTAAGTGCTCATTCGATAAGTCATCTACCCCTGACGCAGACCAGTCTTTAACTCTTTAATTAACCTCTTTACTTCAGAAAATGATATCAAAGTATTTTCCCTTGTCCCTCCCACAATCGTTTCGCTGCAATCTATCTTAAGATTATCCCTACTCACACTATTAAGAATGTAGAATAGTGGTTTTTCCACAGCTTTGCAATTTCATCCTCCCCGACACCCCATCGATTGTCGGACGGAGGACAGTTTTGACACCCGTTTGATTCTTAACAAATTTCCAAAATTTGTTGTTATCGTTATTTATGCGAGCTTCACAGGCTTTTGATACTCGAATAGACTCTTCTTGTACATCGCCTTATGGCCGCCTTATACTGATCCTTACTTCTACACATATTCATGTATACTGGTCCTAATCTGGGTCTACATGAAAGCAGCCACAAATCATAGGCGTCTTTCGATTCCCTCTTCAGGGGGGCAATGAAATCATTCCATCCAGGAATAATCTTAGTATGATTGTTGTAAGATTTAATCAGGGGGCTTCCTGCTTCTTTTAACAGTGATATTATCTTACTATAATACCTATCTATGAGTTTACAGTGAGAATCATTTGAGTAAGGATTATTACAAGCAAGATGCAAAATTTCTAAATTATTAAAAAGGTGACTTGTTCTGTCTTTGTATTCTATTCTCTGCTGCATATTAACATTGGACCAATCGACGCGATTATTCTTACCTATTGAGTTCTTGTTAAGTCGTGTTGCGCATAAATTGGTAAAGTTAATTAATATTTCTAATGGTCTATGATCAGAAAGAAGGAAATCATGCAGAATATGAACTCTAACAATTCGATCCTTTAGATTATTACTAGTGAGACAATGATCAATCCATCTGGTGGTACCACTCATATCACTAACGTATGTAAAATTACCACTGGTTACCCCTAATACCTCTACATCATTTATACTTAAATTGGCCGACTCGCACATGTTACCCAATTCTACAAAGAATTCCGAGTTCACATGTTCGTTCAAGTCCCCCATTATACAGTGAGAATATTTGGGGTTATCTGATAATTACTTAATTTTGTACAGCAAATCAATGTATTCATCTAGATCAGGGTTCCCAAATTGTGTTCCGCGGAACACTTCTCACGGTATACAAGTGTTCCGCGGAACACCAATTTGGGAACCCCTGATCTAGATTATTGCCGTTGTTGTATGGTAAATAGCAGTTTACAATTAATATGCAATCATTATTCACTGTAATTCAATGCCTAACAACCTTACATTATCGCTTGTTAAAAATTTTGTTTTGACAAATTTTCCTTATTAAGAAAGCAACACCAAAGGCCTACGGTACGTACTAGTGATGTAGGTCACATCCGCATCCGCATCCGCGGAACATCGCATATTTCTCGCATTCGCATCCGCACTTTGGACTGCGGATGTCGTGCGGATGTGGACCGTTGAGATAAACGTCATTAATAAGCGGAAATTATCAAAATTCTACTATATTAATAGAACTAGTTCATTGTGCGCAAAAGTGATGCAAGCGACAAGACGAGAGGCTGTTCTTGTATGAAGTTACTCTCTTGCAACCTACTTAGATCCACGTTACAAAGCTAAGTTATTTTCACCTAGTACATTAGAACGAGT
This sequence comes from Bathynomus jamesi, assembly GCA_023014485.1. Classification (NCBI taxonomy): domain Eukaryota; kingdom Metazoa; phylum Arthropoda; class Malacostraca; order Isopoda; family Cirolanidae; genus Bathynomus; species Bathynomus jamesi. The sequence goes on from JAJOZX010002376.1 coordinate 67,791, forward strand.
TAAATCATCACTTGGCAAAGCAGTGAAGAGCTTCAATCTCTTGAATCTGTCGCTTCGCCACCCACCAAAAGAATAAAAGTTTCAGTGGCAGAACCCAACACTTCAACGAGCAAATCTATCACAGAATCTCTCTCTCAGTTTCTTGAGTCAAGCAGCGATGACGAGACCTACGCGATGTCAAAAGATGTAGTAAAAATGATCGAGAGCTATCACCAAGAAAAACTCCTGGCTGCATGTGACAATCCTATTAGTTGGTGGAAAAATACGCAGAATATCTATCCATACTTAAGTAAACTTGCAAGGAAACATTTAGCCTGGCCTCCAACAAAACGTACCAAGCGAGAGATTATTTAGCAGTGCTGGATTAATATATGATGAAGAGAAACAGACTGGCAGCAGAAATGGCAGAAAAAAAATGTTCCTTAAGCATAACCTTCCTATAATTAAGTTTGAATATTAAACGATGACATCTTAGTTTACTTTATTTAATTACTCATTTATAAATATGCCTAAAAACGTTACAAACTTAATATAAATAGTTATCAAGCTAATTAAAGATCTCTTTCTAAGGGTGGAGGTTGGGAAAGAGTCGGGGGGTGCATTTGAGTTGGGTCACGTCCCGCATCCTGGTAACACAATTATGGTTTCTAATTGTGGCTGAAACTCGACAAAATATAACGAATTTATTTGCAGACGAATTCACTAATTGATTTCTATATTAGTTAGATGCTTGATATTATTTATATGTTCAGAGAAAAGTACAGCAATTATTGTACAATTAATCAATTATACTACATTATAGCTACAGCTCTCTCTATATAATAACTTATTATATACGTTAAACACAACAAATCTCGAATATATCCTAAAAAATAACGAAAATGTAGACATCCGCATCCGCGGATGTCGAATCAAACATCCGCATTCACATCCGCATCCGCGGATGTGAAAAAAATGACATCCGCTACATCACTAGTACGTACATTAATTCATCTGACAAGTCTATGCTGATGACGCATGGTACATAAAGTCATCGTGGATGGTAGAGAGGAATTTTAGCTCTTGCTTAGGTAGCCAGTGCTCCTGCAGCAGTATCAAATCTGCACTGTTGCAGATTTTATGAACATCTACGTTGAATTCCTCACTGACCTTACATTATATGAGACTATTTTCAACAATATCCGCCATGACTGTGTAGAAAATTTATTATTAGTAAGATTATATTATTATACAATATACACAGTACAACTTTCAGGCATTACCGTTAGGGCGCCTATTTATTATTATTATTATTATTATTTTGCCTGTTATCTAATCTGGAAAAGTGAATAAACTCCTTTACAATAATATCGTCTGGCCATTGACTCATATTATATGGGTTAAAATGCACATTTACACCTTTAATTATTACTTTAAATTTGTTTCAATAAGGAGATTTCGTGTTTAGTTTATTAACTTAATTTACTGTGTTCACCAATGACTTCTTTCATCATGTGTCGAATATCGTGTGCCTCGTTCGAGAGCTGAATTCGCGACACAAAGAGGGTGAGATTTCCCATCGGTGGCCTCGCCGCGGAGACCGGTTGAGGAAACCTTCGGGAAGGGCGCCTGTTAACAGTGACATACCCGTGCTCCTCCCTCGATCTCCCTGAGGCAGGGTTCGCCTGCCTGGGAGATGGGTGGCACAACATTTGGGGGATAGGAGACCCCTCCCTTACTCTGTGGCTTGGTGAGGGTCTGTTAGCGGTGTTTATAACCTGACGGCCGCGCGTGCCCCTCCTTCTTCGGTGGGAGGGGGGAACTGCGCACCGAGCGAGGCGTAATCGAACGCCTCTCCTCTGCAGTGGGAGGCAGGGAAGAGGGCAATAATGCCTCGTCTCGGCATTGGACCGTCCCTGTTCCTCATTGTGAAATCGGGAGCAGGGGTCCTTTCCTGACCGGGTGGTGGGTTGACCGCTATCCCTGCATGCTGCGTTTCCACCCCACCTTCAGGGGGGAGTTGGAGGCCGGGATTTCGTTTCCCTCCCTGCCCGACGCGCTTCTTGGAGATCTGACTTGCTGAACTACTACTGAGTAACTGGGCTTTGGGAGGAGCGTCTCTTTCAACGCATCTAACTCTGACCGGAATTGTTCTAGCGAAATCGCGTTTTTCTGATTTGACACCACATGTTGGTGTTTCAGTTCAACTATCGACTTTTGTACCTCATTATACTGTTTGAGGAGCACCGAGACGTCTACGTCACCCATAGAGATTACCGGTATTCTATGGAAGTTAGTAACGTAAAAGGTAATATTGTTCTCATTATCCCGGAGGGTCGACACTTTCTCCAGGGCAGAGTGCAAACACTTTGAGAAGGCAGTCGTCGTGCCTCGGCCCTTTGGGCAGGAGTCAGTGTTTTGCCTTTGGGCAGGCCGGTTCGGCTGGGCACCTTATCTTTTTGATGTAAGCATTTGTTCGTTAATAACTCTCTAAACAAGTGTAGTGAAAAGGATTTGATTTTTTAATGACTATGCATTGTAAAAGAAATTCATTAATACATAGTTTAAAGTGATTTTCCCCCTTGTGGAAATAAAGGACTGAACAAAGGAAAACTCGTCATTTTATATCCTTCAACGAGAGAAGTATTCCACTCCCTCAACGGACTGAGGGAGGGTACGCCATTGAGCGAAGGTATAAATTGTTTTATCGTAACTCGCAGTCAGATTAAGTAAGTATGAAAAGAAGAACCGTGGACGTCAGTCGGATTAATTAAACGGTATAAACTTCCTTGTTGGTGCGAGGAAGCGACATACTGAGAATACCTTAAGGGATATCGTCATATCCTACATTGGATCCTACATCATATATATATATATATATATATATATATATATATGTGTGTGTGTGTGTGTGTCAACAAATGCAGAATTCAGAGAACGTTGATGGGACTCATATGGAGGAATTTTCATAGCAGAAGATCGAATATCATGTTCAAACTATGGAAAAGTGATATTTCCAGTAACCAAGTACTATCGTATTCTTACAAGCCCGTACAAGGAATGAGATATTGCGCGATAATGAGTCCCTACAAACAACATTTACGTCTAAAATAACAGAAACAGAAAGTAAAGATTACTGACCAAGACTAAAACTTCTTTGGAAAGAAATCGTGAACCGAAAATGATCATATATATGTATGAAAAATACCTAGAAAATTAGTACCGATAACTGCAAAAATAATACGAAACCATACTGGAATGGCTGACGAAGAATATTTTGTTTCCTTCCAAATGAAAATGGACAAGGAGCTTCGATAATTCGAGAATAAGTATGGAAAACACTTTCAAGCAGTATTAGAGGCTGAATTAAGGAACAGCGGAACCCGCAAAACATTCTCTCGACACTATTCAAAAATCGACTTCATAACCACCATTTTTGACCGGACCTTGCGTGACAAGTTATGAAGGTAGGATGGTAGGTGAAACTAACGTAACGCCCTCCTTTATCAAATAAAGATGGATATTTCTGAAAGGTCGGTTGCCGGCCGATCCTCAATTCATGTTAATTGGAAATCTGCTGTAAAAGTATATACTGTATACAGGGTGTTCCATAAATCCGGTCTGATAGGAAAATTCATTTTAAATTAAATTTACAAAAGTAATACGTTAGAACTAAAACAAGTGTTTAAATTGGCGTCTTGTTTTGGAACCTTTTTTTTTGTTGCAGGTAAAATAACGCAATGGCTAATATGGAACTGAGTTACACTCGTGACGGAAAGGCGAAGGCGGAGGCCTTTTCTTCACGAGTGTAACTCGCTTCCATATTAGCCATTGCGTGTTATTCTACCTGCAACAAAAAAAGAGGTTCCAAAACAAGACAGCAATTTGAACTAGAGATGTACTGACTGCGAATTATGGCCGACCGCCGACTGTAAGAACTCATTTTTACTTTGGTTTGCAGACAAAAGTATTTTAATTTCATGGGTGCTACACACTTATTAATTTCTATTTAGATATATGTGTAATGCATATGGAATTTAGAGCTCTTGGTATATGTTTCATATAAATTTAATATATGCCTGAATGGCGACATAAGTCATTTCACCATAACAGAATATTATTTGTCCTATTCTTTGATAATAAAATGCATTGTGTTCACCCTTGGTTGAAAGACGGATTTAGCGATACGAACTAAGGAATTAAAGTCAGAGTCGTATACAAGTTTATTTTGTACAAATATTCTATTGTTAGCTAGACAACAACAACAAAAAACAAATGTTTACATTTACAACACAAAAAACAAATGTTTACATTTACAACACAAAAAACAAATGTTTACATTTACAACACAAAAAACAAATGTTTACATTTACAACAACAAAAAAACAAACGTTTACATTTACAACAACAAAAAAACAAACGTTTACATTTACAACAACAAAAAAACAAATGTCTACATTTACAACAACAAAAAAACAAATGTCTACATTTACAACAACAAAAAAACAAATGTCTACATTTACAACAACAAAAAAACAAATGTCTACATTTACAACAACAAAAAAACAAATGTCTACATTTACAACAACAAAAAAAAAAATGTCTACATTTACAACAACAAAAAAACAAATGTCTACATTTACAACAACAAAAAAACAAATGTCTACATTTACAACACAAAAAAACAAACGTTGACGAGGCTAATGTAAGTTATGTAAAATAACATTTACAAATTCGATGCTCGCAGTATTAAACATAATAATTCCTCAAAATTATTTAAATTAGCACAGGCCTACTGTAGAAAAACTTAGAAACGAAAATTATGATGCAGTAAAACAGAATGTTCACTTTTTATTGCACTCCAATTAGCTACTAAAAGTAGTTAAAATTAACTACTGTTATTAAAATTATTTAAATCAGTAATCATAAAAAGAGTTGAATTTAGTATGTTATTGCTATGCTATACCTATATTTACATTTTTCATCATACCGGTATTGGGAATTGATGTAAATTAGGTATGTAACATCGCATATATAAATTCAAAGTTTACAAATTAAAAAAAAAAAAATGAATCCTCAAAATTAACGTAGGCCTACTGTATGTAAAGAAAACAAATTATGATGTACTAAAGTTATTCTTTTACACTGCAATAGCCAGTAGTAGTAGTAGTAGTAGTACTCTATCTGAGTATAAGCAAAAGACTCGCTGCCTTCACGTCAGATTGAATACATAAAAAAAAGGGGGTAACTATTATATTTTAAGCCAAAAACGAAAACTTAAACCTCAACTGGCAGAATTGAGCGTCCACTTTTCAAGGCACATAACATGTCCGTTTCAAGATGGGAATGAACTCAGAATGGTTACCTGAGGTTTTTATGATACACACAGACCGTGCATGTAGCTGGGCTAGGCTGCTTTAAACCCTAGATCCTGTCCCAAAGCTGGATCCTATCTGTTTTGCAGATAGCTGGTAAGGGAAGCTATATTTATGGGACCTCTTTGCGAGTGACCCGTTGCCCACGTCGGGCTAGCATCATGAAAAAGAAAACTATGGTATTTGTCATTTACCATTACTTATTCGGACTATAGTGGATTTAATTATCCTAGAAGAGTTCCTTGTTCCATGCACAGTCTGTGTGTGTCATAAAAAACCTCAGGCAACCATTCTGAGTTCATTCCCATATATATATATATATATATATATATATATATATATATATACAATTCAACGGCAAAAAATGGGTGAAATCAGTTTGCTGAAAATGTGACCTGATCGTTTCTTATATCTAATTTTGAAATTTTATGACTTCTGAGTCGTAATTTGGCTTTCTTTCAAGTACTTACGAATTCCTTCATTAATATTTTTCTCTCTATTTGAGACTTTGTAACTAAAATCACGATTTTATGACTTGGTAATTTTAAATAATGGAAATAACAAACCTTTATTACGTATTACTCATTCCGACATATCAGACATAGCCTACTACAGTATATGAAGAGTTTCATTAAACGTTTGAGAATGTATCTGAATCACTGCAAATAACTGCTGATATTGTTTACATTATTTTTTGCATTTACCTCGCAGCAAACACCCGTCAAGGTAGTCTGGTGGTAAAACGCCCCGTTGTTAATCTTAAATTCCTGGGTTCGAGTCTCGGCTCGGGCTTTATGGAAAATTTCAGCGCTTAAGGCGCATCTTCGGGTCTTCTTTGGTGGGGTAGTGGTTCGGATCCTAGGTATAAAGTTGTTGGTATCCTCCTTCACACGACCTTTAAATGCCACGAAAGAGGATAAACACCCTAAACGGCCTAAAGGATCGACAATAATACCTCGCAGCGCATGAACAAGACAGCCCACAATACCATGAGAAGGATGATAATATTCAACATTCTAAGCATAATTAAAACAATAAATCGATAATAATTCGTCAATTAAATATTTAAATTGGAAGAATTATAAGACTGAATGGTTGCTCGGATCTGAAAATCAAATATGGACTGTGTTGAAACAAAGAAAAGAAGTCTCAAATAAAGAAAACTAGTCAATAAATATATAACCATATTAGGCAATTTTAAATTGAATTGAACTGGTTTTACAATTTACAATGACACAATTTGACATTTAACTTGGCCCTTAAGGGCCAAATTAAATAAAATAAATAGGCCAGCTTCACAATTATTTATGTCACTGTAAATTGTAAGACCAATGTATTTATTTTATTATTAATAAAGTTTATTCAGTTCAATTCAATTAAAATTGCCTAATATGGTTATATATTTATTGACTATTTTTCTTTATAAATTAATAACCGAAATCCTAAACCCGCATCAAACCTAATGAGAAGATATTAGAAAACTAAATTAGTTAATTAACCCTTTAAGGACTGAAGATGCCAATTGCTAACGTTTCAAATACACGCATTCATAACTTAACCCTACAAAAAATTCAGGGCTTAAAGGGTTAATAGATAAAATTATGAATAATCTTAAATAAGCAATGATTATTAGCGTAGACCAAGAAAGCTCACGAATGCAAGAATGATCCTTAATCCAAAATCAGAATGAAAAGTTCGCTGAGGCAAAAAGTCTATGGCAAAAATACTGAAAATATAAAACAAATCTAACAAGAATTATTTATCATTAATGATATGATAATTCTAAAGTTTATTGGCGGGAGACACAAATCCCATAAAAAAACACAACATGCATTATTAAATAGCTGAAAAGTCTCACTAAATGCCTTCTCCTTTAAGGAGAGCTTGCAGTACCAGGTTTTCGACACACTCATTCCTTTTCTGTCCAATTCTCTAACGCGAAGGTTAATCGGTATTTTCACTCTTTCATCTCAATCGGTCAACTCTGGAACAATAATCCTCAGTCTGTGTTTCCCACTGCTGTCTACGACCTCCATTCTTTCAAACACAGTGTCCAGGCATCTCGAAAACCTTGGACCTTCACTTTGGCTCTGTTCTTCCTCTACGGGGATGCATTTTTGTGAACATTCGCCCGTGGCTCCTCCTTCCTGCATAAAAAAAATAGCCAAGAAGTGTTAGACCATCCCTTCGAATACACTGGTTTTCAAGACACGCCCTTTTTCACAAACACGTAAAAAATAATAATAATAATCAGCTCTCCTTTCCTCACTCCTGCATAGACGATACTACAAACGACTCAGGAAGGAATGTAAGTTACTATTTGTTTTAAAATTTCAATGTATTATATCAGCGAAATAAAACTACAAATATGCTTTAGCCTTCCGAATAAATAAATATTTGTTTGGAACTTCGCTTTTATTAATAAGTAAACATAATTCATCATAAGCTATACAGTCAGGAGCCATATAATCACATTTTGTTCCAAACTCCACAACTAAGAATTCTGCGGAAAAATCAGCGCATTTTTTTTATGCAGGAAGGAGGGGGCCAAGGGCGAACGCCCGCAAAAGCGCCCCCTCTCGCCCCCAATAAGAGAAGAAGAAGAAAGACAAAAATCAAGGTCCGGGGTTTTCGAAATGCGTAGACACTCTGCGTTTGAAAGATTGGAGGTCATACACAGGGGGAGAGATGGATTGAAGAAGATTGTTCCAGAGTTCGCCGGTTGAGTAGATGAAAGATTGAAAATACCGCTTAATCCTTGCGTTAGAGAATTGGACAGAAAAGGAATGAGAACGTGTCGAAAGTCTGGTGCTGCGTGCTCTCCTTAAAGGAGGAGGCATGTAGTTAAAGAGTTCAGAAGAGTAGTGTCCGTCATAATAGCGATAGTAAAGAGAGAGTGAGGCAACATTGCGGCAAAGAGAGAGAGATTGAAGACAGTGGAGTAAGAGGCGGGGAAATGATGAGACGAAAAGCCTTTAATTCCACCCAGTCAAGTACGGTTGTGGGTTGAGACATCCCGCAGACGAGAAGCGTACTCCATACAGGGGCGGACAAGACCCTTGTACAGAGACAACAACTAAGCAGGGGTGAAGAAACCGCGGAGGCGGTATAGCACACCTAACCTCTTAGAAGCTGTTTTGGAAAGAGAGTATATGTGATCTTTCCAGGAAAGCTCACGAGAAAAGAAACGCCAAGAATGTTAAGAGAAGAGGAAGGATTAAGTTGTGTATTGTTGAAGGTAAGGGGATAGTCGTGTGGAAGATTGTATCTGGTATCTAAACTGTTTATATGGAGAGTTATACAAATATTCTTTACAACAGAACATTCATCATATACAGGGTGGGCCAGAAACCCTTAGTTTAATATGTCAATAACTTTGGCTGAGTTATTTATTTTGATTAAAATACTACAATATGTAGTACAACTCATTTAACACTTGGGTGCCGAATTTTATTTATAAATGTTGTTGAATATAAGCACACCGGACAAAAAATTAGTCACCCCTAATAGCACCGATAGTAGGAAGTTGAAGGTCACACAGAGGGCGCTGATGTAGCATTGGTAAGTGACAAGTAGCGGTGACGTAGCACACAGGATCAGATCCGTTTCGTGAGGTGGTGAAGAACAAAGTGTGTGTTGGATATAGTCTGCAAAATGGGTCGTGAGGCAGACGTTACTCAGTGGCAAAAAGGAGCCATCGTGTTTGGCAGAGCCACGGACACAAAATGTCTGAAGTAGCCCAATTTGTTGGTGTGTCAACGCGTACTGTCCAGCGAGTTTACAAAGAGTGGTGTAGTTCGCAATCAACTGACAATCGACGGCGTAACTGTGGCCGGAAAACAATTCTCGACAATAGGGGCCGCCGCCATGTTTCTCGTCTAGTAACTGCAAATCGTTTTCAAACCAGAGAACAATTGCTCCAAGAAACCAATGAGGTTCTCCAGCGACCAATTTCCGAACGGACATTGCGACGAGAACTGCATGCGATGGACATCTGGAGCAGGGTACCACGGAAGAGGCCGCTGTTAACAGCAAGTCACAAATTGGCACGTTATAAATGGGCTCAGAGGCACAAAAACTGGACTGCGGCAGATTGGAAACGTGTAATTTGGTCCGATGAGTCCCGTTTTTGTTTGTTCTCCAATGATGGGAGGCGACGAGTACATCGCAGGTCCAATGAAGCCTTTAATCTTGAATGCGTCGTGGGTGTTGTTCAGGCTGGAAACAGAAAGTGAAGCGCAGGAATAGACACCCACGGACTCTGGCGGAACTTCGGGACCGGCTGATGAACGAGTGGCAGCAAATCGATGTTCAGTACATGCACAACCTCGTAGAGTCTCTGCCTCGCCGGATTCGTGCGGTTATCAAGGCCAGAGGCGCCGTCACACGTTATTAGGTACATTCTGAGAGGGGTGACTAATTTTTTGTCCGGTGTGCTTATGAAGCTCATTTAATTTAAATTAGGTATTGGGGAAAATAAACTGATTAGACTTTTTTTACTAAAATAGCGTTTACTGAATACAAAACAAAAGTGTACAATTTTCTGTTCAATTTACTTGAAAAATATTTCTTCTTCTTGAAAATAGGGAAATTAAACTAATATTAGAATAAATGTTCAATATGTCCAATATGTTACCTCATTTTTTCATTTGTTCGTTCTCCCTCCTCATCTTGCGCGGGATGTTCTTCTATACAAGCGTCGTTCTTTACGTTAATTATACTGTGTGTTGTTTGCATTTGAAATGTATAAAATGTGCGGCATGCGGGAGGTGCCCCCTCGGGGCATTGGTTTCTGCGCGTATGCAGGAGAATTACGACTTCTGATCGAGTGAGGCCCATGGTGCAGTGGTTATCATATCTGACCGGCAATCGGAAGATCCCGGGTTCGATTCCCGGGTGGTTACCTCATTTTTTCACTTGTCCGTTCTCCCTCCTCATCTTGCGCGGAATGTTCTTCTATACAAGCGTCGTTCTTTACGTATATATATATATATATATATATATATATATATATTAAACGCATGAGCACTAGGGATGAAATAATACCGACAATTTTTAATACCGGTATTTGAACAATTATTTTACTGATACCGGTTTTATGCAGAGAATAATTTATAATGATTTTTTTGGTGTCACCCTGCCAAGTGCCAACCCTCCCACAAGTCTGCAGGACCTGTAGTACTCACCACATTAACGACAATAAAAACTGAAGTTACTTTTTAAATTCTGTCACCGACACCAAAGGAAAATACCATTGATTGAAAGAAGTTTGGACAGCAGCTCCTAGGGAAAGGCAGGAAAAAGGAAGGACTGTTTATAATGATTAAGTATATCAGATAATCATATGTTTGACACCTGAATGTGAAGTTGGATGAAGCTTATCATATTTATTTTTAGCTAAACTATCTTGAATGAATTCACTTGTGGCAATAGAGCGGAAGCTAAATCCATCAACACATGCAAGTTTTGCAATTTCTTCTTCAATAGATTTTTTGTTAATAAATGTATCCAAAGTTTTTTGTTTTTTATGTTATTGATTTTCACCTATCTTGATTTAAGCAACATTTATATTATGAATTATTTTCAAATGAACAGATAATCCACTAGTTGAGCCCCCACTGCACTTTATACCTTTTTCACACTTTGAACATTCAGCTTCGTATTTATTTTTCTTAATAAAATAATTCCACACGATTGATTTTTTTGACATTCTTGTGATAGATTCGAAGGGGTAGATTATTTAAAGTAAGAAATAGCTTTTTCCCATATCACAATACTGCAATGCGCACGTAACAAAATTACAAAATTTAACTTGTGAAATATGCGCATCAATCAACCACTGCAAGCGTCTAGTATGAAATTTGAAATCTGAATGAACTCAAAAACGAATCTAAAAAAGCAACGCAAGGTTTTGGAATTGTGTAAAAACGTTTTTAAACGTTTCAATACGTATTTATACTATTTCAAATGTTTAAGGCGAGAGTTCTGGATGATAGTTTCCCTTTTCAGAAAAACAGACACATCATATAACGTCAATAACATAATATAACAAATGATAAATTGTGACATACACTAATGACGCCCCTCAAAGATATACTGCATGTGTAAGTTATGTATGAAGATAAATCATTATTTCTACTCACATTGGACAAAATCCTACAAAAAACCAAATCTTTGTTAACTTGACATTTGCTGATTGTTCCCACAATAAAGACAATAGGCAGTTCTTCAATACCGAAAACCCGCTATCGATAATCACAATATCGGTATCGTGTCTCTTGTCCAATACCGGTATAAATACAGGTTTGTTTTTCAATACCGGCTTTCATCACTAATTGAGAACCCTTGGATTTTGTATGAAACAAAATACCCCTACCAGAACGTTAGCGTTCGCAGCTCCTACTCAGGAGATCTCAGGTTCGAATCCTGGTGGAGCATTTTGTATTATACACACACACATATATATATATATATAACCCTCGTCCAATGCGTGTTTGTCCAGCGCGAATTTGCTTATACACGGAAAAATAAATGCGAACAATTATTTGCCGAAAGCGGAAAATTTGATTATATACGGTCCGCCAAACACGCTCTAATACAGTAGTACTGTACGCGTGCCAATGCGCACGCTAGTGTTTTCTCCTACACTCCAACACACCCCCATCTCCCTCCCTCTCGCGTCACCCCTCGCATCACCCTTTGTCTCAGTCCCGCTAACGCGTTAAGTTCAGTGAAGTTGTGTGGGATTGTTTTTGTCATATTTTGCCGTCTTTGCTATTACCCTTAGACAGCAGTATGGCACCAAAACGTAAAGGATCTGCAAGTGATAGTGAAGAGAAGAAAAGTCGTAAGGTTATGACATTAGCCTAAAAAATAAAGAATCTAGATAAGTTGCGTGGTGGTATGAGCATAACATCACTTGGCCGCGAGTATCACGTGAATGAGTTTATCATACGCACCATCCGAAAGAGTGAAGAAAAGATCCGTGCTATTTTCATTTAATATATTTTTATTTATCATATGTAAATATCATTATGTTTATGATTTTATTATGTTCTTATTTCATATACAATATAGGTAGGGAAATTCATATATGTGTGAATAAAAAATCTACGTATCTAAGCATTAATGGGAGACTTTACGCGGCCGTGTTCACGTATCCCCATTTATCCCATAAGTTATTAAGTTTGTCCAACGCAACGCGGATTTAACTAACTCGCCGTTCTCGAGGAACCTAACCCCCGCGTTGGACGAAGGTTTAATATATATATATATATATATTTGCAATCATCTGAACAGCACAAAATGAGAGTTTGACCCCTTAACCTACGACTGCGGGATGGCTACGCTGGTTTCTGTAGCTGCACTGTATCATCCCGTAGTCTTATTAGCGGGGTTCACTCCATCAACTAGAAGTGAATTTACTTTATTTATAAATCAAAGGAACCATTCTGATTATTACGGATTGAACTGAATTTGTGTATAGAAAAGGATTCCAATTAAGATATGGAGGTTTACTAATTAAGTTACCTCTTGTTCTCTTTAGAATATATTCTGAATTGGTTGGTTGTGACAGAATGATTATGGGAGTGGCAGGCAGTACATGGTCGGGTAAGAGGAGAGTGGTTGGTCTTTTTAAGGTTTAGGAAGTACAGAGAGAAATACACCTTTGGTCGTCTGTTGGAAGTTATGAGACCTTGTGTTCATCTATTTGAAGTCTGGACTACATGGTGATCATATCTACACAACCGCGATCAGTATATATATCCTATACATGATGGCTATGTAAAGTCTGAATTGGAAATCTGCCATGAAACACTTTAGGGAAGTATTTTAGGTCCTTTATCATTTCTCAAATAAATAGCGTTGTTCATTCTCTTAATGGAAAGGGTTTCCAATACAAGACTGAAGCTTATTTGATGTGCTCAGGTAACGACACCTACGGCTCTTAATCGATTTGTAAACAAAGACATAATTACACTTTATGACTGGGTTGAATGTCAAAATACAAATTTTATTAGATGACAGTATCATTTAGTCAATATACTGATAACAGATCACAAACTCTCCACATTTTCATCCTTATTTCTTCTTACACACACTTTGTGTAATATTTTTTTCTCATATAACCTCACTTCCCTTATAACATGACCGCTTATGGAAGTACCTGGAATTATAAATTAACTCTCATTATTATGAATAACAAAGGAATTCTAAGAAAAGTAGATACAAAAGCATCCGATTATTCTCCTGATATTTTTAAGTAGCAGCGGCTGCTGAAACTCGGCGGGGTATTTCTGAAATACATATACCGTGTTCTTTTATGCCCATAATTCTAAAAAAAAGTTGTCCCTATTATAATAATAATGAACAACGTCATCGTAAATCAAATTCAAAGTGAATACTGAACCACAGATATATTGAAAATATTTTTTCATTTCTGTCAAATTATTATCCTATGAAGCAGGAGCTCTCTCTCTTCTCTCTCTCTCTCCTCTCTCTCTCTCTCTCTCTCTCTCTCTCTCTCTCTCTCTTTGTTTAACTCTTTCTTTATGACTTACAGATTCATACATTTTCCTACAAATTCGTTATTTCTTAAGGAGAATTGTGACACTTTCTCATCCGTTTAAAATATTGCTTCAGATCTGTACACGTACACAAAAATTAACTTACATGAAATTTGTTTTTAGTTTCTAAGCACCTTCAGATTTAAGTCCTTCATTCAAACTTCAGAAATAATGCATGCCTGTAAAGTACAGTCTAATCGCTTATCAAAGGTAGTTTACAACTGTATACAGTTAAATACAGACCCCCAGAAATAAATTAGGCCTCTTAGTTTTAATTTTAGCATACAAATACTTACTGTATAGGTATATACAGTAAGAGATGTGAATAGGTATATAGGAGACATAAGTAACAATCGATACCTTGTAGCCTTTCTATGTGTCTTTCCAAGTACAAAGGAAAAGCAACACGATGCTAAATATTTGATTCAACAACTCTATTATTAGTTACTGGCTTTTATTATTAAATAAAAAACAGTGCCCTCTCCCTGAAGGTGTCTATTTACTTTTGTCAATCCTCTGTATATATTTTCCTTATTGTACAAATTTCGCTCGTGATCTCGTACCTTTTATGGACAATTTTATTCCTCTGTACCTTTTGTCAGGCGTGTACAGTAAAAAAGAATGTTGTTTACAAGTTATACGCACGCTGTTCCTGTTGTTTGTAAACATACCGAATTAAATTTAATTAATATCATTCATCCGAACATATCTAATGAATATGTAATTTTAATATATTCATATAGTCAGGTGCGGTACATATACTGATTCCTTGATGCCGTTTCTGTTAACGAATAAAACGTAATTTTATGATTGGAAAAGACCTATCTATCTATATATCCATATATACACTATATATATATATATATATATATATATATATATATTTAAAAACCAATGGTCATATGAGTTTGCTCATCGCTATGAGTCCCCTACATCAAATTCCCTACTTTTTCCTCCGTCTAAAGCTGATCCGAGCGCATGAGAGTCAAATCTGGCACTGATATTCTCTTGGTCAAAAACTTTTAATTAAGAAAGTTGTGCGAGACAAATTTTCAATATCTTTTCTTGGTTCACAACCTCGCTCGCTACCGGAGACGGTGGAGGGCATCCAGCCACCTTTCTTTCTTTACTTTAACCATTTGTTATATATAATATAATATATATATATATATATATATATATATATATATATATATATATATATATGCAGGAAGAAAGGGCCAAGGACGAGCGGCAGCAAAAATCTCCTCCCAATAGAAGTAGAAGGGAAGAGCCGAAGTCAAGGTTCTTAAAAACGATGCTTTTTTTTATAATTTTTGAAAAAAATTGTGTCGTGTGTAAGATACATGTATGCGTAGTGAAGCATAGAAGGAGAAGTGTGTGTTTCAGAACATGCTGTACTGCTCACGGAGTAGATGTGAAGATCGGCTGAAGAGGACATGACAGGAGAAACGGGGGTTCCAGCAACCTCTGTCTCTTGCCTAACGGGCCCCCACCCCCCTGGAGTACTTCTCTGGTCGATTCTTGACTACAATCTCCTTTTATATATATATAATATATATATATATGTATATATATATTATATGTTGAAGCTTAATTGTCAAGAACAGGCGACTTTAAATTGGAAATAGCCACAGCATTCTCGTCACACAATTCTTTGATCCACAAAAGAAAAAGAGGTAAAAATATTTCCTTTCTTTGTTCTTTCAAAGAAATATAATTTTGTGTGTCTTGATATTCAATGTATCGACTATTAGTATATCGTATGGCTCATATTAGTATTATGTAACATGATTTTCACCCTTATATATATATATATATATATATATATACAGGGCGTCCCAAAAAAATGTATACCACTTTAACAGCTGATAGCTCATTGATGTTTCTTTCTTTCCAAGTTAAACCCATTAGAATTAATAATGGCAGTCAGACTAAGCTTTGAACAAAGGAAAATTCTTCTAAAATGCTACTGGAAGTGTGAAAACGCAGTTGAAGTGCAAAGACAGTTTAGGAGGGAGTTTCAAACAGATCCACCACGCGACTTACCATCACTCGAATTAGATATAAGTTTGAAGCCGATGGAACTGTTCAGAATGTCCACAAGAAGCGTTCCGGAAGACCACGGACATCGACAAGCCCCACAAAGCAAGAAAGAGTACTGGAAACGTATCACCAAAGTCCAAGAAAATCTGTGCGCAAGCGAGTCGTGAGGTAGGAATTTCAGATCGTCTGTCCAACGCATTTTGAAGCGCTGTCATGGAAAAGTTACATTCCAAGATTAGTCCATGCTATTAATGAAGATATCCGGACCGAAGAGTGGAGTATTGCGAGTGGTCTTGCACGATGTGGATGTGGATTGGACGAAGGGGTTTCGTAGAATACCACTCCGCGTTCACCAGACCTCACACCACTAGACTTTTTTTTATGGGGATACTTAAAAGACAAAGTCTACGCTATAAAACCTGCAACAGTCGCTGAATGAGAGCAGCAATTGAACGAGAATGCACACAAATACCAAACGAAATGTTTCGTTATGTTTGCGATTCCATTGCTTCGCGTTAATCAGCAGTGCTGGACCAGAACGGACGTCAGTTTGAAAACGGCTTGACAAAACAATTAAATAATGTCTGTAGATTCTATTACATTTTGAAAATGAAATGTATTTTAATAAACACTGCCTTTATAAGTATTAAAGTGTGTATACATTTTTTTGGGACGCCCTGTATATATATATTATGGTAAAATTTAATGAAAATTTGGTAAAAATTTCATTGTGTAAGTAAAGCATTTTGACACTGGTGTAGCGTGCTTGGAAACGAAATGCCAAGTGTCGTCGGTACGAGAGACAACATTTTACCCATTTCTCCACCACCCGAAGATAGAATAAGTTATTCACTCGTTTCAAAACTTGGGAAGTTATTTTAGAAAGACCATAGAATTTGATGTTATGTTCATCTGATGCTTTAATTCAAACTATAAAATTAAATTGAAATTGAGGACTGCTCGAGCCTTAGAAGATGTTGGTGTTGTTGTTGTTTGACATTTCGTTTTAACTAGGTTTAACTTGTTTTAACTTGTTTACTTTTCAAGTGAGATTCTTTGATTAACTTTTCGTTATGAAGGTGTTCAAAGTTTCTTCTTATTAATTAATTAATGATGTTAAATAAAAAGCGGAAACTTTTTTTTTTTCTTTCTGAACAGTGGAAAATATCTGACATGGAAATTCATAATTTATATACAGGGTGTTTCTAAAGTTGCGCAACACTATTATATATATTAACGTAAAGAACGACGCTTTGTATAGGAGAATATTCCGCGCAAGATGAGAGCGAAAGAACGAAACAAATGAAAAAATGAGGTAACCACCCGGGAATCGAACCCGGGATCTTCCGATTGCCGGTCAGATATGATAACCATTACACAACGGGCCTCACTCAAACATATGTCGTAATTCCTCTACATACGCGCAGAAACCAATGCCCCAAAGGGGCACCTCCCGCATGCCGTAACATTATATACATTATAACTGCCACGCAGTACAATAACGTAAAGAACGACGCTTTGTATAGGAGAATATTCCGCGCAAGATGAGAGCGAAAGAACGAACAAATGAAAAAATGAGGTAACCACCCGGGATCTTCCGATTGCCGGTCAGGTATGTAATGGTTATCATATCTGACCGGCAATCGGAAGATCCCGGGTTCGATTCCCGGGTGGTTACCTCATTTTTTCACTTGTTTCGTTCTTTCGCTCTCATCTTGCGCGGAATATTCTCCTATACAAAGCGTCGTTCTTTACGTTAATTGTACTGCGTGTTTGCAGTTATAATGTATATTATATATATGTATAGGAGAGAAGGGGCGACAAGCTTCACCTACGTGAAATGAGGAATCATCGCACAGAACATTTGAAAGGTGTACACACACACACCCACATACACACATATGGGGTTGCGCGACTTTAGAAACACCCTATACAGTATATTCGTTGCATCTGATTCGAGGAACTAAAATAGATTTGGAAAATAGTCAGGTCTCCTAAATATTTTTTATTTTTTATTTTTTTTTTTTTTTAGTTGCCGAATATTTTGTAATTTATAACACAAACTTTGTTAATTAAGGATTATATATTTAGTAAATGAGATTCTCATAAAAATGTTAATGCTGAATTTGAAATTATTAAGACATTGCACGTATATATTTTTTTTAATGCACGAAAAAGGGGCCAAGGCCGAACGCCCGCAAAGTGCCCCTTCCCCCATGGAAGAAGAAGAGAGCCAAAATCAAGGTTCGGGGTTATCGAGATGCCAAGACACTCCGCGTTTGAAAGACTGGAGGTCATAGACAAGGGGAAAGATCGATTGAGGAAGATTGTTCAAGAGTTCACCGGTTGAGTAGATGAAAGAATGGAAATGCCAATTAACCCTCGCGTTAGAGAGTTGAACGGAAAAGGAATGAGAAAGTGTAGAAAGTCTGGTGCTGCGTGCTCTCCTTAAAGGAGGAGGCATGCAGTTAGAGAGTTCAGAAGAGCAATGTCCATTATGATAGCGATAGTAAAGAGAGAGTGAGGCAACATTGCGGCGAAGAGAGAGAGAGAGAGAGATTGAAGACAATCAGAAAGAGGCGGGGAATTGATGAGACGAAAAGCCTTTGATTCCATCTGGTCAAGTATGACTGTGTGGGTTGGGTCGCCCCATACATGAGAAGCATACTCCATACAGGGGCGGACAAGACCCCTGTACAGAGACACCAACTGAGCAGGGGTGAAGAAACTGCGATGCCGGTACACACTTAACCTCTTGGAAGCTGTTTTAGAAAGAGAGTATATGTGATCTTTCCAGGAGAGATCACGAGAAAAGGAAACGCCAAGAATGTTAAGAGAAGAGGAAGGATTGAGTTGTGTGTTGTTGATGGTAAGGGTGAAAGATTGTGACGAGTTTTTCAGGCGTTGAAAACCACAAGGTTTTCTCTGCCCCAGTCAGATATAGCAGAAAGATCAGAGGTCAGGTGCTCCATAGCCGTACTACGCGAATCATGAAGTGACTGTTGAGAGGGACACTTTGGGAAGTGGGTGGAGAAGTGAAGAGTGGAATCATCGGCATATGAGTGAATAGGACAAGAAGTGCGAATTAAAAGATCATTAATAAATAAAAGGAAAAGAGTGGGTGGCAGGACAGAACCCTGAAGAACACCACTGTTGATAGCTTTCGTAGAAGAGCAGTGGCCATCTACAACCGCAACTATGGATCGGCCAGATAGGAAATTAGAGATGAAGTCACATATAGAAGGATAGAAGCCGAAATAGGGCAGTTTGGAAATTAAAGATTTGTGCCAGACTCTATCAAAAGCTTTTCATATGTCTAGCGCAATAGCAAAAGTTTTACCGAAATCCCGAAAGGAGAATCTACAGATCTACAGAAGCTAAGGCTAACAAAGACCCTAATATCCACTCTAAGGTTAGCCCGAGAGAAAGAAGAGAGTAGGGGGTTAAAAGAAGAGAATAAGGGGTTAAGTAAGCAGCAAAACCTATCATTCGTGGGTTAAGAGAGATAGAGAGAATTAGAGAAATATGCAAGAAGATCGCCAGTAGAGCGTCCCTTGCGAAATCTATATACTGACGATCTGAAAGAAGATTGTGAGAAGAAAGGTGTTTTAAGACTCTTCCTATTAAGGATAAATTAAAAAACTTTAGAAAAGGCAAGAAATCAAAGCAATTGGACGATAGTTTGAGGGTTGAGAGCGGTCACCCTTCTTTGGGACAGGCTGAATGAAAGTGAACTTTCAGCAGGAAGGAAAAGTACCAGCTGAGAGACAAAGACGAAAGAGTTTGCCTCGGCAGGGTGTCAGTACAGAAGCACAGTTCCTAAGAACAACAGGAGGAACACCACTAGGACCATACGCCTTCCTAGAGTTGAGCCCAGATAGGGCAGAAAAAACATCTTTTTAGAAGGGATTCTCATTTCTGACATAATAAAGTCAGAGGGAGGAGGAGATGGAGGAACGGCACCGGAATCGTCCATAGTTGAGTTGGAAGCAAAAGTTCGAACGAAGAGTTCAGCTTTGTCAGGAAAAGAGACGGCAACTGGGCCGTCGGAATGGAAAAGAGAAGGGAAAGAAGAGGAAGTAAGGTTGTTGAAGAAGTTCTTAGATGCCAGAAAGAGCGAGAAAAATTAGAATTGGATAAATTTTCATTTTTGTCGGATGAAGGAATTTTTGGTAAGTCGAAGAACAGATTTTGCACGATTCCGAGCAGAAATATAAGCTGGGTGAGTGTCAGGAGTGAGTTGGATAGCGACGGTACCGTCTCTAGGCTCCTCTCTGTTGCGGATAGCAGTAGAACAAGTAAACTGATAGAATTTTTCTGTTTAACATTTTAAGGGTTGAAAGGGAAAAAAACAGACGAGTAAATTTGTTTCTTACAAAAGATTAAGTTCTCACAACAGTCTCTTATTTTGTAATTCCCCCTTTTTTTAGTTAATATTAGTTGATTACTAATTTTTTAACCTCTTAACGAACGAAGTTAACATGAGTGCGTGTATGGAAAATGATACATATTCGACTCAGTGGTCTAAAGGAGGTTAAGTTAATATTACAGTAGTTGATTACTAATTGTTTATTTGTTAATGCTTTTTTATTTTAACCGTTAACCGTTTTCATTACCAGTGAAACTTAAAATTTTATAAACTATTTTTTAAATGTTCTAAAATTTCATTTCGTTATTTCGAGCTTATTGCGATACTGGATTCGAGTCACCTTCCCGGTTATCACAACTTTGAGAAACGTTATCGAGGTGGAGATTCAACCTAAGGGGAAACTGTTTTCAGGGCTGGGTGCTTCGTTTTACGTCCTTCGCCCAAATAAGACTACTGTACTGAGACGGACGGGACAGTAATAATACCAACTGGAAAAAAAATAAGCTAATTTTAAAAGGCAAACTGGGTTAGCCACATACTTTACGTACAGCGAACTCATCACTGCATTCCACTTCCCGATTTCTGAGGTTTGAGTTAACCTTCGGTTGTATTAATTACTTCCTTATACCAGGATTGACGAAAAAGGGATTACCGTTTTACTTCATCTCAAAACTTTTTAAACAGTTGAAATATTTTGAATCACTTTAACATATTGCTTCCCAAAGCATTCGGGAAGCAATATGTTAAAGTGATTAACACTGAGAAGCAATATGTTAAAAAGAGAAAGGTTGATTGGTTAGAAAGAGGTTGGTAATCTAGGCTAACTAACGAAAATATCACGACCTAACCTAACCAATCGTCAAGGGCGTGCAGGTGACCTAACGATTGGTTAGGTTAGGTCAGGTCGTGATATTTTCGTTAGTTAGCCTTATAAGGCTAACTAAAGAAGGCTGGGGGCCCTGATCTTCAGGTGACCCAAATATTTTGCATTCACAAAAAATGGCAAAGCAGAATAAGTTAAGTTGTCCATAAATTTATATTTTCTCGACTAGCTAATCTCTAAATATTATAAACTATTGTAATGTAACTGTAATTGGTTGTGTAATGTCTATTTTTGGGAAGCAATATGTTAGTGATTAACACTGGGAAGCAATATGTTAAAGTGATATACACTGGGAAGCAATATGTTAAAGAGAGGTTCCTGGGAAGCAATATGTTAAAGTGATCCAATATTTTTTACAAAACATAATAATTACGATATTACATCAAGTTTGTAAACTAAATCACATACTTTTGTTACATTTTTACTCTATACATTTTTATAATCTGTGGATAACAAATTCATTTTGTTTTATTATTTTTATATAATTCAACACGTGATTTTTTAAAGTTTCGTACAGTAATTGTCAAACGGTAATGCCCTCATCATTTTTTATTTAAAGCTAGATTATTAAATTAAAGGTAGTTAAGGTAGTTATTAAATTAGTTATTAAAAAATATAGAACAGTATAGAAATATTTCTGGATCTTTTACGTTTGGCGGCAGTGACCCATGACTCCAGATTCCTGGGATCTTGGGAGCATTGCTCCAGTAAATTTGACCATGAGAAAAAGTAAATTTGGGTTTGGGTTTTGTTCATCCGCTAGACGTTATGCAATTTTTTGGCGTATACATTCTTGTACAAACCAATTTTTTTAAATTACAAATTTAGTTATTTTAAGTTTAGTTGGTAATTCCATATTTAACAATTATTTTTATTTTTTGTTAAGCTTCAATGTTTTGATAATTAAAATTTTATTAAAACGTATATTTTTTTAATATAAAATTATCAGGATTGGACTATGTTCCATTGATCTCGGCCAGGTTTGATAAATTGGCCAGATAATTACTTGTGCGGTTTTAAGTAATCCACCATGACTCTAGAATTGAAAAGTTTAGTTAAGTTTAAACTTACTTTTACTTACTTTAACTTACCTACTTTTACTTACTCTTCCTTACTTTTACTAAGTTTAAAGCACTTACTTTTACTTACTTTCATTGTACTATATTTACTTACTTTTACTCACTTTTACCATACTATATTTACTAACTTTTACTTATTTTGAATTTTTTCAGGTAGTCAATAATCAATAATGGATCCTAATATTGATGAAGTTGGAGAGAAAAGTGAGGGTGTTAAAAGGGGTTACTTTTGTGGTCAATGCAAGAACAAATATTCAAAGAAGCAAAACTGGGAGGAACATTTTAATTCCAAAAAAATATTTGTTATAATACAAGAGGTCCCAGAGTTTGGGCCACAGCTTAGATATTGCAGTAAAGAAATACCAGGATGAAGTGCAGCAAAGAGATACGGCAAAGCAGTCATTTAGTTTGTTCACAAAATGTGCTAGTGCTAGACCTCAGAAAAATGAACCAACTTCATCAACTGCTAATCTAGAAAATGAAACTTTTTCACTAGATGTTTCACAGACTGAAGAAAGTGCTTCTCCTCCACCTAAGAAACAAAAGGTAAGTGAGGAATCTGCGCATCAGACTAACAAAACTGCTTTAGAGGAATTTGAAAATTCCCAAATCCAGAAGACATTGAATGCAATTTTGCGCCTAACAAAAGAAACTCACCAAGCTGTTGTGGTTAATAAAGAGAAGAGTCAAAATATGCCTTCAAGTTCAAGTGTTGCATCCAAATCTAATAAAGCAAAAGCAACAAATTTGACATTTCCATAGCCCATTTAAGCAAGTGTAAATCAATACAAGAAATCCTGAACAATGATTTGATCAAATCTACATTCAAATTGGTGGAAAAGAAGGATCTAGGGCATGCTGATGATTCATTTTCAGTACCAAGTGATACAATGGAAAACATTGCAAATAGTGACACTAATATTAATATGCCTGATGTAGATATAGCTGTTGAGGATGAAGATGATGATAATCAAGAAGATATTGATGATGCTTCTGATGATAAAATGTTTACATTATATTGCATAGCTTGCACAGACCCCAAAGCATGTGCTTCAGACAAACATTCTAACATAAAAGGTTACTTCAATGTTAAAGATTTAACCTATGTATGCAAACAAGGAGAAAATCAAGAGAGATGGTTTAGAAATCTGAAAACCCACCTGAAGAGACATTTAATTAAACTTCAGCATCATCAAAGAGCTGCTGTTTATGAAGTGATGAAAACATCTCGGAACACTACTAAACGCATAGAAGACTTATGTGGCAACATCTTATACTACATAATGAAAACAAACACTGCATGGGCTCTATATCCAGTACTTCTAGCTGTATTACATAAGTCAGGTTGTGAGGTTGGAAATTTGAATCATAGCACACATGCGTGGGAGACAATTTGTGAGCTATTAGATAATCAACTTAAAGAACAAACTAAAGTGGTTCTTAGAACAAACTTCAGTAACAATAACAGCTGACATTGGAACAATTTTGGGATTAAGCATGCTAGTTGTATTAGTTATGAGTGAAGAAGATAAGACTGTAAAACTTGCTGGGATAAATTTAGTACGCAGCAAATCAGGAGTTTATTTGGCCAATGAAATTTTTGATGTGTTGAAGTCTCCTAATCACTTGAAACTATCTGAAGAAGCAATTAAATCCAAGGTATCTGGAATGGTTGGAGATGGGGCTTTTTATAAGGACAACGAGCCATTTAAAAACGAAATGAAAAAGTTGTTTGGAGAAAATTTCAAATTTCGATGGACTTAATGCATCTTGTGAACAGAGCCCACGTTGATGCATTGAAGAAAATTTGTAAACTAAGTGAGCTTTTAGACTTTATTCAGAATCACTCTTCAAATCTGAGATCAGGCCTTGACTATACCAATATGGTTCTTGACAATATCATTGGTTTTAAGAGACCAAAACTCAAATCTGATACTCGCATGGTTAATTACGAATTTGATCAATTTGACAGATTTGTGGAAAATTGTGTTTTTTGATCATCCACAAGAGAGAAATTAGTGCCAAGTTCTATGTATTGATTTCCTATGTAACAAAGATTATGTTGCAAGTAGCTCAAAAAACCACAGTTAGTGCAGAATTTGTAGAAAATATATTTTATAAAGAAGGAGGGAAAACTGTTATGTTAAGAGTGATGGAAACAATTTCCAAATTAGCTAATGGAGGAAATGCAAATGATGTAGTTTCTGAATTTAAGCACGATACCACAGGGCAGCAAAAGGAACTAACAGCTGAGGATTACATCCTAAATGAAGTTTACAAATACATCAAGAACGTTCTGATTACTACCAGGTTGCTGAAGTTGCTAGACCATCCAGAACCAGATCTGAAAGTAGTTTTACAAAAGACTCAGTGATAAATTGGCTGACAGAATATATAGAACAGCTGTGGAAAGGAATCGCAGAGAGATTAAAGCATTTTGATAAAGATGGATCAACTGCCTGGAGTGAAGCACCAGCTGAAGGGACATTCTCCATTCTTGGTTACATTGTTGAACACAAAGGATCCATTAAGCCATCTTATTTGACTAAGCTGTGCAGAATTGTGAAGGAGGGTCCAGCTCCAGGCACTAGATCTGCTGTAATGATCACACAGAAAGCCATTGATCAGTGGCCAAGCATACATGGCGGTAAATTCACAACAAATGCCTACATGCAAGGTCTAACATCGTCCACTGTTGCTGCTGCAATGAATAAATAAACTTAAGGTGAGTTATAAACTGTACATTATTGTATTATTATGTTTAGCTAAAACAATTTGTAATTGGTATGTCGTCAATTCAAGAGTTTACTATCATTAACCTATCTAGTGGTGTAAGGGAAAAAAAAGTAAATTCAGAGCTGTGCTCCAGTAAATTTTTTCAAATCTGGTCATGCTGCCGCCATTGAAACATAAGAGGTGAGTGCCCCCAGCCTTCTTTACTTAGCCTTATAAGGCTAACTAACGAAAATATCACGACCTAACCTAACCAATCGTTAGGTCAACTGTACGACCTTGACGATTGGTTAGGTTAGGTCAGGTCGTGATATTTTTGTTAGTTAGCCTTATAAAGCTAACTAAAGAAGGCTGGAGGCCCTGATCTTCAGGCGATCCCCTTATTTTTCTGAGTACACGATTAAAACTTAAAAATTAAGCATGGATCTTGAAAGTAATTAAAATTGTTTATAAGAAACAAAATTTGAAGGGGAAATTAAGAAAAGCTTTTTTATAAAGTAACTTATTTTGTATCATCAAGACATTTCAGTTAAAATACAAAATACAAAAATTTTAATTATGTTTCAATGGCGGCTGTCAAACGGAAAAGATCCATATTTCTATACTTACACTTACGTCAATGTCTCTTTGGAGTTTTATTTCTATAATTTACGTATCAATACGTATACTTTCATTTATTTTTTACTATACGTGAAGTTAATTTGTAGAATGGGTTGGTTGCCAGTGTAGTTCAAAGTAATTCGGTCGAGTCCCTTAAAAAGAGACTAGATGCTTATCTTGCCTTAAACCCCGAGTTAGAAGCATTTGTTAGCGCATAAAATATTGTAGAATTATCACTCAGATTCTCTCCTTTTTGCTTTAAAATTTTCACTTGTCTTTAAATTTTCTTCTATCTTTTAACCTTTCTCCTTAAACGGACAGCCTCGTAGGGACCAGCTGGTCTGTTGCTGTCTGGTGCAACTATCTATCTATATATATATATATATATATATATATTAAACCATAAACAGCAATAACTGGTGTACTAGTTAAGTGAGGGTGACTGTGTTAATTTCAATGGGGATTATTTTGGTGAAAGATATCTTTGCTAATGTGGAAATAGCTTTTCGAATGTATCTATGCCCCATGGTCAAATTGAAGCTCAACTCATCTATTTATTTAATTTAATTTGGCCCTTAAGCTTTAGGCTTTACTGGGCTCTTATTAAAAATAAGCAGCTAGTTGTTATTAATTAATAATAATAAATAAGTAAATAAGTGTTATTAATAGTTAAAACATGTATTACAATATTAATGGACAATATTAAACAATATTAGTGGATATTAATCCTAGATTTTTGTTAGTATGCCATTATTAATCGGGATTTCAACTTGGTTTTAAACAAATTTACATTCACAATGTTTTTTATATCGGCATGCAAGTCATTCCATAGTTTCAATCCAATGAAAATGAATAGTTTTTGAGATGACAATCTAAATTGAGGTATGTCTCAAACTGTACTGGTGAATGCAGCTTTTCAAAGCTGAAGCGGGTAAAGGATGAAGCTTGAGCAAAAATGAAGCAAGAACGGCTTAATATGCTCTCACTGATGTACATAGAATGTGACATTTTGCGGGAACTGAGTTTCGATGATATAATTTGAGATTTCGCAAGCTAGAAAGCTCGAAAGGCAAACTTCTTTGATTAAATATGACAGAGTACACAAATTGACAAATTCCCTGTTTTATTTTACGTTTTATAGGCCCTAAAGTAAAGTTTGTTTAATACCGTTTTGTTAGAGCAAACGGCAAAGTACACTGTGTTAAAGCTCTTTTATGTTTGTTTCTCAATTAGCCTAAGCACCGTACGTGTAATTCGTGTAAATGTACTATGTATTGTACACGTATTGTTAATAAAAATCTATAGAAATGGGCTTCCAAAATAAAATTAGCCTCTGACTACAGTACAGTAATCCGCCTCTGACTACAGTACATTAAAATCAACATGTCTACACGACAAAATAGAACAGATTACATTATATTGAGAACAAAAGTAGCAAAAATACATGAAATAAAGTACAGCTACAATAAAATATACATACACTCTCGTCGCAGATTCCCTCACTCACTCTCTCGTCCCCAGTTTTCGTGCCCCGAATGCGGATTAGAACCGCACATGGTTTAATGTACGGTTTATCGGGGGTGCGGTTTATGGAGAGTTTACTGTATAAGGAAGAGGAGAGAGAGAGCCATGCAGTCCAAAGATGAGCATTTAATAAATTACAAAGCTTTCGGTATTCGCTGATAAATTCTTCAGTGTTACGACAATAAAAACTAACTTAAAATTAAAATCTAAAAATGGAAGTCACTTTTATGTCATAAAATTAAGCTGGAAAAGCTTAATTATATAAAATTATGAGGTTTATAATCTCTATAAATGAAACTTAACTTAAAAAAATAGTGTTGTCACCGTCAAGTGAAATCTCTTTAAATTGAGATTGTTTAACCTCCTTCGCAACATCTAAGGTCATATGACGGAGGGAACCTACAGCTTTACGAGGGTGAAATCAAACTATTTAAATTGAAGTACGATAATATAAAATATGTAGAATATTGAGTAAAACATTAAATTTACGCGTAACATTTAAAAAATTTAAGAGATTATAAAGTAAAAAAAAAATAAGAATAAGAAAAAATTTGAAGATTCTTAAACGTGTCGATCAGCGAAGTTAAGCGACATTGGGTTTGACTGTAGATGACTGGGAGACCGTCCTCCGCGTCCAGACTATGTAACGACCCGTGGTTCGGATCACGCGTAAAGCTGTAACTCTCCCCCGTCATGTGACCTTAGATGATGCTGAAGAGGTTAAGTAACCCCATCAAAACAAAAAAGTACCAGGATTAATTGGAATGAGTATTAAAATTGGAACTGGCAAAAGTGGTTGAAGGATAACGGTAGTATTTGCGGTTGGGTGGTTGTACAGTGTGTCCCATAAGTCCTATCCTCTTTACCCTCACCCTTTTTTAGTAAGAAAAGGTTCAGGGGTAAAGGGACTTATGGGACACCCTGTAGATGGGAAAGGGGTTATCTCAAAATGTGAAGGTTATTGAATTAAGGGGATATATTCATTGAAATCAGATTTTTTTTTTTCTAAAGTTACAAATGGTTTCTAGCAATTATTTTAAAGTTATAAAATTTTACAGAATGGCCTTGGTGAAATTGGTGTTGGATAGTTGAATGAAATGGACTTGTTATTTTACTATCGGTACGGCTATTTACTACTTTGGAAGTAGGCGCGTGGTCTTGTCAAAAGTAGGACGACGTGCCGTCTTCACATGTATATTTATAAATGGATGATGAACGCAGTGGATCGGAAATTTTGGCTTTGATTCTAAAGAAAGAATTGATTTTACAACTTGGAGCGAAAATACATTTAATGTTAATTGTGTAATAATATTTTTTAATAAGTTTAGAGAGTTTATTTTTAACCATTATATTATCGTGTCAGTAGTAGGGAGTTTACCCTCATTTCATAACCTGAGTATAATATACCCTTGGTATAATTGACCATGGTTATGAAATAAGGGTTAAAATAAATAATTTTCTTCTCGACAGATGAATAGTTTCAACCAGTTTTGTTAGAAATTTTCTCGTTTAACCCTTTAAGGACGAATCCCGCAGCATATGCGGTCACTCTGTCACCAAAAAAGTATAGATTTTAGGGATCATCTGAAGATCAGGGCCCCCAACCTTCTTTAGTTAGCTTTATAAGGCTAACTAATGAAAATATAACGACCTAACCTAACCAATCGTCAAGAGCGTACAGTTGACCTAACGATTGGTTAGGTTAGGTCGTGATATTTTCGTTAGTTAGCCTTATAAGGCTAACTAAAGAAGGCTGGGGGGCCTTGACCTTCAGATGATCCGATTTTATTGTTATTCAGAACTAAGTATTTCAGTAACTAGTCACTAAAATGATACACATTTTGTGTTCCTTCCCCTACAACTAAATGACACCTATATAAACACGTAGAAACATTTATAGAAACGAAGCATTGTAGTACAATTTATACTATTATTTCAGGTGGTACTTTCAAGTACCATCCATCGTGAAAGGGTTAATAAAAATCTTTTACTAGTATTATTGATTAAATTTGAAGAGAAACCGTTACCATGTTCTCATTTTTTGTGGAAACAATTCAGTATGGAGTTAATGGCCACTCGAACAGATTTCAAAGGAATTCTTGACTAAAGAAGAAGAAGAAGAATTAAGTTTTTATTTCAATTATATAGAGGGGAAAATATTTATTTTGACTATGAAGAAACCATTTGTATCTATCTATCTATCTATCATACAACCCGCAAAGGAAAACGATAAATGGTTCGAAAGCGCTTTCGTCTCTTCAAAGAATGAAAAAAGTAGAAATAAAACATTCTTGCGCAAGATTACGCTCCAAAAATGGTTTAAACCTCGAAAGAGTATTTTTTTGCGTATTACACGCAACATTTCTTAGAAAAGATCTAAAGTATTAATGTGATTTTTAATCTCTTTTGAGATAATGCTATTTAGTGTACAGGCCAGGAATAAAATTAATATTTGGAATTGATTTTATACATATGTTTTTAATAATATTCATTCCAAAGAGTAACTTGATTCTTGGTATGTACAGTACCTTACAACCTTACAACCTTACAAAGGTTCCGCGCGATGACTTCTCATTTCGGGAAGGTCAAGGTGAGTCAAAAGTCTCCATACATAGGCAAAATGATCATGATAAAACTAAAAGCAGTTTTCAGGTCACTGGATTGGCCGCCGTGGTCCCGTGGAGTGGCCTCCGAGGTCCCCAGACCTCACCCCCCTTGATTTTTACTTGTGGAGGCACTTGAAGGCCATGGTGTACCAGGTGAAAATACAAAACACGGACCACCTAAAGGAACGCATTCGTGATGCGTGTGCACACATAAAACCAGACGTGTTAACGCGCGTTTGCAATGACTGGGAGGAACGCATCCGTATGTGCATTCAGTGTAATGGTGCCCACATAGAGCATATTTTGTGACTTACAAGTGATTGCATAATCAAGTGACCATTTTGCCTATGTATGGAGATTTTTGACTCACCCTGTGTGTGTGTGTGTGTATATATATATATATATATATATATATATATATATATATTTTTCCTTTATTTATTTTACCGCCGATTCGTACCTAGTGTGGTACATATCTCAGCGAGGCAGTGGGTGAGTGGTGTCACTGAGTTGGGGATGATATACCAGGAGGGGTGTAGTGTTCAGTTATTGGGGAATGGGTATGGGGGCCTGGTCTCAGACCCGTTGAAACAGGTGGGAATAAGTGAGGAAACGGGAAATCGCTTCCTCCGAAAAATGGGGGCCCTCAGCGAGCATGAATTGTAGACGCTCGGTTATGGGAGTTTCGGCCAAGTGAGGGAAAAATCTACAACGAAGAGCGGACAAGTTTGGACATTCGACCAGTAGATGTACGACAGTGATGGGAGTATGACAGGTAGGGCAGAGCGGGGCTGGCGATTTAGCCATTAGGTGACCATAAGTAATACGTGTGTGTCCTATGCGGAGACGGGCTATAATCACTTTTTTATGTCGGGACCGGTGTAAGGAGGAGGCCCAGTATCCTACTTGCGGTTTGATCTTATGAAGTTTGTTTTGTGTGGCCTGGTCCCATTCCCGTTGCCAGATGGAACGGAAATGGGAGCGGAGAGTCGGGAAGAAGTCGGTGAAAGGAAGAGGCCGGGAGGAGGCCGGTAGTAAGCAGGCCGACTTTGCCGTGCGGTCCGCCTCCTCGTTACCCTGGATGCCGACATGTGCCGGGACCCAGCAGAAGGCGATTGTCTTGTGTCGGAAG
The DNA here is from genome assembly GCA_023014485.1 of Bathynomus jamesi. Taxonomy (NCBI): domain Eukaryota; kingdom Metazoa; phylum Arthropoda; class Malacostraca; order Isopoda; family Cirolanidae; genus Bathynomus; species Bathynomus jamesi. Next base: position 98,684 of record JAJOZX010002376.1, read on the forward strand.
GCTGTTAAAAAATGGAAAATTTGCTGGATGGTACAGACGAGCGGATGAGGGGGGTTACATCTCTCTAGGGAGAGAAGTGCGCTTTGGGAATCTGAATATATGACGAAAGAGCTGGCAGAGTGAGTGCGCACTATGTCTAGGGCCTCCTTAATCGCGAAAAGTTCTGCCGAGAAAACGGAGGTCTCGCGGGGCAAGCTGACGCCTCGAGAAAGTGGTTGGGTCAGTATCACCGCTGAAGCGGCCGCACCAGTCTCCGAACGGGAACCATCTGTATAAATGGCGACTGTGTCCGGATGTTGGGTTGCATGTTCACGGAAAAGTGACCTGTATACCGTAGCACTCGTTGTATTCTTCGGTAGAGCACACAGGTCCCTGCAGAACTTAATAGGGGTGAGGAGCCAGGGGGGGTAAATGTTGTATGAAATGGGGATAATTGAGGGGACAGGCATGTTAGAAAAGTCAAGGAAAGAGCGGACCTCTTCAGTGAAGTGCCAGCTCCGTCCCTGGGGTGGGAGTTCAGAAATCGCCGCGCATACAAGCGAAGAGGGTAGTCTCTGTGCACGGAGGTATGTCCTCATGAGGAGCAGACGCCGTCGGAGGGCGAGAGGGAGGTAATTGCAATCCACTTGAAGGCTGGAGAAGAGTGGAAAGCACCATTGGCGAGGCGGAGGCCCCTATTAAGGACTGGGTCCAAGATACGGAGGCAGAACCGTATATTACACTGCCATAGTCCAGCTTCGACTGGACCATGAAAGTGTAAAGACGAAGGAGAGAGCGTCGGTCTGCGCCCCATGTGGTGTGGGAGAGATGATCTAGTAGAGCGAGGGGACGCTGAAGGGAATGCTTCAGTTGTTTGATATGAGGAACCCAGTTGAGCCTTCGGTCTAGAATCACGCCCAAAAATCGCGTGGAGGGTACCACCTCAAGAGGATTGCCGTATAGCGTGACAGAGGGAACAGGAAGGGTTGCGGGTCTTCTGCTGAAAAGCATACACTTGGACTTCGGGGTGGAGAGGCGGAAACCCACCGATGTCGCCCACCTTTCCACCCGGTAGATGGCGAGCTGAATTTGCCGTTGAACTACGGACGGCTCCCGCCCTGCAAAGTAGATCGCAAGGTCATCCGCGTAGATGGAAGAACGGATGTTGGGTGGAAGACATTTTGAGACTGTGTTCATGACGATGGAAAAGCATAGAACACTGAGGATGCTTCCCTGTGGGACCCCGTCCATCTGCACGAAAGTGTCTGAGAGGACTGAGCCCACCCGAACTTTAAAGGTTCGGGAGGATAGGAAGCCCCTGATGAAGGTCGGCATGGCTCCTACGAGCCCTAGACTTTGGAGCTGTCTAAGGATTATTGTCCGATGAGTTGTGTCGTAGGCCTTCTGGATGTCAAAAAATATTGATAGGACGAATTGTCCACTGTCGAATGCATTCTGTATGTCACGGCTGAGAAGCAGGAGGGGATCAGTGGTGGATCGAAATTGTCTGAAGCCGGACTGGGTAGCCGGGAAGGAATTACTATTTTCGAGGAAGAACGATAGTCGCGTCGCGACCATTTTTTCGAAAATTTTGCAGGCACAACACATTAGGGCGATTGGTCTGTAGTTTGTGGGATCGAGGGAATCTTTGCCGGGTTTGGGGATAGGGATTACGTAGGCCTCCCTCCACCGTGAGGGAAAGGTGCCCTCTATCCATATGCGGTTGTATAGTTCTAGTAGGAAATTTTGTAAGGTGGGGTGGATGTGCTGGATCATGCTGTAGGGAATACCGTCCGGGCCAGGACAAGGGGATCGTCGCGAGGCCAGTGCCGCCTGTAGTTCACGCATGGTGAACAGTTGGTTGTAGGAGCTGTCTATGGACGGTGAAGAGGAGCTATTTTTAGGGGCGGGTACGGGGGAGCTAAGTGCAGAGGAAGAAACGGCGGCAAAAGTAGAGGCTAGATGGTTTGCCACTGATTTTGGCTCGTATAGGAGTCCGTCGTTAGTCCGGAGTACCGGGGGTCGGGAGGGGACATGTCGCCTCTCGACGCCCCGTACCTTCTTCCAGATGGTAGCCGAAGGTGTGGTGGTGGTGACACCGGATACAAAGGCACGCCAAGAAACTCGGCGCGCTGTCTTCATTGTGCGGCGGGCGATGGCCCTGGCCCGCTGCATCTCTGTGCGATGGATGGGAAGTCGCGTACGGTAGAACCGTCGAGTAGCCGTCTTCTTGGCGCATACGGCCTCCGTGCACTCTGGGGTCCACCAAGGTACCCGTCGGGCGCGGGGGTAGGTGGAGGATCGCGGGATGCTAGAGCGCGCAGCCGCTACCACGTTTGATTCGAAGTATGCGATACACTCATCGGAGGATGGGAAGTTGGCAGGTGTTCGAGTTGTATATGTATCGTCGTGGAAGCGGGACCAGTTAGCTTTTGCAGTAATCCATTTCTCCAGTACACGAACGGTCTGGTCGGGCCAATTAAGCGTGAGTTGAACTGGGAAATGATCACTTCCATAATCCTCTTGGAGGACTTGCCACGAGAAATCTAGGAGGGCATCGGTCGACGAAGGACAGGTCTATACAGGATGGAGTGCAGGTGGTGGCATGGTAGAAAGTAGGAGAGCCATCATTGAGGCACTCAAATGAGAGCTCGGTCATGATGTTGATCAGGGTCGGGGCCATATAGGTGGAGTGCGTGTCTCCCCACATGGGGTGGCGACTATTGAAATCGCCCAGTAATAGAAAGGGCCTGGGGAGTTGTTGTACGACCTCCACCAGGTCATCGCGCGAGACTTGGGTGTGTGGAGGTATATTGAACATACGGTGTACTGTCTATCCAGGGAAAGCCGGGTAGCAATCACCTGTAACGGGGATCGGATAGGGAGATTGTAGAAGGGGACTGCGTGGTGGATAAAAATGGCAGCCCCCTTTCGAGTGCAGGTAGGAGACGGGGTGGTGATGAAAGAATATCCAGTCGGGCAGGGCATGGGTCTGGTCCCCAGGATGAGTTCCTGGAGACAGATACACACCGGACGGGAAGTGGCAATCAAGGAATTCAGGCCTTCGTAATTTGCAAATATACCTCTACAGTTCCAGTGAACTATTGTAGTTTTCGGGGGATCCATTATTTGATGATGGGGGATGGGTAAAGGTATAGGTGCGAAGATGTTGGAGTGTGAAGGTAGATTTGAGGTTCGCGAAGGCGAGGGAGTTAGGAGTATGGCTGGCTATCTGCCGTTCACCAGAGAAGGAATCTGTCGGCCAGTCGATCTCTGCAGAGACCGCGGGGTCGAGTCGGCCGAGCGAGACCGGAGGCGGATCACGGCAGCTTGGAGATTGTCGTGGGCTCCGATGGTGTAAACTTTCTTGAGCTTTTGTGTTCGGGCCATGGGGGGGGCGTTTTATTTCCCGAAATGGCACCTCCCCGCCTGTCTGGGGTCTCACGACGAACCTCAGGTGGCGATAAGGGGTGCCAGAAGGACCCGGCAGATGGGAGGGAGGACGTGCTCAGAGTGGCTGACAGGGTTTGGGCCGGGGATTTTAAGGGGCAGGTACAGTGGGGGTGGGAGGAGGTGAAACAGTGTTCTCGAGGAGGGGAAGAAAAAATTGCGTCAGGAGGCAAGGGCAGGTCTACGAGACTCACGGGCGCAGCCGAGTTCCTCATACCATGTAGCTGCGCCAGAGCCGCATCCACTGGATCTTCGGGGGAGAGGATGTTGTCCAGATTGAATCTCGTCGTGGAGGGTGGGTCATATACTTCGGCAACTATTGTCCGAGTCTGTGGGGGTAGATTGATGGGACTTCTGCTGTGGGGTGGTTTGGTCCTCATAGGCGAAGTGGGCGGTGTGAAGGTCCGATCCGTCTTAGCACTAGGGGAAGAGGGAGAGACAAATTGAAGGTCCGGAGGGTCTGGCGACTCACTCCGACGTCTCCGCCTCGTCGACTTACTCCGGGCACTAGGTTCGGGTGTGTGCAGAGAGCATGACTCCAGATTCCTGGGATCTTGGGAGCATTGCTCCAGTAAATTTGACCATGAGAAAAAGTAAATTTGGGTTTGGGTTTTGTTCATCCGCTAGACGTTATGCAATTTTTTTGCGTATACGTTCTTGTACAAACCAATTTTTTTAAATTACAAATTTAGTTATTTTAAGTTTAGTTGGTAATTCCATATTTAACAATTATTTTTATTTTTTGTTAAGCTTCAATGTTTTGATAATTAAAATTTTATTAAAACGTATATTTTTTTAATATAAAATTATCAGGATTGGACTATGTTCCATTGATCTCGGCCAGGTTTGATAAATTGGCCAGATAATTACTTGTGCGGTTTTAAGTAATCCACCATGACCCTAGAATTGAAAAGTTGTTAAGTTTAAACTTACTTTAACTTACCTACTTTTACTTACTCTTCCTTACTTTTACTAAGTTTAAAGCACTTACTTTTACTTACTTTCATTGTACTATATTTACTTACTTTTACTCACTTTTACCATACTATATTTACTAACTTTTACTTATTTTGTATTTTTTCAGGTAGTCAATAATCAATAATGGATCCTAATATTGATGAAGTTGGAGAGAAAAGTGAGGGTGTTAAAAGGGGTTACTTTTGTGGTCAATGCAAGAACAAATATTCAAAGAAGCAAAACTGGGAGGAACATTTTAATTCCAAAAAAAATATTTGTTACAATACAAGAGGTCCCAGAGTTTGGACCCACAGCTTAGATATTGCAGTAAAGAAATACCAGGATGAAGTGCAGCAAAGAGATACGACAAAGCAGTCATTTAGTTTGTTCACAAAATGTGCTAGTGCTAGACCTCGGAAAAATGAACCAACTTCATCAACTGCTAATCTAGAAAATGAAACTTTTTCACTAGATGTTTCACAGACTGAAGAAAGTGCTTCTCCTCCACCTAAGAAACAAAAGGTAAGTGAGGAATCTGCGCATCAGACTAACAAAACTGCTTTAGAGGAATTTGAAAATTCCTAAATCCAGAAGACATTGAATGCAATTTTGCGCCTAACAAAAGAAACTCACCAAGCTGTTGTGGTTAATAAAGAGAAGTCAAAATATGCCTTCAAGTTCAAGTGTTGCATCCAAATCTAATAAAGCAAAAAGCAACAAATTTGACATTTCCATAGCCCATTTAAGCAAGTGTAAATCAATACAAGAAATCCTGAACAATGATTTGATCAAATCTACATTCAAATTGGTGGAAAAGAAGGATCTAGGGCATGCTGATGATTCATTTTCAGTACCAAGTGAAGGAGGGTCCAGCTCCAGGCACTAGATCTGCTGTAATGATCACACAGAAAGCCATTGATCAGTGGCCAAGCATATATGACGGTAAATTCACAACAAATGCCTACATGCAAGGTCTAACATCGTCCACTGTTGCTGCTGCAATGAATAAATAAACTTAAGGTGAGTTATAAACTGTACATTATTGTATTATTATGTTTAGCTAAAACAATTTGTAATTGGTATGTTGTCAATTCAAGAGTTTACTATCATTAACCTATCTAGTGGTGTAAGGGGAAAAAAAGTAAATTCAGAACTGTGCTCCAGTAAATTTTTTCAAATCTGGAGTCATGGCAGAGAGTGCTGGGAGGGCAGGATCCGAGGTGGGTGGGGCCTGGGTGTCCTGGTCCCAGACTCCTGTGGAATCTGTGGCAGGTGAGGTGCATGGAGAGAAGGAATGGTGGAGGTACAGGAGGTCGTCAGCTCTTGCGGGGACTCCCCCTGAGAGGAATGGGGAACACTGGTCGAAGGGGTTGTGAGCGGCAGGCCAGGGCGGCGTGCCGAGCGGACAGAGCCGAGGGCTGCAGCGTAAGACACGCCCGGTCTCACCTCCCGACTCCGCACCCTGTCTCGTGCCTCTCGGAGGCTAAGGAAATCCGCTACCTGTAGGCCTCGGACCTCCTTCTCGAACTGAAGAAACAGGCATTCTCTGGATGAAGATGGGTGTGCACCTTCACAATTGGAGCATTTGGGTGTGTTGGGGCACTTGTCTGGGTGAGCAACTTGTCCGCAACGAACACACAATTGGTGCGGCTGCCGACAAACTGAGCTAACATGTCCGAACTTGTTGCATTTAAAACAACGGGTCGGATCTGGGATGTATGGGCGGACAGAATTCGCATGACGTGCGGTCTCCCATACCCCATACCCCATACAATACGGTCGGGAGGGACTGTTATTAAAGGTAAGAAGTAGACGCGGTGTGGGGGAGGGGGTACCTCCCTGTCGGGATGTGAAGCGATAGATCTTGGTGACACCCTGGGGTGCGAGGTCCTCCAAGAGCTCGTTCACTGTAATTGACAATAAGCGTGTGGCATAAATAGTGCCCTGACTCTGGTTCAGGCGAGGGTGTGGTGAAACGGACACCGAGCATCCAAGGACCTCAGTGATGGAGAGTAGGGCTTTCGTCTCTGTGGCTGAGCGTGATTTTATGAGGAGGGAACCATCCCTCTGCGGTCGCACATCATAACGGCTGGAGTTGCTGCGGGCTCGGATCGCCTGAAACGTTCGTTCAGAATTAGTCGGAAGGGATCCAGAGGTAGGCCGGATCTCTAGGAATTTGTGGATACTTGGAAGGGATATGGAGGCAGTAGAGTCGAAGTGGACTGGGATATCCAACTGTCGATAGGATGGTCGTGCATACCGACTTCCCCCTTCGCCGCGGGGCTCTCCGTGGGGAGGCGGGCCGACGGCGGGTGAGGGGGGCATACGGGGAGAGCAAGAAGCCGGGTTTTGGAGGTAAATCTTGGGTGGAACTTGTCTTGCCCGAAGGCAGCTGAGGCGAGCTGGGGCGAGACCCCTGCTCCAGAAGGCGTACATCCAAAGGGATGTTTAGGGTACAGCCTGGGGGGGTCGGCAACGGTAGAGGAGAATGCAAGTGATCAGTTACCAAAGGGGGGGTCAACCCCATCTGGATGCGGGCTTCCAGTGGTAGGGGACTCGAGGGCCTGGTTGCCCACCACCCGAGTGTTGAGAGGAGTAGTCCGAGTATTACTGTAGAAGCGGAAGTCGTTAACCGAATAGATGAAAGAGCCATAGCAAAAAAAAGAGAATTTTCCCCGCCCGCATCCAGCCACCATCGACTCCAACAAGGGAAAGGCGAATCGTGGGCTCACTCGGTCCCACCGCCAATAGATGTCACGCAGGGGAGATACACCCACTCCCAGTCCCCGTGCCTACAAGGCGGCCACTCTCATCCAACGCGCGGTGAAAGATGGCAGGGACAGGGCTTGGGTTTGGTTTAAGAGCGACAAGGGTGAAGGACAACCACCTCCTTCACCCAAGGTCCAAGTAAAAAATCAAATCAAAGTCCAAAACAAAGCTAAATGCGGGAAGGGAGGAAACAACAAACCGAGAAAGAGTTGGTGAAAGGAGGAGAGGGAAATATAAGTAGGAGGGTAGGAGATCAGCCGGGTCCCCAAACGGGTCCAATGGTCAACGAGGGCAGAGAAGACCCTTGCATCGGAGGAAGATGCATTCCCCCATTGGCCATAGAGGGACGCGCCCTATAGTTCCGGACAAAGCGAAGGGATATATATATATATATATATATATATATATATATATATATATATATATATGATGAATAAAACCACGAAGGGAAAAGAAGTATTTTTCACGTGTCACTTTCGTGAAATAATTTTCATATATATATATTTTCTTCCCAACGGCAAAAAGGTAAGGAAAAAAAATTGAACATTTGAATTAAAAATTAATCCTGAAATTCTGTGATTATTTACCTCCATTGAAATGCTTCATTTAAATGTACAAATTTTTTAATAAAATTTCCCATTTATCTTCGTCCATTTTTCGGATTTATTTGAATCTTATTTTCACTAATTCTCATTCTTTTGTGCGAAAATGCGAACCTTCAAAATGGCTTTCATCACAAGTTGTCCCAATTCCGTTTTCTATGTTAAAATGCTTTTGAGCCACGGTAAGTCATTAAGATCCAAATTACCTATCGTTTTAGGGGCATTATCGCTCATGTCGCATGGTCGACATGGTAAGAAAGCGACACAGAAAATGGGTCTTGGTCCTATTTTAATTTTTCGCTTTAAATTTAAGCTCATTTTCTCATCTATTAACATTTTTTTTTTATGTTGAAGGAATTTCTAATCTCTTTTTTTTTTTTATATAAAAAAAAAAAATTATCGAAACGAACACGTTTTAAGGTTACGGAAAAAGAGAGTTTAACTTTTCAATTTGTATTGTTCTTTTTTAAAATACATGTCTCCGATTTTATTTGCATTCATTGGCTGGCACTGCTTCTAATGAATACCAAGCGCTTTTATATTTAATTATATGGTAATAGCTTTTTCCCCATTAGTCAGATCAAGTCATAAGAGGATTCGAGGGAATGGTGTGGTGTGTGTGTGTATATATATATATATATATATATATATATATATATATAACTGCAAACACGCAGTATAATTAACGTAAAGAACGACGCTTTGTATAGGAGAATTATCCGCGCAAGATGAGAGCGAAAGAACGAAACAAATGAAAAAATGAGGTAACCACCCGGGAATCGAACCCGGGATCTTCCGATTGCCGGTCAGATATGATAACCATTACACCACGGGCCTCACTCAGTCAAATGTCGTAATTCCTCTACATGCGCGCAGAAACCAATGCCCCAAAGGGGCACCTCCCGCATGCCGTAACATTATATACATTATAACTGCAAACACGCAGTATAATTAACGTAAAGAACGACGCTTTGTATAGGAGAATTACCCGCGAAAGAACGAAACAAATATATACACACACACAGGGTGGCGCAAAAGTCAGGAGTCAAAAGGTCATCATTACATAAATTATACATTTTTTAACTAAAAAAGTAATTTTTGTTTTAAAATAGTGGCGGACATAGAGCGGAAAAGATCCATTCTCTCTTGCTCCTTTGACTCCTGACTTTTGCGTAACCCTATATGCGATATATATATATACATATATATCCCCGCAAGGGGGTTCTAAGCTCGTGCTCTTGAGTGCTCTTTGTGCTCGTTTGTACGTGCTTGTTCCTGGAGGTTTCACGTGCGCCCTCCCGGCCCTAGCACCCAAGGATGATGGGGCTCGACCCTGCAGTCCTTGTCATCCTTGGTCTTTTTCCACTTCGACTGTCCCCTCCACCCTTTCTTTTTCCTCTGTCTTTCCTCTCACTTTTTCTTTGTTTTTCCGCTGAGATATGCCCTTTAAATAGAGGCGAATCGGTTCTTCCTGAACTAAAAAAAAAAAAAAAAAAATACATATATATAATAATAATAATAATAATAATTTCAAAGTTTATTGAGCTCGTATGCACCTCGAAAATGACGTGCAGCTTCACTTTGACTCCTGACTTTTGCGTCACCCTATATGCGAATATATATATATACATATATATAATAATAATAATAATAATAATAATTTCAAAGTTTATTGAGCTCGTATGCACCTCGAAAATGACGTGCAGCTTCACCTTTTGGAATGTTTACCAGGAAAAATTAATCCAGCGTAACGTTGTCATGGTGAAATTAATCAACCAGTGACAAAGAAAAATTCATTTCATTGATCAATCGCATCTAAATATACTTATAAATGGTTGCCATGGTAATGAAGTTACTATTTTGCGGAAATGTGTCCCTTTTTTTTTACACTCTATCTCTCTCTCTCTCTCTCTCTCTCTCTCTCTCTCTCCGGCGGGCGGACTTTGTTAGCCTCAGGGATAGCGTAGGTGAGATGGGGTTAGAGGTCGGCGGCGATGTTGAGGGAGTGTGTAGTGCATTCCGGGACGAGTTTATGGTGCTGCAGTCTGCTGCCATACCCTCAAAACCGGTCACCCCTGCTTCAACGCAGCCAAAGTGGTTCAATCGTGACATCGCTTCGGCTATCCGAAATAGGAAAGTAGCGTATAGGAGGGCGAAGGCCAATCGTTCCCATGAGAACACTGAAGCGTATGTCCACCTATGTAGGGAAGTGAAGGCGAAGGTTAGACTAGCGAAACGTAACGAAGAATTACGGGTGGCAAGCCTCTGCAAGGGGAACGCCTCTGCAAGGGGAACCCTAAAGAGTTCTTCAGTTATGTTAATAGTAGAAAGCCCATTAGAAGCATAAGTCCGTTAAAGGACCGAAGCGGCGTTCTGCGGACCTCCGACGCGGACATCGCTAATGTGCTTAATGAGTACTTTGCGGGAGTGTTCACCATGGAGGACACCCGCATCATCCCCGAGCCAGGCGTGAGGCACGAAGGTGCTGGCCTGGATAGTGTTCGATGTACCGCGACAGTCATTGCCGATAGAATAGACAAATTGAGCGCGTTTAAGGCTCCTGGGCCAGACCATTGACATACTTTATCTCGACTTTCAGAAAGCCTTTGATAAGGTACCTCACCGCCGGCTAATGGCGAAAGTGCGCGCGCTGGGTATCTGTGGGGAAATAGGTAGGTGGATTGAAAACTGGCTGAGGAATAGGCGGCAGAGGGTTGTAATTAAAGGGGCTAGTTCGGGTTGGGCCTCGGCCACTAGTGGGGTTCCTCAGGGTTTCGTTTTGGGGCCACTGTTGTTTATCATTTACATAAATGATATCGACGGTGGCATCCTCAGTCGGATCGCCAAATTCGCTGATGACACCAAGCTTGGGGCCAATGTTGGGACGCCCGAAGCGATCGAGGAACTGCGTGCGGACCTAGGTAGGATAGGAGAGTGGTCCGAAAAATGGCAAATGCCGTTTAACTTGGGTAAATGCAAAGTGATGCACATTGGCTACGCCACTCCCAAGTCGGACTACTCGATGTTGGGGAGTAATATCGAGGTGACTGATCTAGAAAAGGACTTGGGTGTGCTAATTAGCAGCGACCTTAAATTTACGAAACAGTGCGTAGCCCAGAAACTATTGGGTTATATCAGGAGGCAATTTCAGTTTCGGAACAAGGAGATTGTGCTCTCACTGTACAATTCCCTTGTTCGGCCGCACCTGGAGTATGCTGTGCAGTTCTGGTCGCCCACCCTCAGGAAAGATATTGAGAGGCTGGAGCGAGTGCAAGCGAGGGCCACAAAGTTAATCCCTTCCGTTAGGCATATGGGCTACAATCGACGGTTACGCGCCCTGAACTTGTTTTCGCTTGAAACTCGGAGGCTGCGCGGTCAACTGATCGAGTTTTTCAAGCTCTTACGCGGGTTCAACGATGTCGATTTTAGAAGCATGTTTAGTTTAAATGATAACCCAACTCGCAACAATGGTTGGAAGTTGGATTTGAAACGGTTTAGCACTAGTGTGTGTGGGAATTACTTTACGTATAATATCTGTGACACATGGAACAGGTTACCTT
>JAJOZX010002376.1:115000-202500 GCA_023014485.1 Bathynomus jamesi
GAGCATTTCAGCCAATTGCATGACGTTTCTCAAACACACCTTACACCAACCAATCGCACAGTTTCTCCGATATGACGTAATAAAAGGATTTAAATTATTTCATGAAACGAGTGGTATATTTGTGAGAAGTTGCGTCTGAAATTGGCGGCGTTCGCAGCTCAATGAGTAACGCCGTTTCCCTATAAGCGAAGTGAAAACACTGAGGTCGGGGGTTCGAAATCCGGTGATGCTGGTTAGAGGAATGGGCCGCATTAGTGTGGCCTGATCGCTGTGCCAATCTGTGACCTTCCTCACTAATTATTAACATCTGAAATTTCGTAAAGGAGTTAAATAACATCATGGTTAAGCAGGGTTCTTTTTTTTTCGGGGGGGAGGGGGGGGGGGCTGCCCAAGATTTTCATGCCGCTAATAATAATAATTAATATACAGAAACATTATGAAAGTTATACCCATAAATTATAATCCGATGGTCATTAGATTAATGAGGATTATTAGAGGAGCACGTCTTTGGCCTTACCTCTGTCATTTTCATTTCAAATCTCATCATTTCATTCAAGACCATTTCCAATTCAAATTCATTTCACACTGTACAATGACACTAATAGGGCGTGAAAGCCACATTAAAATAGATTTAGTTTGTTTATGTTGCACGAGCTTTCGATAAACTCTAGGATCCTCTTCAGGTATGAAACGAATAATATATATATATATATATATATATATATATATTATATATATATATACTGTATATATAAAGGAAGACGGGAGAAGGTAAAAGATTTGGTAAAGGAGGTCAGAATAGGGTGAGAAGTGACTAAAAAGCTGAAAGAGCTTAACTTGTGGAATCATACAAATAAGAGATTTAAAAATATACTACGGATTTTTCTGCACGACTTTAGCCGAACAGGTGGTTTCCAAAGGCAGTGACGTGCAGTTCAAATCTTCAAACGAGCTCTTCCGCCCTGTGGTGAAAGCAATCTGAAAATTTCCTTCCACGAGATTCGTAGACGGTATCACTTCCCCCAGAGCTCCACTCCCTTTACAGGATAACTCACCGCTCCGCATGTTACCGCTCGTTGTTATATAAAGAAATTCTGAATAAAAAATCACAACGACTGTGTCTACAATCTCCTTGAGAAAACACTTTTCATCAGTCAGTGATGTCTGCACTTCATCAAAGTTGTACTAACTCCCATATATTGTTGCGGTAAATGCAATCAAAGTTTATATATATATATATATATATATATATATATATATATATATATATATTATATATATATATATATATATATATATCGCTGAATTCTGTTCGATAAATAATGGCCTCATTTCTTCTTTACTTTCATTTAAACAACAAAGCTCTCCCTTTATACCTCATTGTCTCCAGTCCGCTTTGTTTATGCTAAAGAAATAATTTCTTGATCATCTTCCATCTATCTGATAAAGGCAATAGCGTCGTTGTCCTTAACAAAAAGTCCTCTTCATAACTCCACTCTCCTTTTCTCGAGATCCAATACATACACCAAAATACGTTATGACCCGCTCCAAAAAGTTAACTCATCCTTCGCTGCCCCATTAAAAAACTAGCTGCCGCCTGCCTTGACTCGGGTTTCTTCAACCATTTCTTACGATCACATGGAAAATCAGAGCCATAACTACCATTTTTTGGGTACCCGAGCCAAAACCTTGTTATTATTAATTAATAATTATCAATAAAAATAATAGTAATTTGTCAATACCTTAAACTTGCATAATATTTCTAGTCATAAGGATTACATTCACGGATAACTGAATGATTTATTCCTGTATTAACAAAAACACATTTTGGATTACCGCGGTATATGTATGCAAGATTTAATGTACCCTCTTTTAACTAAGAACGTAATGCATCATGAAACGGTTGATAATACGAGTCCCTCATTTCGACGTCCCTTTCCTGGTAATTATATTTTTTAAATGCCCTGTATATACAGGGTGTCCCATAAGTTCCTTTACTCATTATATACGGTATATATATATATATATATATATATATATATATATATATAGTTATCTGAAGTTCAAGGATAAAGGGACTTATGGAACACCCTCTATAGCAGTGGCATTTAACCTGGGAATAATTCGGCATTTTTCGGCGGGTAACGAACTGGCGCCACTGTCCCCCAAAAAAGCTGAGTTATGGTTCCACAAATTCTGTTATTCTTTCCTAATTTTTCTTTTCTCATATTGGCCATTTAAAAGGAAAAAGAGGGGGGGGGGGGTAATTACGGTTTTGTTGGCTAGCTCAAGGGGCAACTGCTGTAAAGGTTAAATACCACTGCTCTATAGAGATCATTGCATTAGTTGTGTTTTTCTTCATTCTGATTAAGCTTTTATGGATCATGCAATGGTGAGGAACTTTAAAAACATGTTTTCTGTGATGTCAGGAAGCCCTAAAAAAAGGGTTTTAAAGCCACTTCTTTTTCAATACTTCATGAAGCTGTAAAGAAACCTTGCTTCAAACTCGTCACTTAAATCGTAGAAAAGTATTTCCCTCCATTGAAAAGGCTTCTTTCTAAGCATTATTTAAGGTTGTTTAAAACCATTAAAAGCGGCGTTTTCATGCTCTGATTTAAAGAATTTGCTTGAAACGCGATCATGAAGTTCTAACGAGACCCTTTCTGGTTCAGTTAAAAGTCTGTTCATAATGAAACATTATTTAAGAATTCTAAAATCTATGTAAAACGATTGTCATTTGCTTTTCCTCGAAAAACAACTTCAAAATGATGCTCAAGAACACTCGCATAACTCTTTTATTATAGAATAAGGACATTTTTTTTTAATGCTCGCGTAAAGCGCTTGCAAAAATGTCTTGTGGGTTCACTCACCTTCAGTGGTGAACACGAAAATTCATCATCTCTGCCCTTTCTCAATATCGTGGCACACCGTAAGTCTTCATGCTTCATTTTCGCCGTCTATCGTGAACCTACACATACTAGAATCTATTTCCATTAGTTCTCACACCACTTTCCACGGTAAATGTGTTTTTTTTTCCTCTTTCTCGTGTCTTTTTATCTTCTTGACCCTCGAGTCTTAGCTCAAGAAATTAACCACTTCGCATCTTCCTTAAAAATATTAGGCAATCCGCCTACCCTCATTAATTCAACTTGAACAACCGCCCGTCGCTTCCGAGACAAACTCTCCTCATTCCCTCCGTCGATACGCGATGTCCTTTGCGAGTCTTACCTTCAAGTTTCCATAAGTGAAACGGGTCAGAATTTTTTTTTTTATGCAAGGAGTAGCCAGGGGCAAATGCCCGTAAAAGCAAACCCCCCTCTCTCCACAGAAGAAAAAGAGCCAAAATCAAGTTCGGTGCTGCGTGCTCTCCTTAAAGGAGGAGGCATGCAGTTAGAGCAGGCGTCGGCAACCTTTTTGGTGTTGCGTGCCATTTCCATTTTTAAAAAAATAATTTTATGGTCTTGTAGTATTTTTCCTCTCTTTTTTTTAATCTTAAAATTATTTAAAAAATTAAATCTTTTCGCGTGCCAAGGATAGATGCCTCGCGTGCCAAGTTTGGCACGCGTGCCAGGGGTTGCCGACGCCTGAGTTAGAGTTCAGAAGAACAGTGTCCGTTATAAGGATTGTATACAAAGTTTTGTCCGATAAATAAAATTTATTCAATAAAACCAAACATAATTAATCTTCAGTGGTAGAAAGATGTTCAAAGTAGTCGCCTTTATTTGCAATACATTTTTGCCATCTTCCTGGGAATTTCCTGATGCCATGTGCAAAGAATGTCCGTGGTTTAGCGGTAATCCAGGCATCTAGAACAGCGTGAATTTCTTCCGCAGATGAGAACTTCCTACCACGAATTGAAGATTTAAGTGGGGAGAAAAGGTAAAAATCAGACGGTGCGAGGTCTGGTGAATATGGGGGATGTGGCAATACTGTAAAACCGAGATCGCGCAGTTTCTGAACAGTTTTAGCAGCTGTATGAGGCTTCGCGTTATCATGGAGGTAGTGAAGATGGTGGTATCCCCCATTAACTAGTCGCCGACGTTTTTGCTGAATTGCTACCTTCAAGCGATCTAAATGCTGACAGTAAATATCAGCATTTATTGTTTGTCCACGTGGCAATACCTCCAAAAGGAGAACACCCTTGCAGTCCCAGTATACCGAGAGCAGATGTTTACAAATGGTCAACGTCCGTTGAACTTCCACATTTGGGATATCACCATCTCCTCTCCAACTCATATGGTGATAGCTGCCATCATTGTCCCAATAGATCCAAACTTCGTCCATTGTAATTAATTGTCCCAAGAAATCATTTGCAGCATATTTCTCCAACAACTCTAAGCATATTCGTTCACGGTTTGCCTTTTGTTCAACAGTTAAATAATGTGGAATCCATCGATTAGATAAATAACGTTTCCCCATCTGAATAAGATGCTGCAGAATTGTTCTGTGACAAACTCCCAGTTCTAATGCAATACTCCTAGTCATAGCATACTTCTCTGTATCCAGAAAGTTTTGTATAGCTGTGTTCAAATCCAGTGATGGTCGACCACAACGTGGTTTATCATCGACATTGAAATTGTTTTCCTTGAATTGAGCCACCCACCGACGACATGTACGTTCATTTGTTGTTTCAGCACCAAGTGTCGAATTTATCTCTGCTGCTATGATTGCAGGTGACATTCCACGTTTCCAGAAGAAATAAATCAGCTTACGTACGTCTTCGTTCAAATTCCATGCTTAAAAATAAGCAATAAATGATAAATGCAGCGAGAAATGAATGAAGAGAAAATGATGATGGCTGACGGTTGGGTAGGCTAGGCGCTATGTAGCGCCTAGCCTACGCATAGCCTACGCATAGTGTTCGAAGCACGAGAATTATATATTAAATAAATCAACCGAATTTCAGTAGCCATAGACCTCATAATTACAAGAATATCAGCGTTTATTCATCGGACAAAACTTTGTATACAATCCTGTAATAGCGATAGTAAATAGAGAGCGAGGCAACAATGCGGCGAAATGTTGCGATTTACCTAAAAATCATCAAACACAAACGAGAATCCAGAACTACCAATGAAAATAATATATATTGAAGTAATTCAGGATTCTCAACCATTGAATAGACTGGGATGTCGCTACTTTTGTCCTCAAATACATTATAGAGTTGTCAGACGTCCCGTATTTTACGGGACAGTCCCGCATTTGATCCAGAAATCCCGCGTTCAAAATGTCCCACAAAAATATTTTTTAAGCAAATTTTTTAGGGATAAATTGATTTAGAATTTCAATATTATGTATAATAATTTCAATTTATTCACGATGTTTAATTGTTAAATATTATTGTAATAAAATTTTTCCAATTTTTTTTGTTGTAACCATTGAAGAAATCGTTTCAATTTGAAAAAAAATTTGGTCTTAAAAAAAATCTCAGAAATTTTTTTGTCCCGCATGGGCATTTGGAAAATCTGGCAACCCTAAAATACAACAACATTTACTCCTGGAGGATAGTTAATACACCTTAACCAAACATATTCCCAATTTCATTTAGTCTTTGAGCTTCTAACTTCTTCATAACGTTTTTAAGAACGTCCTACTCAAATCCAGTTGAAAAGTATTATTTAGAATCTTATATAAGAACAATTATTATTATTGTTAGTATTGTTATTACTATTATTATTATTATTACTATTATTAATATCCCATTCATTCTTACGACCGTTCTGAACCTAATAATTTTCATTTTACAAAAAAAAAAAAAAAAAATTAACCATTTTTGCGTGTTTCTTTGGGGGGTCACTTCCTACCCTTCCCCACCGCTCCTTCTCCTTACATATATAACCTATCGCCCTTCTTCCATTATTCGCACCTGAAGAACAGCATAAACTCGATCAAAAAGTCGTGCACCTTAAATAAATAAATTCTATTTTATTACGAATCACGTCCTAGCTTACAGTAATTCAAATTCTTCATATTATTGAGAAAGATACCGACATTAATGTACAATCTGTACAAATATGTACAATTTAGAACATCAGTTGGTTTTAAAATTAAGGAAATAATCTCATGATACAACTGTAAGGAATATCTTAAACCAACATTACAGTAATATTTTGTCTCCGTGTTAGTCACTAATCTTTTGATTTTTAATAATAATACCGTAATTCGTAAAAGACAGATACAGCAAATATATAATATATATATATATATATATATATACATATACATATACATATATATATATATATGCTGTGCAATATTTATTCAAATTTGTTCAGTTTATTTTATAAAGTTAATAGTTATAGATTTATCCATCAGCCAACCGATTTAACGAGGCCAAGTGTTTTATATATATATATATATATATATATATATATATATATATATATATATAATATATATGGGATGAATTTCACAATTAAACGTGAAATGAATGAATGATGCAAACTCACAAGGAAAAAGGTGTACTTCTGAATACACGAAAGGCCTTGGAATCATTTTCCTTTTCCTTGTGGTTTTGCATTATATATATATATATTAGAACACTCAAGTCTTACATTCCAACAAATATGAATGTGTAATCTTAGCTGAATTTCTATATGTATAATAATATAAATTTATGTCTGAAACTTACGACAAATAATCTCTGTGTACTCTATCTCTCCTTGTTTCTATATCTTTAAATTTGATGTAGCAGGCTGGAACAATGTAACCGCTATAAATTTTAGGTTAGGCTTTGATTAGAATAAGTTAGGTTAGGCTAAGTTGGGTACCGACTTCATTGAAGTCATCTAATGAAGTCTTTTCAAAATCGAGTGTGTGTATATATATATATATATATATATATATATATACACATTCAACTGCAAAGAACACGCAGTATAAATAACGTAAAGAACGACGCTTGTATAGGAGATATTCCGCGCAAGACGAGAGAGAGAGAACGGAACAAATGAAAAAATGAGGTAACCACCTGGGAATCGAACCCGGGATCTTCCGATTGCCGGTCAGACGGCATTTGGAAGAGTGAGGTCCATGGTGTAATGGTATCGCGTCTGACCGGCAATCGGAAGATCCCGGGTTCGATTCCCAGGTGGTTACCTCATTTTTTCATTTGTTCCGTTCTCTCTCGTCTTGCGCGGAATATCTCCTATACAAGCGTCGTTCTTTACGATATACTGTATATATATATATATACAGCGTGTCCCAAAGAAATGTATACCCACTTTGTTCGATAATACCAGCTATGAGGATAATAAATATATTACTTTTTATATGTTTTTTAATAAAGAATTTTCTCCTGAATCTAAATATGTAATTATTTTTATTAAAAATTGAAGAACAAAAAAGTTACAGATGTTTAAATTATAATTATTATTTTCGAGACTTCATGTGCGATATTTTCTAATATTTTAACCGACTGTTTTGAGATACTTATGTTTAGTGTTGATATTGAAGCATAAATGTTGTAATTATTAGTTAATTCAAAAAATTTACAAATTCCATGGTTAAATGACACTTTATCTAAGATGTTCGACGTCTTCCAGAACGTTGTTTTTGTAAGTTTTGCACAGTGCCGTTGGTTTCAAACTTATCTCGTATACGTGCAAAAATATTAGAAAATATCGCACATGAAGTCTCGAAAATAATAATTCTAATTTAAACATCTGTAACTTTTTTGTTTTTCAATTTTTAATAAAAATAATTACATATTTAGATTCAGGAGAAAATTCTTTATTAAAAAACAAAAAGTAATATATTTATTATCCTCATAGCTGGTATTATCGAACAAAATGGGTATACATTTCTTTGGGACACGCTGTATATATATATATATATATATAGTTAGCATTATTTATTACTGTTATTTTACTTCAGATTCTATAACCACATTCCAGTATTTTGATCATGAGACAAACCAACTGAATTTTTCCTATTTTTATGTTATCAGTATGAGGGGTCGGGGTTGGGGGGAAGACATTTGAGTCAAAGTTATTCACGTCATTTTTGGTCTCATTTCATAAATCGTTTTCTTAATTCAATCTTTTCCCTTCTTTACCACTTAGAAAGAGGAGTGAAAGTAAAGAAAATGAGAAGAATGGTTACCTCCCTTTCTTGTTATTCGTTTCGAGGTAATTAGTAGATTATTGAATTAGTTTAAGAGAAAAGGAAGATTTATGGGTCCAAAATGGCTGATTTTCGTTTCATACGAGTTTTCCTGAAGAGGAAAACCGATCTCACTTTTTTTCTAAAGTCGTTTACACAAAATTTATTTTGGCTTAGTTTCTCGCTTTTCCAGATGTGTGTGCATCTATCAATTTCAATTGTAGTCCTTGATCAAGTTCTAGAAAAACGGGTCCTAAATCAGGACAAGACGCCCGTTTAAGGACACTTAATGAGATGGATTAGAATCGGTGTCCAAAGGGCGAGAAACAGCGCTCGGAAGTCTCCACACGAAATATACCTGAGAAAGAGAATAGATTAATGAGTTAAGATAATTTATTTAGTTTCGCTATGATTACTGATAATACCGATATTAGGTTAGGTTAGTAGCCTCAACTCGCGTTTTATCCACTTAAACTACGGCGATTCCCAACCTTTTTATTATCTGGGACAATAAAAGGTTGGGAATCGCCGTAGTTTAAGTGGATAAAATGCAACCCTACTATCCAAAATTTAACTTTGCCAAATCGAAGGAAGGTACTTTCATTGAGATTAAATTTGAAACCTTTATATATTTAGCACTCATAATTAATTAAGAAAAATAAACAAATATGTATTTACATTTAAATAGGCATGTAAACAATCTTCATGGCAAATATAATTTTTAGCGCTGTATGTATCGGAGATCCCAAGAAAATTGCTCAGTGACTACTGGGTTGAGAACCGAACTCAAAGCAAAGTACCTTTACACACACACACACACACATATATATATATATATATATATATGATACACACAGACAGTGCATGGAACAAGAAACTTCTGGGATAATTAAATCCACTATAGTCCGAATAAGTAATGGTAAATGACAAATACCATAGTTTTTCTTTTTCATGATGCTAGCCCCCCGACGTGGGAAACGGGTCACTCGCAAAGAGGTCCCATAAATATAGCTTCCCTCACCAGCTATCTGCAAAGCAGACAGGATCCAGCTTTGGGACATGGATCTAGGATTTAAAGCAGCCTAGCCCTGCTACATTTACCATTCTGAGTTCATTCCCATCTTGAAACGGACATATTATGTGCCTTGAAAAGTGGACGCTCAATTCTGGCAGTTGAGGTTTAAGTTTTGGTTTTTGTCTAAAAATATAATACTTACTCCTTTTTCTTTGATGTATTCAATCTGACGTGAAGGCAGCGAGTCTTTTGCTTATATTGAGGTTCTAAATGTAGCAGGGCCAGGCTGCTTTAAACCCTAGATCCATGTCCCAAAGCTGGATCCTGTCTGCTTTGCAGATAGCTGGTGAGGGAAGCTATATTTATGGGACCTCTTTGCGAGTGACCCGTCGCCCACGTCGGGCTAGCATCATGAAAAAGAAAAAACTATGGTATTTGTCATTTACCATTACTTATTCGGACTATAGTGGATTTAATTATCCCAGACGAGTTCCTTGTTCCATGCACTGTCTGTGTGTATCATAAAAAACTCAGGGGACCATTCTGAGTTCATTCCCATATATATAAATGTATATTAACGTAAAGAACGACGCTTGTATAGAAGAACATTCCGCGCAAGATGAGGAGGGAGAACGAACAAATGAAAAAATGAGGTAACCACCCGGGATCTTCCGACCGGCAATCGGAAGATCCCGGGTTCGATTCCCGGGTGGTTACCTCATTTTTTCATTTGTTCGTTCTCCCTCATCTTGCGCAGAATGTTCTTCTATACAAGCGTCGTTCTTTACGTTAATTATACTGTGTGTTGTTTGCAGTTGAAATATGTATATATATATATATATAATATATATTTTGCTCAACTCAAAGCAAAATCACACACATCTTTCCACAATTGACAGACGATCCCAAAGTCAAATGAGATTACCTTCACCCGAGTATTTCTGGGAAGGTGCGACGTTTCTGTATCCCGTCTTGAGCAATGTGCTGTGAGATAGTTTATGGTAAATGTTCGTTATGTACGCGGAACAGGAAAGTAGCGCCTTCCCGTCCCAAAAATGGTCTTCTCTTAGTGGAATCCTCAACCGGGAAGTTCTTGAGTTAAGGCGCAGATAAGGAAGCTCCTTGGATATGATCTTGCTGTAAGTCCGACTTACCTTTTCAAGAAAAAAAAACAGAAATACTGTAGTAATATATATATATATATATATATATATGCAAACCCACAAGGAAAAAGAAAAAATTATTCCAAGGCCTTTAGATATCGGGGTAAAACAGCATAAATATGCGTATGAAAATAAAAACCCACTCTAATAGACAGAGTTTATTTCCACAACAGTTTTGATGCCCAGTGGCATCCTCCTCGGGTGGATACAAAGGATACCCGAGGAGGATGCCAGTGGGCATCGAAACTGTTGTGGAAATAAACTCTGTCTATTAGAGTGGGTTTTTATTTTCATATTTTGACCTTCACGTAGAAAAAAGTGAAGTTTTTTGAATTTATAAATATGCGTGTAGAACAGCAAATAATTCTAATGCATTGTTTAACCATATGTATAGATGTAATCATAGTATCAAGTGGGATAGTTCTAAAACGCTCATTAAAAACACAGATATAATTGAAAGGAATAGTCTAGAACAGGGGTATTCAACCTTTTTTTGCTCACCGCCCACTTTGACATATTTTAAAGAGATTACAACATGCCACCGCCCACCTAACGTAAAATTTGAAAATATTTTTACAGCACAGCATTTTGTACAAAAATAACCGATAAAATTAGTAATAAAATAAATTTGTAATTGCCTTTATTACCATAGAGCTGTAGCAAATGCCCCTATTGATATCTTTTGAGAATTAAATTTTTTTTGGCCCACCTAAAGATTAAAATTTAAATCACAAAGCCCTTATTGATATCTTTTGAAAATTAAAATTTTTTTGCCCACCTAAAGATAAAAAATGAAATCACAAATTTATACAAGAAAAAAAATAAATATTTAATTAGTAATTACCTTTAATGAGAGCATTGTGGCTGATGCTTGCTAACTAAATCCTTTATATTTGGTTTTATTCTACTCAGAAACAAACGAAGATCTCCTCTCTGCCACATTCATGCGATTTCTCTCCTTGGTAAGAATCTTGTTCACTACACTAAATCCTGTTTCAACCAAATATGAGGTAGGGAAAGCTATTAATAATGGGCAGATCTTATTCCATAAATGCGGATACAGTTCGGGCATTTTTTTGTTCTGCCAAAGTTGTAGGTATCCACCTTCATTAAAATTTGCTTTGCTCTCATCGTCATACTTTAATTGCAATAGCTCCTCGTGGTAAGTAACTTCCACTTCAAATGTATTCACATTAAATGGGGTCTCCATCCACGCATCCACTTTTAGGTTGATAATGTCTTGAAAACGGTTTTCCATGTCAACTTTGAGTGCATCAAGATGACTGCTATATTTTTCCAAGTCACTAGTTGTAAGATCATCCTTGATTGACAATAACTTAGGAAACTGATGAAATTCTTGATTCATAATATTTTGTCTGAACAAATTTAGTTTCTCAAGAAATAAACAAATGACATTTTTGCATGCAATGAGCGTCATAATTTTTCCTTGAAGATGTAAGTTAACTTCATTTAACTGTGAATATATCAGCTAAGTAAAAAAATCATTCTTTCTTGTTTTTAATTTATGACACATATCATGTTCTTTGGCATTCTCAAAAAACTGCAGTACAGTGTCATATAATTCCACAAAACGTGTCAAGCATTGGCCTTTTGATAGCCAACGGACTTCTGTGTGAAGAATCAATCGAACATATGTTTCATCACAGTCCTCACAAAGATGCCGGAATACTCGATCATTTTTTGCATTAGATTTGATCTTGTTAATTGCATTTATTACAACCGTCAAAGATAAATGCAAACTTGGACTTGTTTTCTTTGCAACAAGATGTTGCCTATGGATCATACAATGAACACATAAAATGTTGGGAACTTCTTTCTTGAGATGTGCTAAAAAGCCTTGGTAGCGACCAACCATTGCTGGTGCCCCATCTGTTGCACAAGCAACAATATTTGTCAATGGTATATTATGCTTTTCAAAGTATGATTTAACTGTTGCAAAAATAGATGCGCCTTTTGTATCAGTGGTAAGAGTATTGGCAAAAAGCATTTCTTCTTGCAGTACATTGTTTTCATCAAAATAACGAACATGGGCCATTACTAAAGCGTTGTTATCCACGATTGTTGACTCGTCTACTTGCAACGAAAATGATCTTGTTTGAAGTATAGATGTAAGCTGCTTTTCAATGTCAATAGCCATTTCATCAATCCGCCGACTAACGGTTGTATCACTTATCGGTAATGTTTTTAGAATAGCTGCTGGGTCCTGATGCATCACAGTCGATATAAGCACTTCTAAACATGGTTTTAATAACTTTTCTCCAATATTATGGGCTCCTCCATTTTTAGCAATAAGCTCTGATATTTGATAACTTGCTATGAGTCCATCTTTGCTTTTGTCTGTGTACTTTTCAAATGCTGAAGTTATTGTATTTCGTTTTTTAAATTGCTCATGGAGATCTTTGAAATATTCTACGGGTTTATCACTTTTGTCTGTATGTTTGGTACTAAGATGTTCTTGCAGCCGAGATCGCTTCATCGCTTCATAGAAAAAGATTTATGGCACAATAAGCACATTGGCATGCTTTTATTGATAGATTCGATGAAACCATATGCCAAATATTCAGTCGAATACAAACGAGAATATTTTTTCTTTGGAGGCACAATGAGGGCTAGAGAACGCTCATAAAATACAGAAAATGTTAACGCAGCTATTCACAACACGGACATAATATGGACTAACCACCGCACCAACTGCACTCCAAACGTTTCACAAAGGTGGGTCGGCTTTCAGCGACATTTCAAACGTCGCTGATCATTCAGAACTTGGGTAGATTATAAGGTCCATTGCGTCTCTGTTACAATGGATATAACTGTAAAACTACTGTGTATCGATATTTTTAAAATTTAAAAACACTTTGTATATCCACTTAATATTAAAGGGTTTTAATTAGAATCTAATTAAAATACTTTAACATTTCCTTTTATGCCTATTAGTTTTTTCAAAACAAACTACCACCCACTTAAAATCGCAAATCGACCACTAGTGGGCGGTACCGCCCACGTTGAAGACCCCTGGTCTAGAATGTGCATTTATCCATTTTAAAATAATTTCAATAACAGTGCGGAAATGTATAAAATTGACAATATCTTGTTAAAATATCTTTTGCCTTTAATCAACCCTTGTTAACCATGTGCTAATCTCCTTTATTTATATGTTCCGTTGTACAATGTACATATGTATATAGTTTTTGTCATCTCGTCTTCTCCCTTCATTCCCTGACGAGATGTACTACTGAGTAGACAAAAGACCTTGGAATATTTTTTTTTTTCCTTGTGGGTGTGCATCATTCATTCATTTCACATGTTTAAGTGTGAAAGTGATCATATATATATATATATATATATATATATATATCTTTATCTTTATCTTTATCTTTATCTTTTGAGTGTGTTCATTCATTACTTCAGACATTTAACATAAAAATTCAAGGATAAATAATTTCTAATTAAATCTTATTAGTATCGTAATTAATCATTACAGATTTCGCAAGAGTAAAATGAGCACCCAAAATATAAATATACAGCTATTGCCAAAAGAGTTGAAACATCGATGATTTGTCCCGTTTCAACCCAGAGCGTGCGCTACCCACGACGAAGTATCCGAACGCTGTTACCATCTGGGGGTGCTTTTTCGGTTGAGGAACAGGATTCTTACATATTCTACCCAAAAGGACATAGATGAACGTGAAATGGTATCTCCAAACCCTTCGAGACCACCTGCTACCGCAGAGCCGGATTAGACCTTTAGAGGCCCTAAGCACTGAAAAGATTATGGTGCCCCCATATATATGTAATTCAAAAAAAAATACTAAACCGTAAAATACATTTTTATCTTTCGAAATGAAGCAAAACTTCCATGTATGCTGAAATTAAAATATCTTCTTTCTAGATTTTCTGATTGCAAAATCCTGGATAATTTCATCGAAGCTGACTCGACGAAGCGTGTCCGCTTCTATACATAGTAGGGAAAGTGAATCAAGTCTGTCCTGACACATTGTTGTTCTCAGGATTTTTTATTCTTTTTAGCTGAGAAAAAGAGCGTTCTGCGGAGCAGTTAGTAATCATCAATATTAGAAAAATACGTAGTGCGATATCTACATTTGGAAATACACATTGTATCCTGTCTTTCGCTAGGGTGTCATGAAGATCAATGTGACTGAATTTCGTTTTTCCTGTTTCATTAAACTTTGAGCGCGTATAACAGTGGAACTGCCGTAGTTCTCCACAGAGATTTATGTTCAAGTCGACAGGGTATGAGTCAACTAGCTTTTGGGAACCTTGTGAATATTGTTCGTCAGATAAGTCGAAATCGTTTAGAAAAAAAATCTATTCGATACTTCTTTGTACACTTCACCTCTCCTCTTCATATGAGCTTTAAGTGTATCAATTAAAGCGTAGTAAGTCGATACGCGAAATGTGTGTCTAGGATTCAATGCTGTTTCTGGTGCACTGCCATCATTTCCTTGTTTTGATTTTTCCCATGATGACTACTACTGTTTTCTTTGAAATATCAAATATTAAATTCTTTAAAAAAAAATTATCATTTTGTTTGGTGCCCTAAGCACGTGCTTAGTCTGCCTATTGGGTAATCCAGGCCTGTGCTACCGACATCGCGATTCCAGTTTCCAGAAGATTTCTTCCACGATGATGGGGCACCTTTTCACCGAACAAAAGCAGTGAAAAAGTGGTTGGATGATCATAACATCACTCCTCTCGTGGGGTGGCCTGGAAACTCACCAGATCTTAAAGCAGTTGAGAATCACCGGAGGACTGTGGGTCAGGCGATACAAAAAAAGTAGCCACGAAACGAATGAACTGGAGTTAAATTTACAGAAAGCTTGACATGCCTTACGAGAAGGCTCACTTATCCAACGTTTGGTCCGGTCCATGCCAGAGCGGATTCGTGCAGTGCGTAAAAACAAGGGTCTTCACTGCAAGAACTGAAGGATACTAAAAGACTAGGAAGGAGAGGTACCACGCATCATGTATTGTTATTTTTGTCCAATAAATCTCATAACACTAAGTATACAATATGTTTTATCCCTTTGGGTGTTTGTTAAATCTCCACAGAACCAGTAGAACGGGCGTTTCAACTCTTTTGGTCATACCTGTAGTGATGATAAACTACTTTTATGCCTACTTGCCTCTGTATAAGTTCAAAATATTTTAAAATGAATAATTTGGTGTAATATTTTTAGTCTGAAAATCTAATATATAAACTTAATTTGGAGAATATTAATAGGAACAATATATGAACCTCTATAAAGAGTTACTGTTGAACTTACAGCAATGTTGTTGATCAGCCACTCTATATCCGGTGGAGGCCTCGCAACAGGAGAAGTGCAATTCGCATCCAGTATATCACCCGGGGAGTAGGAAACACGCCCCGTGCTTAAAACTGGGGTCTCGTCTGGTATCCCTAAAACGGAAGAAAACAAATCTTAATCTTTATTACTTCGTGGAAATTATTATGTAAATGATGTTCATAATCAGTGAGGAGGTCCAGAAACTGGCACAGCACTCAGACCACTAATGCGGCTCATTGCACTAACTCCAGGATTATTATCAGCAACACCACCGGGAGTCGAATCCCTGACCTCAGTGTGTCCGCTTCGCGTACAGGAAAACGGTGTTACCCACAGAGATATGGACGTTGCCTTTAAATGATGTTAAATGCTATATTCCACGAATCGAAATGATTAGAGGTGTCTACTTTGTATCCAAACGAGTAGACAGATATGTGGACATAAAAAAGGGAATTATCGTTATGAAAAATTTATTACCATTTCGAAAGAGAGATTTAATTAGAATTTAGAAGCGTCTCAATACGAAGAAAATAAGGTTAATATAGAAAGATGTTGACAAGTTAAATCACCGATCGTAGAATGTCCACTCACACGATACTAGTTTCTTTCCTATTTTGACGGAGGAAAGAGTACCAAATTCATTTTTAATTCATTCATCAGAAAAAAGTATGTTTTTTTTTACGTTGATAGATGAATCCTCAGTAGAATGTTTGCCATTTTCGTGTGAGTGACGGAGATGCAAGTATTTATCAGTCAGTGTTTTGGGTTCTTCAAAATCATAGTGCCTATAAAACTATAGAAAATTAAAAAAAAAAAGTAGTGTTCAAAATTATCAGTTTTGTTAAAATTTAACTAAATAAGTACTGTTATTTGATTAAAATAAATTGTTTAGGTTGAACTGGGCTTGACTTGATTTGGGGGAAATTTGAAAATGATTAATGCTAAATAAATATAACTTTATTTGTTTAAATCAAATGTATTTTGAAGTAACAAAATTTATTTCGTTCACTTTTAACAAAATGATGATTTCGAACAGAGTACCTTCCGGCGAGGAGCCGAAACTGTATTGGTGTTAAAAAAAATAAAAAAAATAAAAATTTAAATCTTCCTGAAGAATGGTTTCCTTCTTCATACTTCGTCGCGACAACGCGTTATTTTACATCATCGTAGTACTTTTTGTTTAGATTTACTAAAAAGTTTTTTGGGTGAACAGCGAAATAAATTAAGGGAATTAAAAACCCTTTCATTGCGCAATCAAACACATTTTCCGCTCACCCTGTGCGCAAACAACACCGAAAATCAATTTACTATTATTTTATCGTTTTTATTATGTACTTATAGAGAAAAAAAATTAGTGATTTCAAATATGTATTTGTTTTTTTTTTTGTGAGAGATAATATATAATAGTGAAAGTGACGAATTTGAAATTGAGGCGAGAAAGGACCGCGCCACGAACCTGGCGATGCACAGTCACCAAAGGTAAGCCACAAAAATGGCGTTGCGCAATGAAAGGGTTAAAAAAAGTGATGTTAGATAAAGAAAATGAACGTAAATAAAAAAAAGCACGATGAGGTATAACAGATCCTCGCACGAGTGCTAACCATGTAGTAATTGCGCGAGTGCACCGGCACAATGGCCATTAGCTCATCGACGGATGAAAAACCTGAATTTATAATAACTTATAACATTATAGTCTGGACCACGCCCATTATACAGATGCGGGATATAAATAAAAAAAAACGGGCTTCTGAGATTGATGTATCTATTAAGTTTGGCAATAACATCAATAGTAAAAGGTTCAGAGTAAAAATTATCAGTCTGGACAGCTTGTCAGATTCTAAATAAAAGCTACAATAATAATAATTAAAAGAGACGCGAACATTCGATCACTTTTTTGATCATCTTCGGATGAAAAAGGTCAATTTTGCGACTGAAGAGATCTGAGAACTGATCAAAAGCTCGAGTACATAAGTAAAAAATTTTCTTATTTTTATTTACGTTAACAATTCATCGGAAACACTTAACATAATACAGCATAGTTATGGGTGTAACTAAAAAAAAAAGGGAGATACGCTGTCTTCAAAATTTATAATACAGGGTGGCCCAAAAGTCAGGCGATTATGAAAGACAAACTAAATTTATGGAGTATACGAACCAGAGTTAGTTTTTTGTTTTGAAGATATATAGAGGGTTGCCAAAGTAAATAGATACCTTTGGTTTTTTCATAGGTTTTGATTTGATAATAAAAATCTAAATAATATCAGATTTATTACATCACTATATTTAGA
This sequence comes from Bathynomus jamesi, assembly GCA_023014485.1. Classification (NCBI taxonomy): domain Eukaryota; kingdom Metazoa; phylum Arthropoda; class Malacostraca; order Isopoda; family Cirolanidae; genus Bathynomus; species Bathynomus jamesi. The sequence goes on from JAJOZX010002376.1 coordinate 132,897, forward strand.
ATGGTGTTTTTCCTTTTGCATTATATAAAGCCGACACACATTCTGCTATTTCATTGTTCCATTGATGAAATTTTCCATTTGTTCTTGAGGGCAATCATCGTGGCATAGGCAGATCCAGGGGGGTGGGGGGGCTAGGGAGATAATTTGAATCAATGTGGACATAAGCATTCGAGCGTTTTACCTAATTTCGTTTAACCAGGATGTATGGGGCCTCCAAATTAAACCCCTTTGCTTTAATTAAGCCCCCTGGCCCCCTCTATGGATCCGCCTATGGTGGTGTATCTTTATTTCTGTTAACCCTTTGTAGATAGCTTCCGTCACATGAAACTTTGCCATTGGGAAGGAAGTTAAATAACTCCAAATATTACTATCGTTATTATTATTATTATTATTATTATTATCACAAAACTAATGATATCAGAAGTATCAAATTGTATCAAGTAAACGGAATAAAATCTTTGGGTGGAATCCTTTTTATTAATTAAAGACTAAACATATTTTTTTTTATTAATTTCTATTCGATGAAACGTCTTTTGTTATTCAACAAATTGCCGTCACAGTTCAACTTTCTGTTCTTCACCTGCATCTGTTTTTACCCGGTTAAGCAAATCTATAACTATTGTCTTTGCTCATAATATAGCCTAACAACTGTAAGGACGACGCTGTGTAGAATTCTATTATAGTAAATTTTGTACAATCTTATACTGTATTATTTTATTGGCTGTTAGTATAAAGATAAAAATTATTCTATACTCTTTATAACGAGTGCATTATATATATATATATATATATATATATATATATATATATATATATATACAGGGTGGGCGGAAAGTAGCTCCCTATTTTGGATTGGTAAAAAAATACGTATATTATCCATTTATTTCAGAAGAAATAATATGAAAAGGTAGGCATACATGGTAGGTTTTCTCTAAAATTCAATGTGGGCTCCAACTCTTTCCACCAGCTTCTGGAGCCGCCCAGGAATGGCGTCCACTGACTTTAGCAGGAACTCCGGCGGATGGAGGACGACTTCCCGAATTCGGTCCTCCAGTTCTTCCAATGTCCTCGGTTTGGTGCGGTAGACTTCTTCCTTTACCCACCCCCAAAGAAAGAAGTCGCACGGTGTCAAGTCGGGGCTCCTGGCTGGCCATTGATGTGGACCACGACGACCCATCCAACGCCCAGGGAAGTGGGCATCCAGCCACTCACGGACAACAAGAGCGAAGTGCGGAGGGGCGCCATCTTGCATAAATATCAGATCGTCGATGTTCTCCCATGTGCTGACAACCGGCCAGACCTCGTTTCGCAACATAGCAAGGTACCGCTCAGCATTCATGGTGTTGCGCAGAAGGAACGGGCCCACAACCTGATCTGAGGTCATACCACACCACACCGTTACACTGAACCGATTCTGCCGTTTTTCAGCGGTAACCATGAGATCCTCTCCTGCCCAGTAGTGGCAATTGTGGCGGTTGACAAAGCCTCCGACGTGGAACACCGCCTCGTCGCTCCAGAGGATGTTGCGGAAGAGATGGGGCCAGTCTTCATGCCAAGCCAGCATGATTTCCCCGAACTCCATGCGAATGTCGCAGTCCTCGTCCGAGAGAGATTGGCAGTAATGCGGCTTCCACGCACGCCAGTTCAGCTCCTTCTTCAGCACAGTTCGGACTGAGTAGCGGGAGAGTCCACTTTCCCGAGCTGCCTGGCGAGTTGACTTTCGTGGACTCCGTGCGAACATTTCCTGAACTGCCTGCACCGTCTCCTGGGCCCTGGATGTCGAAGGGCGACCACATCTTCGAACATCTGCCACAGACCCCGTGGTCATGAGCTTCGAGTGGCAGTTCTTGATTGTTTTCGGGTCCACTTGGGCACGTGGTCCGTGAATGGCCCGCCACCATCTTTGAACTCGAACGACAGATTGCCAAACTTCGTACCGTGCCGCCAACTGGGCACGCTCCTGCAGTGTTAAACGCTCAGCCATGTTACCCTTCAATCTGAAATGAAAAAAAAAATGAACGTTACAATTGTACCACTTTAGAGAACACTTTAGAGAAAAAAAGATTACCGTTACAATTGTACCACTTTAGAGAACACACCATAACAATATAACAATACAATCACAATTTATACATAATTTATATGTAATTTAAATTAGGGAGCTACTTTCCGCCCACCCTGTACATATATATACAAACAGGGTGGCCCAAAAGTCGCTCACCATAGGAATTTTCAGTGTTGACTATAATATATTATTTTTTCTTCTACGTAGGGGATGGCTGGGAAATTAACAATAGTATTTAAGTTTTATACCGATTGATCGATTTGTAGTAGCTGGTATTCCATACATTAAAACCAAGCTGAATTTTGGGTGTGTACAGATTATTACAGAAAAGATTTAACAAGAATTTAAACTCTAAATCCAGAAATCTGTAGCTGGAAGAAATTTTGTAAGGTCTATCAAGGATGGTTTTTATGCTATTCACCTTCAATAAATACGAGTGAAAATTTAAAAAATGAAGACCTAGTCCCGTAAACTTTTTTCTTTCTGTAAACTGAAGTGGAAAACAAATGGTTGTCTTGGTAACCAGTTTTGGTTTCCATAGTGAATCTAATATTAGGATGTTTATTTAATTAATTAAAAAAAACTGGAATCTTGCATTGGAATATCGAATAAAAAAAAGTGTCGTCTGCATAACGATAATAAAGTTTAAGTTTAAATTCTAAAGAACATTCGTTCAACCATTTCCTTTCATGGTGCCAAAGAAACGCATTTGGCAACAGAAAGTCCGAGTGGGTTGCCCATGGCAACGCCGTCTACATGATTGTATAAAGTCTCATTGAAAATAAATGTCCAAGAGATCAAACTTCAATAAGCCTTTACGATACAAGATACAGAAAATGTATCGCGTTTAAATTATGGTTTATTCAAACCGTTCACCGAAGAATTATTATCGGAGTAGAGGCCAATGGTGATCTTATAGATCTACAGAAGCTAAGGCTAACAAAGACCCGAAGATCCACTCTAAGGTTAGCCCGAGAGAAAGGAAAGAGTAGGGGGTTAAGAGAAGAGAATAAGGGGTTAAGTAAGTAGCAACACCTATCACTCGTGGGTTAACATTCATTCAGGAAAAGAGAAAAAAGACTCACCATCATCATCCGCCGGCCACTGCTGACAAGTCAGAAAAATAGTCGGAGAGAGTAGGAAAGATTGCAGAACGGTCCTCTACTCCATAGGGAGGTAGAGCCCACTCTGCCGGAAAGGGGTGAAAGATGAAAAGAAGTAAAATAAGAACGCTTACAAACCATGCAATACATTCTTAACTCAAGAACAACACATTCTTAACTCAAAGTGATATCGGATCACCTGAAGATCAGGGCCCCCAGTCTTTGTCGGCTTTATAAGGCTAACACGAAAATATCACGACCTAACCTAACCAATCGTCAAGGCGTACAGTTGACCTAACGATTGGTTAGGTTAAGTCGTGATATTTTCGTTAGTTAGCCTTATAACTTTCAAGTTATAAGGTTAACTAAAGAAGGCTGGGGGCCCTGATCTTCAGGTGATCCATGATATCTACCGTTTCTAAAAGGGGGACATTTGTAAAAGGAGATTCTACGTCAAACTAACCATGTATGAATTATATAAGTTATTGAACTGTGCAACGTCGGAGGCAAAAGTAAATGAGTTGGAAAGTGTAAATTCATCTTAATGGTAGTGATTGGGTGATGGGTGATTGGGTAGTGTTAAGGGTCGAATCAAATTAACAAAGTTATGGGTACTGCATATTGAAAGGATAAGGCAATCACGCTCATGAACTTTAGGAAAAACCACGCGATATACCTGGACTAGATCCTGAGGTATAAAGATCAGGGAATGCCTCTCCGATGAAGACATTAGAATCTCGATAGCTTTTAAGAAACCTATTAATTAAGTTATCCTCAAATCTGATGAAAGTTTGAAAGGGTCGCCTGAAAGTATTTTAAATTTCGTGGGATCAAACAAAGCGGGAGAAAGTGTACGTATATAATCATCACTATCCAACAAAATTACACCCTTACCTTTGTTGGGCTTAGAAATAACAAGATTCCGATCCTGCGCTAAATGTTTGATAAGTTTAAGGTCAAATCTATTAATAATCCAATAAGAAAATGTCGGATCACCTGAAGATCAGGGCCCCCAGCCTTCTTTAGTTAGCCTTATAAGGCTAACTAACGAAAATATCACGACTTAACCTAACCAATCGTCAAGGGCGTACACCGTACAGTTGACCTAACGACTGTTTAGGTTAAGTCGTGATATTTTCGTTAGTTAGCCTTATAAGGCTAACTAAAGAAGGCTGGGGGCCCTGATCTTCAGGTGATCCAAATATCTTCCGACTTTTAAAATTATAAAAGCGTTTATAATCGATGCTCTGGATCGGAGTTTTAAGATAGGGAAATAAGACTTATTGCGAATTGTACAATTCTACGATGTTTTATTGTATTATAAAATTTCTCAAAAGATAAATTTATTTAAGATAATTTACTTTAGTTAGAGGCAACCTAAAGACAAAATTCTTTGTTCGTCAGGAGATAACATTCTTTTTGAAAAGTTAAAAAAAAAAACCGTGACATTATCTAGAGACATACCATTGAAATTAGTAATCGACCCAACTATTTTAACTTATTTTCATGGACATTTGTAACTTCTAAATAAGGGGCGAAGTACGCCTTTCGATAAGACATGACAGGCTATTAAGATCTATTACAAAGACACTATTTTTAAGAGAACTGCACGGAGAATCATACAGTTTTTGCAATACTACAGAATTCTTTTAATTTTCTCTTTCAGTGTGCCAAAGTTTTTGTTTTGCCAGACTTATATAACCCACAATTACACAAACTTCTCTTATACAGTTCAAAACTTAACAAATTTAGGGACTAGGTTATATTGTAAGTTAATGGTAAGCTAATTTTAATGTTATATACTATATTTAACTGTTTTATCTCACTTGTTTTAAAACCACTGATGATGAAAACAGTGCCTTCCGAAACGTCTGAATGAATAAATGTTTCTCTCTCTCTCTCTCTCTCTCTCTCTCTCTCTCTCTCTCTCTCTCTATATATATATATATATATATATATATAACTGGATGTACCTGTTTTTAATGCTCCATGATAATGGATTTAGTTAATTGCTTTATGACTCGTCACCGAACGAGGCATCAGAATAGAATAAACTTTGGAGATTTGCGGATGCGAAACAATTTTATTCGTTAAATCTCTTCATTCAATTATCTCCCCTCACTTTATGACCTACACTGTTTTTATTCTCTCGACATTTCATTTTATCGACAAGTTTTGTAAGGGTTAGCTTAGGTTAATAGAGAGTTGATACAACTCCCCCTCCACAAAATGTCTCGGTACTTTTGATCGAGGATGCATTATGTATGGAGAGCGAGAGAATTACAAGGAGTTACAAGGACAAGAGGAAGCCTCAAAGACCTTCCGGTCCACTCTGGGAGGTTCCTGTTATCAAACAAATTTATTTTTCTTTCAACTATTCTAGCAGTAGTAGAAAACTGGATAGAAAAGTATAAGGCTCTCTCCCCACCCTACGCTACCTCCCTGCCAGTGGCAGGTATGGAAAGAGGTTGAAGAAAATACCTTGACCCTGTAAAAGTAGCCAAGAAAATTTTACAGGAAAGTGGAGAATATATAAAAAAAACTATAATTAGCATGCCCACAGAGACACCGTGCAAGCGAACTTCTGCAGAGTTACGTTATGTTTTAGTCTTAAACCATGAAAGTATTCAGTACTTTGTCTAGCCTATTTTTAAACACATTTAGACTTTGGCTGGAAACAACCTCTGAGGGAAGTTGGTTCCAGATATTAACTATTTTATAGGAAAAGAAATTCCAGCAGACAGAGGTCCTAAATGTCTGGTTCCAGCTTAAACCCATTATTTCTTGTCGGATTGGCATTAAGTGAGAATACGTTTCTGTAATCTACCCTGTCTATTCCATTGAGCATCTTGGACTTGAATAAGCTGACCGCGCAACCTCCTCGTCTCTAAGGTAAACAGATTTAGGCGCTCCAATCTCCGTTGGTAGTTTTGAATTCTCATTGAAGGGATCAATTTTGTAGCCCTTGTTTGTACTCTTTCTAACCTTTCTATGTCCTTCGTGAGGGATGGAGACCAAAACTGCGCACAGTATTCCAGTTGAGGTCTGACTAGTGAATTATAAAGAGACATTACAGTCTCCTTGCTCCGAAACTGGAACTGTCTTTTAATATAACCTAATATTTTTAAGGCCCTCTTTTCGACTTCTGCACAGTGCTTCGACGGTTTCAGATCGTTGCTGATATAGACTCCTAAGTCTTTCTCTAGATCGGTCTCAGCCAAGTTCCTTCCCAAGAGAGAATAATCGGTCTTCGGGTTTTTATAACCTATGTGCATTACCTTACATTTGTCGAAGTTGAATGGCATCTGCCAAGTAGCAGACCATTCGCCCAACCTGTCAAGATCGTTCTGAAGCATTCTTACGCCCTCCTCAGTACCTACACTACTTCCTAATTTCGTATCGTCTGCAAATTTGGAGATTGTACTTAGAAGCCCGACGTCTATATCGTTAATATAGATGATAAAAAGTATAGGATCCAGAACGGAACCCTGTGGGACACCACTGGTGACGGGCGCCCCACTCCGAAGCCACTCCATTTATTACCACTCTGCTTTCTATCTTTTAACCAATCTTCAATCCAGTTGGAAACGATCCCGGTAATTCCTAGTCCTTTGACTTTAGCCTTTGTCCTTTGACTTTGAGAGAGAGAGAGAGAGAGAGAGAGAGAGAGCGCTTCCTTGTTGCATGGCTTTTGTTAAAACTTTTCGAAGGCGTCTACATAAAATCTTTTAATTTTCTTTTTAAGGACGTCTTAAGGATGGTAATTAAAAGCAAAAGCAATCAAAACAGGAAGAATATTCCGGCGCAATCTCCTTCATATCCTGTCCATATCCTGTGACGTGAATAATATCTTTCAGCCTTTGTTTTCTGAAATTTTATATTCATATATATAATACTAATGATCAGAAACGGCTGGAATATGAATGTTTTTATTTTGTGCATATTTTATGACATTTACCTAATAAATGTACTTTTTACGTACATAAGCCTTTTTATTCAGATTTCTAATTTTATATATATATATATATATATATATATATATATATATATATATATATATATATATATATATACACACACACACAGAGTTACAAGGAAAAGAAGTACTTCAAAAGGCCTTGGGGCCCATACCGAGGAGGTACCAATGGCAATGGGTGCCAGCAGTGGCGGTTCCTCATATGGGCAATATGGGCAGCCGCACAGGGCGGCATTTGTGGAGGGGCGGCATGAGCGCCTGCAAAAAAAATAAAAATAAAAATAAGAATAAATAAATAAAGAAATAAATAAATAAAAAATAAAATAAAATAAATAATAAAAGATCAATAAATATATTTTTATTAATAAAAAACCATCTATTGCATTTTCCATAAACCTTCCCATAAAAGACCTAAACAATGCAAAATGCTTCCAGATTAATATTATTGGGAATAAAGGCCCATACTTTAACATATGTAATGTTATTTTTCTGGGTTTGGTTAAATAGTGAAATGTATATTATTTATTACAGAACGAATCTTCACACTAAGCCACTAAGGTCTGTCAAATAACCGCAAATGGATAAGAAGAGGTCAAAGCTATCAGGTGCTCAGTTTAGAAAAAAGAGGAAAGAAGAAGAAGAGAAACGAGCAAAAGATAAAGGTATAGAGCTATGTCATCTACTCTTCACTGCTATATTGCACTGCTATTTTGTGATATAGCTTTCTGAGTCATTTGAAGTGTACTATTATGTATATAATTAGCCATTAACCAAGGAGGTTGTATTATTCATTTGTTTCCTATTCTAAAAGTTTAATAAATTGTGCTTAATAACATGTTAAATTAATTGTACTAGCCTATTCATGCATTGGTCTGTTATGTTCTATTTTACTATTTGCAGGGGCACTTTTGAAATATTTTGGAACACCCTCTGCCACTAGCCAGGATGAGAAGCCGTCTACTTCTGCCATTATTGAGGCTGAGGAGCCATCTACCTCCTCAGCCTCACATATGTCTCCACAAATGCAGTCTGATCCTGAGGATGAAGACCCATTTGCTTCTACTTCTCCCCGGCAGGACTCTTCAGGTGAGTTTGTGTGCACATATGTCTGTGAGTGTGTGCGTGTGTGTATGTGTATGTGTGTGCATCCCTGCAAAGCATTTTGCAAACAGTTATAAATTATAATGTTATTATCACTGGGTCTGGGTTACTGGGTATGTGTGGTGTTTCACCACCATAATTCCATAACACCACCACCATAACAAAGTGCTGTGAATAATGTGTTATCTAACTTAGGTGTGTATACTAATGAGTAATGCTCTTGTTCTTTCTATTAGAAATGCCTGGAGCAGAATCGCCTCCTGAGGATGAGTCTCTGTCCACCGACCCTGCTAACTGGCCTTCAGTTCTGACTGAGAGAATTCGGACACAACTGGTTTCCAGGGGACCAAGTCAAGTACCATCTGACTTTGTATTCCCTAGAAACGACAGTGACGGAAGAAGTTTCCACCATCAATACTTCAGGAAGTCATTGGTTAGTGGGGAAAATATAATCAGAAGTTGGTTGGTCTATTCCTTAAAAAACAACAGCCTTTTCTGTTTCTGTTGTACATTATTTTCCAAGAGGAAAATAAATTTAACAAGTTTGGGACTCTCGGACTGGAAGCATGCAAGTTCATTGCTCACATCACATGACAACAGTTCAGAACACCTAAATTCTATGAAAATCTGGAAAGAACTGGCAGTGAGGATGAGAAAGGGGGAGACCATTGACAAGCAGGAGATGGCACTTCTGGAGGCTGAGAAGTTGAGATGGAGAGCGGTGCTGACACGTCTCACTGCTATTGTGCATTCTCTGGCAGTTAGGAATTTGGCACTAAGGGGACATACAGAAAAATTGTTCTCACCATCAAATGGCAATTTTCTGAAAGAAGTTGAACTGATGGCACAATTTGATCCTATAATGCAAGAGCACATTAACCGTGTCCAAAGAGGGACCTCCAGTCACACCAGCTACCTCGGCCACCACATACAAAACGAACTCATTGATTTGTCGAGCAGCAAGACCATTTCAGCAATGGTGAGCGACATCAAACAATCAAAGTTTTTTTCAATAATTCTAGATTGCACTCCAGATATCAGCCACACTGAACAGTTGTCAGTTGTGATTCGGGTTGTGTCACTGGAGGGGAAGCCCCATATAAAGGAACATTTCATGGGGTTTTTGGAGGCAGAGGAGTCCACTGGTCAACATTTGGCATCTCTGATTCTGAAGAGACTGGAGGAGCTAAAAGTTCCTTTCATGGACTGTAGAGGACAATCATACGACAACGGGGCCAACATGAGGGGAAAAAACAAGGGTGTTCAATCCAGGCTCCTAGAAATTAATCCCAGAGCTCTGTTTGTTCCATGTGGGGCTCATTCTCTGAATTTGCTTGTGGCCGATGCTGCTAAGGGATCTATTGATGCCACAAGTTACTTTGGCATCTTGCAGAAGCTTTACAACTTGTTTTCAGCCTCCACACAACGATGGGCCATTTTGAAAAAACATGTGAACATCACATTGAAGATGTGGTCTGATACAAGGTGGGAAAGCAAGATCAAGAGTGTGGAGCCCCTGAGATATCAGGCAGCTGCAGTGAGAGATGCACTGATCGAGGTGAGGGACCACACCAAAGACTCTGTAATAAAGGTCGAGGCTCAATCTCTGTCAGAGGAGGTTGGGTCATACCGCTTCGCCATTTGTTCAGTGGTGTGGCATGACCTGTTGTGCCAAATTCAGCATGTGAGCAAGCAGATGCAGTCTCCTAGCATGCACGTTGATGTTGCAGTAAATCTCCTAAAAAAAACAGAGAGGTCTCCGCAATTACAGGGCAACAGGTTTTGTGGCTGCACAAATGGCAGCCACAGATATCTGTGAACAAATGAATGTGGAGGCTGTGTTAAAACAAAAACGGCTGAGGTCCACAAAGCGGCACTTCTCCTATGAAGCATCTGATGAGCCCTTGATTGATGCTTTGAAGAAGCTGGAGGTGACATTTTTCAATGCAGTGGTTGATGCTGCAACATCAGCCATTCAGGAAAGATTTTCCACGTTGGAAATTGTGGGAGAGAAGTTTGGAGTGCTGACACATTTCCAAAATCTCACATTTGAGGAGCTGACAGAACAATGTGTGAACCTTAGTACTACACTACACTTTAAGGGACAATCTGACTTGGATGGCAGAGAGCTTGCACAGGAGCTGAAGAACTTGCCTGACTTGCCATCAAAGACCATATCCTTGCTTGAACTGCTGACATTTATCCATGAAAGGGAGCTCTCTGAAATATATCCAAATTTGTGGACTGCTCTCAGAATTGGTCTTACTCTTCCAGTCACTGTTGCTGAAGCAGAGAGGAGCTTTTCAAAGCTGAAGCTCATCAAATCCTACCTGAGGTCAACTATGTCACAGGAACGCCTTACCGGTCTGGCCATCATCAGTATAAATCATACAATTGCTGAGCAGATTTCATATGATGATTTAATTCATGACTTTGCATCAAGGAAGGTAAGAAGAGTCAGGCTTTAGATGGCAGTTGTGCTGTGGTGCAATTTATTTTGTTTCTTGTTCAAAGTGTAGCATAATAATTACCCTCTCTTAAGTGTCTTATTCTATTTATGTGATAGAGCATTTGTACAATTTAGAAATTTGATTCTCTAGTTTATTTATGGCAGTTGTGCAATTTAATTTGTATTTTTCCTGTTCATAGTATCATAATTACATTCTCTTAAGTGAGTTATTCTATTTACGTGATGAAGGATTTGTAAAATTCAGAAATTTGAGTCTTTGTTTTGGTTCTGAAGTTCCAACAATTAGTCCAATAAAAAGTTATTTTGTGAAAGAGTTATGTCTGTCCTTTATTTTGGGGGGATTCGAATGTGTGTGTTGGCGAACAGGGGGGGGGGGCGCTGAAGGTGAGGTTCGCCCAGGGCGTCATGTAAGCTAGGACCGCCACTGGGTGCCAGGGAAAAATTCCTACACCCTCAAATAGTGTGCAAGATTCAGTCTAACCTTTTCTTGAACTGATCCACAAAAGAACTGTTCACAACTTCTGAAGGTAGCCTGTTCCATGTGTCACAGATCTTATAGGTAAAGTAATTCCCACACACACTAGTGCTAAACCGTTTTAAATCCAACTTCCAACCATTGTTGCGAGTTATCATTTAAACTAAACATGCTTTTAAAATTGACATCGTCGAGCCTATGTAAGAGCTTGAAAACCTGGATGAGTTGACCGCGCAGCCTCCGAGTTTCCAACGAAAACAAATTCAGGGCGCGTAAGTGTCGATTGTAGCTCATATGCCTAACGGAAGGGATTAACTTTGTTGCCCTCGCCTGGACTCGCTCCAGCCTTTCAATATCTTTCCTGAGGGTGGGCGACCAGAACTGCACAGCATACTCCAGGTGCGGACGAACCAGGGAATTGTACAGAGAGAACACAATCTTCTTGTTCCGAAATCGAAATTGCCTCCATATAACCAAATAGCTTCTGGGCTTTCTTTTCCACCTCTACGCACTGTTTCGTAAATTTAAGGTCGCTGCTAATTAGCCCACCCAAGTCCTTTTCCAAATAAGTGGCCTCGATGTTACTCCCCAACATGGAGTAGTCCGACTTGGGATTGGCGTAGCCAATGTGCATAACCTTGCATTTACCCAAGTTGAACGGCATTTGCCATTTTACGGACCACTCCTATCCTACGTTGACGATGCCAGCGTCGATATCATTTATGTAAATGATAAACAACAGTGGCCCCAACTCGAGCTAGCCCCTTTAATTACAACCATCTGCCGCCTATTCTTGAACCAGTTTCCAATCCAGCTACCTACTTCCCCACCGATACCCAGCGCGCGCACTTTGGCCATTAGCCGGCGGTGAGGTACCTTATCAAAGGCTTTCTGAAAGTCGAGATAAAGTATGTCAATCGCCCTACTCTTATCATACCCACTCCACATGACGGAAAAACTCGAGCAAGTTGGTGAGACACGACTTATGCCGTCTAAACCCATGTTGGGAGTCCCCAAACAGCTTGTAGGAATCCAAATGGTCAACGATCCTATCCGCTATTATCCCCTCTAATAATTTACCTACAACCGAAGTGAGACTAATGGGACGATAGTTCCCTGGACTTTCGCGATGCCCTCTCTTAAAGATAGGGGTCACGTTGGCTTCTCTCCAGTCACCAGGCACCTGGCACGTCTCCAACGATTTGTTGAAGATTGTAGCGCACTTCCCGCAACACTCTGGGGAGGAACTGGTCTGGCCCAGGAGCCTTAAACGCGCTCAGTTTGTCTATTCTATCGGCAACGACTGTTGCGGTACATCGAACACTATCCAGGCCAGCACCTTCGTGCCTGATGCCTGGCTCGGGGATGACGCAGGTGTCCTCCTTGGTGAACACTCCCTCAAAATACTCATTCAGCACATTAGCGATGTCTGCGTCGGAGGTGCGCAGCGCGCCGCTGGGGTCCTTTAACGGGCCTATCATGCTTCTAATGAGCTTTCTACTATTAACATAACTGAAGAACTCCTTAGGGTTGCCCTTGCAGAGGCTTGCCACCCGGACTTCTTCGTTACGTTTGGCTAGCCTAACCTTCACCTTCACTTCCCTGCACAGGCTGATATACGCCTCATTGTTATCATGGGAACGATTGGTCTTCGCCCCCTTATAGGCAGCTTTCCTATTTCGGATGCCGAAGCGATGTCCCAACTGAACCACTTAGGCTCTGTTGAAGCAGGGGTGACCTGTTTTGAGGGTATGGCGGCAGGCAGCACCATAAACTGGTCCCGAAATGTACTCCACACTCCTCAACATCGCCGCCGACCTCTAACCCCATCTCACCTACGCTATCCCGGAGCCCAACAAAGTCCGGCCGCCGTAGATCGCGCTTACTGCCTCTCGCGTTACTACGCTTCACCCGAGGGACGCAGACATAGAACCTAATCAGACCGTGATCACTCCCGCCCAACGATTCGTCAACGGTGAGGCCAGTGACGACGTTGTCCTCGGTCGTGAATACTAAGTCTAGAACGTTTTCGCCTCGTGTAGGCCCATTGACCCACTGAGTCAGGAAGTTCTCATCAGCAAAGTCACCTAGCCTCCTCCCTTCGGCATCAGCAGTCCTGTCTTCCCACTTTATGCCGCGACAGTTGAAGTCTCCTAAAACTACACACACCCTGTCCCCTAGCAGGCTACGGAGTTCGGTGTACAGGGCTGTATCCTCCTCGAGGAGGAGATGCGGAGGGCTGTATCCACCTCGAGGAGGAGATGCGGAGGTCTGTACACCAAGATTAATCTATAGTTTGTCCCTCCCAGGTTCAGATCGACGCCAAGCAGCTCCCTCTCCGATCGGAACTGGCAGTCAATCGGACTCAACGTGTCCCTGGCGTATATTAGTACCTCTCGCCTTTCCCCGTGGGTGCGGTCCTTGTGAAACATTCTATACCCGGGAATCTCGAACTCCCCAACGTAGTCCCTACGATCAGTATGAATCCAGGACTTGGTGATAGCAACGATATCCTGGTATTCTCTATGTTAAGAGCGCCGTAGCTCGCAAAACTTCTTCCTAATCGACCTAGGGTTAAAAAGCACTGCATGGAGGGACCATTCCCTATTTTGCTTCCCCCTAGCACGACCCGTTTCCCGAACAGCCAGGGCTGTCGGGAGTTGAAGAGTCCCTCACCTGGGGAAGCACCTTACCTTTCTCCTGTCCCGGTTTGCAGAAGCAAAGTACTTCTCTTGGCCCCTGATCTGTGAGTCCCCAATCAAAACGGTGCCTTCCTCCTTCGCGCACAGGAGACTAAAGCGGTTGGAGGTCCTGACAGTAGCAACCGGGGTCTCAGGCTTCAGCTTCGCAGGATTCTTGCCCGATATCTTTCGATACCCGTCGCCACCCGTAGACTCAGCCGTACTTACAGCACCTGACCTACCCCGAACGGCAGCTACATCCTTCGGTTTCTTTGGGCCATCAGTAGGCCCCTTCCCACCCTTTTTCTTTATCGGCCCCTTCCCACCCTTCTCTATCGACCCCTTCTTTGCGCCCTCCCTGCCCTCCACCTTGCGTCGCGGTTTCGAGCATTCCACTTAGGTCGCTGGAGATTCCTGACACTGATTTTGCACCCTGGCCCCCGGTTGCACCTCTACCATTTCTCCGCGGTCTCGAGCTCTGTCCAGTCCGCCGCTAGAGCTCCGGGGTGGAGGGCGCAGCCGCGCCTTCAACAGCCGATCTGGACGACTCGAGCCGCCGGACCCTCTCTAGCTTCTCGTACAACTGCATGAGTTCGCAAAAGCAGCACATGCTGGAGTGGTTGATCTTCTCGAAGCAAGCTTCTTTGAAGTTCGTCACCCACCGGTTTACTCCACACTTCGTGCACTCAGCCTTCAGTTTCTGCGGTCCAGTCATTGTAACTTATTTTTTCTAACTCCGAATACAATGAATAAGATAAACCTAGCGTTCTAGGAATGAAAACTATCGGAAACGTTCTGACCAGTATATAAAAAAGGAGGGGGGGGTGAATTCTTCCCGCGCAAGACTCATCCGCCTATCTGCAAGTGACGGTCATCCCATCCAGAAGACTACACCTCTCGTTACTGCCGCACCGACCAAGCGTCTTCCCAGGGCCGGACAGTCCCAAACGTGTCGCAGCTACCAACTGACAAACACTCGCGACGCAGGCGTCACGGATTTCCAGCCAGGAGCGACAGCGAGATGCAGCTCCTTACCAAGTCTTACTAGGCACTCACAAGCGGCCAGACTCTTAGAATCCAGTGTTCAAGGGATATCACACCGGACCCAGCAACTACGCCTGAGACTTTCCGCTGGCCTGGCAGCCAGCTGGGCAATAAAGCTCTCTCACCTAAGAGCAGTACAGCCAAGCACCATCAATTGGTCACCAAAGAATGGTCGCAGGGGACTGGCCAGGCCATTACGCGTTAGGAATGGGCTTAACGGGGCACTAGCGACACTCCATTCATCGCGCCCCTACGCCTGGGACCCCTCCATCCCAGTCTCACGACCTACGAGCGTTAAATGGTGTTACTTATAGAGGTTCCAAAGCCTCTTTTCCCACGCATGAGGTAGCAGTAGGGTCCTTATAGTAAAAGTAGAGAAAAAGACTTAATACTAAAAGAAAAGTTTTTTTTTGCAGGCAGTCAGAGGAGAGCATCCTTAACCTAAGCTAAAAGGACAGAGTAGGGATGGGATGGGGTCGTAGTAACCCAAGGGACAGGATTGTACAACAGACTTCACCCGCCCTCCGGAAAGAGAGAGAGAACCTAAAGGAACTGGCAGCCAATTTCTCTAGAATCCCATGACTCGGGACCGGAGGGCTGTCACATCCCCAAATATAAAGTTTACAACACCCAGAAGAAATGTGCATAACCTTTATACCCCCTACAGAGGAGAGAGAGTTACAAGGAGTTACAAGGACAAGAGGAAGCCTCAAAGACCTTCCGGTCCACTCTGGGAGGTTCCTGTTATTTATCAAACAAGTTTATTTTTCTTTCAACTATTCTAGCAGTAGTAGAAAACTGGATAGAAAAGTATGAGGCTCTCTCCCCACCCTCCGCTCCCTCCCTGCCAGAGGCAGGTACGGAAAAAGGTTGAAGAAAATACCTTGACCCTGGAAAAGTAGCCAAGGAAATTTTACAGAAAAGTGGAGAATATATAAATAGCTCTATATTTAGCATGCTCACAGAGACACCGTTCAAGCGAACTCCTGCAGAGTTATGTTATGTTTTAGTCTTAAACTATGAGCGTATTCAGTACTTTGTCTAGCCTATTTTTAAACACATTTACACTTTGACTGGAAACAACCTCTGAGGGAAGTTGGTTCCAGATATTAACTATTTTATAGGAAAAGAAATTCCCGCAGACAGAAGTCCTAAATGTCTTTAGTTCCAGTTTAAACCCATTATTTCTTGTCGGATTGGCATTAAGTGAGAATAAGTTTCTGTAATCCACCCTGTCTATTCCATTGAGCATCTTGAAGACTTGAATAAGCTGACCCCGCAACCTCCTCGTCTCTAAGGTAAACAGATTAAGGCGCTCCACTCTCCATTGGTAGCTTTGCATTCTCATTGAAGGGATCAATTTTGTAGCCCTTACTTGTACTCTTTCTAACCTTTCTATGTCCTTCCTGAGGGATGGAGACCAAAACTGCGCACAGTATTCCAGTTGAGGTCTGACTAGTGAATTATAAAGAGACATTACAGTCTCCTTGCTCCGAAACTGGAACTGTCTTTCAATATAACCTAATATTTTTAAGGCCCTCTTTTCGACTTCTGCACAGTGCTTCGACGGTTTCAGATCGTTGCTGATATAGACTCCTAAGTCTTTCTCTAGATCGGTCTCAGTCAAGTTCCTTCCCAAGAGAGAGTAATCGGTCCTCGGGTTTTTATAACCTATGTGCATTACCTTACATTTGTCGAAGTTGAATGGCATCTGCCAAGTAGCAGACCATTCGCCCAACCTGTCAAGATCGTTCTGAAGCGTTCTTACGCCCTCCTCAGTACCTACACTACTTCCTAATTTCGTATCGTCTGCAAATTTGGAGATTGTACTTAGAAGCCCGACGTCTATATCGTTAATATAGATGATAAAAAGTAAAGAACCCAGAACGGAACCCTGTGGGACACCACTGGTGACGGGCGCCCACTCCGAAGCCACTCCATTTATTACCACTCTCTGCTTTCTATCGTTTAACCAATCCTCAATCCAGTTGGAAACGAGCCCGGTGATTCCTAGTCCTTTGACTTTAGCCATCAATCTCGCGTGAGGGACTTTGTCAAAGGCTTTTTGAAAGTCGAGATATACTATATCTATTGCCCTACTTGCATCGTACAGTGTATACATATTATGGAAAAACTCTAACAGGTTTGTCAGGTAGGATCTATGTCGCCTAAATCCATTTTGAGAATAAAAAATTAGATTGTTAGATTCAAGGTGATACACAATACGTTTTGTAATGATGGATTCCAACAGTTTGCCGACAGCTGATGTTAAACTGATCGGGCGGTAATTACAAGGATTTTCCCTATCATCCTTTTTAAAGATTGGTGTTACATTTGCTAACTTCCAGTCAGTTGGAATTTTCCCTAACTTGATTGATTGTTTGAATATGGTTACTAAGTCGTCAACAACATTGTGGCTAACCTCTTTTAATACCCTTGGAAGAAATAAGTCTGGGCCAGGTGATTTGTATTTGTTCATCTTATCAATTAATTGCTGTACCTCATTTCTCGTAAAACTTATGGTCTCTACGGGCTGGTCACCGTCATATGTAATCCGAGGACTTGGCACTTCTATTGTCTTCCTCCGTGAAGACTGTAACGAAGAACTCGTTTAACATATTAGCTATATCTTTATCACCGAATTTCAGTACGCCATTTCTGTCTTTTAAGGGGCCTACAGAATTTTTAATTGGCTTTCTGCTATTAACATGGGCAAAAAATTCTTTAGGGTTAACTTTACAGAGTGAGGCAACTCTAGCTTCTTCTTCACGTTTGGCTGATCTAATTAAGGACTTAACCCTCCTACGTAGGTTTATATAGTTTTCTGAATTAGTCTGGTTGAAATGCGACTTAAGTAGTTTGTAGGCTCTATTTCTTTCCGTAATAGCACTGCTAATTTCGTTGTTAAACCATTTCGGCGACTTTTTTGACAAGGAAACTATTTTAGTGGGTATAAAAGTGTTCTGTAATATTCTAAATTGATCCCTGTATGAGCTCCAGGTCACATTGACATCCTCATTTATTAGAACTTCAAGCGTGTCTAAACTACTTCGGAAGCTTTCAAAATTTGCTCTCGAGAAATCTAGTCTTTCACGAGTCTTTTCGCGTGTATTAACTGGAACCCTGAGGTCAAACCTAATCAAATTATGATCGCTGTTACTCAAATTTTCACCAATAGTCAGGTTAGAGACTAGGTCATCTTCGTTCGTGAATATGAGGTCTAGTTTATTATTACCCCTTGTAGGACCGTCAACCCATTGACTTAATAAGTTATCATCTGCAAATTCCAACAATCTTGAGCCCACAGCATCAGCTGTTTTGTTTTCCCAATTTATATTACCACAATTAAAATCACCAAAAATCAAACTGATCTTATTATTCACTATTCTGCTTAATTGGTTATACAAGTTTATATCCTTATCAACGGGGTAGTGAAGTGGCCTATATACTAGAAATAGATGCACTACTTTATTATTTAGGTTTAGATCAATTCCCAACATTTCATGAGCAGATACGATATTACTGTTTACTGGGTGCAGGAAGTCCCGAGCATACAAAAGTACACCGCCGCCTTCCCTTCCGTTCCTATCTTTGTGAAACATTTTGTAACCTACCATTTCAAATTCTACAAAATCCCTCGCTTCAGAATGAATCCAGGATTCCGTTATTCCTATGATATCAAAGTTCTCAGTTTTGACTAGCGCTATAAATTCCATTAGTTTGTTTCTAATTGACCTAGCGTAAGAGAGAGAGAGAGAGAGAATTCATAAAGGTAAACAGACGTCACGATGATGATTGTCCTGAAGAGCAAATGGCAAAAAGGTCATCAGTAGAACAATGAAAAGAGGAAAGGCAACACGACTCCAAATAAATCGATTCAATAAATTATTGTTTATTGACTTTTATTTTCAAATTAAAAACCATGGAAAACCCGAAAGAAGCGTCTATTTACTTTTGTCACCTCTCTCTCTCTCTCTCTCTCTCATATATATATATATATATATATATATATATATATATACACACACACACACACACGAAGAAGAGTTCATATGCGGGCTAAGCCGTTCATTATTCTTATAATATGCATCTCTAAAACAATAGTATCATATATTATCGTATATAAGAAATTTAGGAACAATATGCTCGTACGATTAGCATATATTTCACCAAAATTCCTGATATTAAGTGCACTTCTGTGTCTATACCAACAAATAATACTCCATTGATTGGTAAAGGTTATGTTACATTCAGAATATGCTAGAATTATAAGGTGTTTGGGGTAGAGTGAATATATATATATATATTTCGTGTTTTCTTAATTCCAATCCTATAATGATATAAGTAGACGGCAAAAGTAGCGAAACGTTAATTTCGAAAAAGAAATTTACAGTCATAACTTTCAGTTACTTTTAAAATTACAGTTTATATTCAACCGTGATATACTGTAAACACCATCTGAAAATGAAATTAATTGGAATTCTAATAACTAAATTGTTAATAGTATATACCTAATTCAAAGAAGCAAAAATAAGGGATCTTAAAATGCAACAGAACATAATGCATTCAAGATAAAAAAAAACAGGACAAAATCCTACATTATATTAATGTCTATATATATATATATTATATATATATATATATATATATAGTCTCAAGGGTTATTATTGTGGAAATGTTGGCGTTTATAACCACCAGTGAGTAACCAAATAGGTATATACGTTTTTAAAATTAGGGTGAATCAGGCAATTTTTATTACATTATTTAACACCGTATAAAGTATAGTTTCATAAAATTGTGTATTTAATTTATAAATTATTAATTAATTAATTAATGTTCTTAAAAATTACAATATTATAATCATGCAACTCGGACGGTGGCTGTTTTTGCAGCCAATCAAAGATGCTAGAGGTTGATGACGTAATGACTCAACTGTAAATTAAAAACTGATGGAGTCGTATTCAACGCATTCAACGTTAATTAAAGTGTGTTTATTGTAAACAAATGCAAAATGCCTTTAAAGTGTACTCCGGTGCTCTGTAACAATGGAGAAACTTCTCCAAATAGTGCGAGTTTTTTTAATTTACCTAAAAATTATTAAATAATTAATTATTAAATACGTAACGCTTATTTGCTCAAACTAACACAAGTTATTACGTACGTATACGGTATGATATATATATGGGCGAGCCAAAAAGTACGCGGAAAAATGTTCCTGTGCAAACACGTTGTTTTTTTTTTTCAAAACAAAACGAGATTAATCATGTCTTCGGAAGTTGATGATGATATCTTACAGGTTATTTCATTAATTCACTTGTCATTGTGTATTGAGGGTGCCTTTAAAAAGAACGTCATTTTTCACCCATGGAAACCAGCGATTTTGAGTTGAGGGCTATCATCAAATTCTTGTTTAAACTCGAGTGGACAGCTTCGCAAATCAGTGAAGCTTTGCAAAGGGTTTATGGAGATGCTGCCCCAAAGAAAACCAGTTTATAAATGGATTAACCGTTTTCGAAATGGTAGAGAA
Organism: Bathynomus jamesi; assembly: GCA_023014485.1. NCBI lineage: Eukaryota > Metazoa > Arthropoda > Malacostraca > Isopoda > Cirolanidae > Bathynomus > Bathynomus jamesi. The sequence continues at coordinate 153,339 of JAJOZX010002376.1, forward strand.
GACCTGCAAGATGATCCAAGGGAGGGAAGACCGTCAACCTCGACAAATGAAGAAATGGTAGCCAAAGTGCAGAAATTCGTGGAAGAAGACCGTAGAGTTACAACTGATCAGGTAGCTACTGCAGTGGGCATCTCACATGGCTCGGCATCTTCGATTTTAAGCGAACATCTCGGCCTCAGCAAGCTTTCGGCGCGATGGGTCCCAAAAGCGTTGCGCCCAGACCAGCTGGTTCAAAGAGCTGATCTTTCGATGGCTTCTTTAAACAAGATCGAAGCTAACGAAGACGAATTTATGGATCGACTCATAACCGGCGATGAGACGTGGATCTACCAATACGATCCTGAAAGTAAGGTACAGTCCAAGCAGTGGCTTCCCCGCGGATCTTCTGGACCAGTCAAATTCAAATCGGAGAGGTCGGCGCAAAAGGTGATGGCCACAGTTTTTTGGGACTCGAAAGGGGTGATTTTGGTAGACTATCTTGAAGGACAAAGGACTATCACGGGAGCATACTACGTAGGAGTTTTAACAAAATTGAAAGAAGCATTGGTGAAAAAACGACCTGGAAAGTTGCACCGAGGGGTCCTTTTTCATCACGACAACGCTCCAGCGCATTCTTCGAAGGTTGTCAGGGCTGTCCTACGAGAATTTCGATGGGAAATCTTACCACATCCACCCTACAGCCCTGATCTCGCCCCATCTGACTTCTTTTTGTTCCCAAAACTGAAAAACCATCTCAAAGGAGCCCGATTTAGAAGTATGGACGAAGCAAAAATAGCCGTTTCAGATTGGTTCAAAACGAGAGGTGAAGGGTTCTTCAGGGAGGGGTTAAATGGATGGAAACACCGCCTTCAAAAGTGCATGAACTTACAGGGGAACTATGTTGAAAAATAATTGCTTTGCGTTCATATGTTTTCGCTTAATAAAGGATTCTTTGTTTTTTCCGCGTACTTTTTGAATATATATATACAGTATATCGGGTGGTCCGAAAAAAATGACGCATTTTTTAAAAATTAATATCTCAGTAACCCCCTTCCTTATCATGACAATTTTTATATGCAAGATACTTTCAAACTTCTTTTTTTGAATGCAAGAAACGGAATTCTGATATCTTTTATAGTTTTCTCGCAATTAACAAAAGTAACAACATGGGTCAAAAAATCGAATATCATGAGAAAGGAAAAATTTAATCAGAAATTTAACTAATTAATTTACAGTAAATGATCGATTGGACCACCACTCTGTTGACACACTAATCTAAGTCTTTTCTTCCACACAAAAATAATACTTCTTACTTCATTAATGCCAATTTCTTGCCAAGATTCAAGTATTTTACTTTTTAATTCTGATTCGGTGAATTTTTCTCGTCGACCTCAGTAAACCTTCTCTTTTAGTAACTCCCAAATTGAGTAGTCTATAGGATTACAATCTGGGCTTTGTGGTGGCCACTCATTTTTCGTTATTAATTTTGGTGTATTGCTAATCAGAAACGACTGTGTGGCGTAGCTTGTATGCGACGGTGCTCCATCTTGTTGAAATATGAAATCATTTTCTTGATACAGGCGACGACAATCCGGCAACAATTTTGTTCTTAAAAGTTCAATGTAATTTGCAGAATTCACCTTTGTCTTTTCAGTTTCAATAAAATGAACATCTGTCTTGCCATTCCAAGAGACCCCTGCAGATATCATAACCTTTTTGGAGAATCTTGACGTTTCATGATACAATCTGTTTATTGAAATGTCACACTTTTTACCACGCCCGTAGACAACATCATTTTGACGGTTTCGCGGAATTTCTAGAGTGAAATCTTTTTCATCCGTGAAGACTATCTTTTTAATATCAACGACAGAGAAATTATCAAGTAACTTTCTGCACCTTGTTTTTCTTTTATCCTTAACAGTATCACTTTTTCTAGAAGATACTATTCTTTTGAAGGCTTTTAGTTTTTGTGCTTTAATTATTCGGTGTACAGAAGTCTTTCCAATATTCAAATGTTTAGCAATTGTTCTTTGTGACAAATGACTTCCTGGTTTATCTTCTTGAGAGCAGATTTTATCGTTGATGTAATCCACATTTTCTGGAACCGAAGCTGTTTTAGGTCTACCGCTTCCTGGTTTTCTGGCAGTACTTCCCGATTCGCGAATCTTCTTTAAGAGTCTTTCCACTGCACGCCTTTTCCACTTTTTGCCGGGAAACTCTTGCAATAACCTTCCAGTCCTCCATCCTTTTTCACAGTAACAATTTTTAATGAGAATACGATCTTCCTCTGACAACATCATTAAGGGTACTGACGAATTGTTAAAAAATAAAAATAGCCACAATTTGACTTGTTCATTCCTGTAGAGTTTTGTAATAACTTGCAAAAATATCGCATGATATCGTATAAAAATGATATCGTATAAAAAACGGATATTATATTGCGATTTTTGTTTTTTTGACCCATGTTGTTACTTTTGTTAATTGCGAGAAAACTATAAAAGATATCAGAATTCCGTTTCTTGCATTCAAAAAAGAAGTTTGAAAGTATCTTGCATATAAAAATTGTCATGATAAGGAAGGGGGTTACTGAGATATTAATTTTTAAAAAATGCGTCATTTTTTTCGGACCACCCGATATATATATATATACACAGGCTGTCCCATAAGTCCGGCATCATAGGAGAAATTCATATTTTTCTATTTCTACAAACCATAATTCATATTTTTCTTATGCTCGGGATGCCAATTTCCCGTCCACCATTCTGTTCAGTGACGAAGCTGTTTTTTATGGAAATGGTGAGGTAAATCGACAGAACACCCGCTACTGGTCTCAAAACAACCCTCACTGATATACCTCTTCAAAGGAACAAGGTGCATCTCGGGTGATGGTATGGTGTGGCATTTGGAAGGATCGCATCATAGGCCCCCTCTTTTTCGATGAACATGTCACTGGAGGCACCTACCTACGTATTAGGGCGGGTCATACTATGCATTTTTTTTAAATCAATGGAGAGGGGTGTTCAAATGACATATTTTGGTGTATAGAACACAATTCTGAAGAAAATATTTAATTCTGATAACCCTAACCTACATCATTTTGCAGTTGATTATTATTAAATTGTTGATTATTTTACTATTGTAGTTACCCCAGAATATGTCTTCTCACGTTTTCTATCATGGCTGCTCACGTTATCTCTCATAGAGCATTGTTCTAACTAATTCATATAATAATAATAATATTTAAATACTCAAATAAAAAGGTGTGCCATTCCACTTAATTGTAATTATCATACAGTTTGGTATATGAAATATTTTGACGGTTTTCTGGCGCGCATAAGACCATTTTCTGAGCCACCTTTCTCAGAGGCTAGAATGTAACGTTTCAGAACATTCTAAAACGTTTTGTGAAATATTTGAAGTGACTCATGATTTATGAAGCTATTTTACCACCTCGGCTTGCAGTGAGGGGATAGATTTAGTGATTATCTACTGATATTTTTTTTGTTACTGTTCACATGTGAGTATTATTCTGTTATATTTTAGAAAAAGCTATTTCTACGCATATTATAGTGATACATTGAGCAAAATTTAATTAACAACTTTGATTTGAGCTAAAGAGAGGGGTTATGATAAGACCTTGTTGGCCATTGGAGATGACTCAACAAATGTCAACACTGTTGTGAAAGCTGGAGTAATGCGGAAGCTGGAGCTGCACCTGGGGAGAAAGCTGGTCTGGTTGGTGTGCAACCTGCACACTGTTGAACTTCCCCTGCGCCATCTCATTGTTGACCTTGATGGCCCTACTCTGTCAGACAAAAAATTATCCCGGCCAATAGGAAAGCTCCTTGATTCTGCTACAGACTTTGATATCAATCCAAACTTCACCCGAATCTCTGTTGGCCCTCCACTGATCAAGCTTCCTGACAAGGTCATTCAAGATCTCTCAACTGATCAATACTATGGCTATAAAATTGTCTGTGCAGTCAGGGATGGAGTACTTCCTGCAGGGCTGGCTCTGTTAGAGATAGGACCAGTAAACCACAGCCGCTGGCTCACCACAGCGAACAGACTTCTCAGGCTCTGGGTGTCAAAGCACGGACTTAAAGGAAAGAACCTGAAGATTCTGCAATTCATTGTGGAATTCATCATTGGAGTGTATTACCCATGTTGGTTCAACGTGAAGGTCAAGCACTCCTGGATCGAAGGGCCTAGGCACATCCTCTTTCAGCTGGACTGCCTCAAGTCCCAGAGAAAGGAGGTGCTGGATATTGTGATGCCAACTGTGAGAAGATCTGCTTGGTATGCCCACAGTGAAGTCATCCTCCAAACACTACTCTGAGGATCAGAAGGAGAGGATTGAAGGGGTGGAGAGAATCCTGGCCATCAGGGGAGAGGGGGACTCCTCTGTTAGGAGCAGAAGGACACCTGACATCAATTGTGATGCTTCCAGCATCGGTGACTTGATCAGCTGGTCAGGTGTGTCAGAGCCACCTCTCACCTGCTCTCTAAGCACCTCAGAGGTGAAAAACTTCATCAACACCCCCATGGAGGTGCGCAACTGGCCTTGCCACACACAAAGCATTGAGAGGGTTGTTAAAATGGTGACTGAGGCTTCTGCTAAGTACTTCTCACAGGAAAAGAGGGATGGAGGGATCAGGGCTCAGGAGACCAGCAGGAAGCTGATGTCTGAGTCAAAGCAGGATTTGTGCAACCTGGCAAAGTTCAAGATGTCAGGAGAATGATCTTTGTAATTATATCCAGTGATATACACGCAGTTCACCTATTAATAAATATATGTAAAGTTGATTTGGCCTTGTCAATATAAATGATTTACCTTATATCTTTTAATATATTATAAAGGGGTTCAAAAGGGTAAAATTGGCAATTTAGAAATACAAAATGATGTAGGTTAGAGTTATCCTATCCAAAAAATAAGCTCATATTTGAATTCCCCATGTAAAAACATAATTTAGACACCCCTCATGGTAGGATTTCCTTCAGATTCATGTTGTCACCTGAGTACGACCCGCCCTACTACGTATGCTGAAGGAAGAAGCATTTCCCAGTGTCTTGAACGAAGAAGGAAATTTCCCAACATGGTTCCAGCAAGACGGCGCTCCTGCACATTACAGCACCCAAGTAAGGGAATACCTGTACCAACAATTCCCTGGTCATTGGATAGGACGTCGAGGGCCTGTGGAATGGCCAGCTAGAAGCCCGGATCTCACGCCACTAGATTTTTATCTCTGGGGCCACTTGAAAGCGCTGGTATACGCAGAGAAAATTAGGAGTGTTGAACATTTGTGGCAGCGCATTATTGGGGCATGTAACACCATTACTCCTGACATCATTCACCGTGTGCTTGCTGACTGGGTAACACGTCTGAATTTGTGTATTGAAAACAATGGTGGACAATGGACATATTGAGCACGTTCTGTAAATAAAAGCTTTTGTTTTGCCTTTTTTTATTATTTTTCCTATGATGCCGGACTTATGGGACACCCTGTGTATATATATTGAAACAATGTTGATAATTTTTCCATTGTTTGTAAATGTATTATTTTTTTAATTTTTGTATTTTGTATTGGGGGGGGGGGGGGTCTATTAGTTCTATTAATATGTACAGTAACTATTTAGGGAAATTTTTGATATAGTTGCTATGTGATATGTATGGTAAGTTGAAACGCAAATTTTAAAGATATTTTATAAGGTAATTTTGTTTTTCATGTATTGCGTAATGTGTAAAAATTAATTACTGGGGTCAATGTGTAGGTGGGTGGTTGGTAAAAACCTTCTAGAAGTTTCGTGCAGAGCTTTGCTCTGCTCTGGTGGAATCTTGGCATTGTTTTGTCGGCTGGCATAGAAAGCATTTATGGTTAGAGAATTGTGTGAGATTTTGGTTTTCTGTAAATCTTTAAGAAAAGTGGAGCATAATTTAAGGGTTGAATGCCAAGGTTACCACCGGAGCGGATGAGTGAGGCGTCTCGGCCCAAGTTTGTGGGTATCGGTGCTTTCCTTCTGGTTGAGTCACATGTCAGGTTCGGGTTTCGTCGATATATATGGTCAAGTGTGTGGAGGCCTACCCCACACCCAGCGTTCGACATTGCGGATTGGCCGTCTGTCATCCTCAGGCCATTTTCCAGCTGCAACGGATTACCTGGTGCACGTTCTTAGGCACGTTCGGCAGCGAAGGACTAGCCTTCGGCACAGGAGTTCGTAGTGGGCTACCAACGAGGTGTTTAACCGTATAAAGACTCTATTTGGTCTAGACCAGGGGTGGGGAACCTGCGGCCTTTTGGGGTACTAGTTGCGGCCTTCTGCCTACTTGACATTCAGAATTCATACCGTACGATAATGGACAGCAACTGATACCCTTTTAGGGCTTTAGGCTATTTCATTAGATCATGGTTTCAGCTTCACTGCTTCTTACACATACAAGCCTTCTTTATGGCTTGAACAATAGGAAATATGGCAACGTTGCCAGTTAAAACTGGCAGAGTTGCCTTACGGCTTACGCCCTTACCTATCAACGACCAACTCGACTGGCTGACTGGATGACAGTTACTGACGATTCTCCGATAGTGACACGCACGCTTGTTTCCTTGAAAACTATAAATCTTTGATCAATTCGTGTACCATTTTTATTTAAAAATCTGGTATCCTAATCATGTCAAAAACTGTGAAAAGAAAATTAAAGGAAGAGAACAGAGTATTCCATGAAGAATGGGAATTGCAGTATTTCATAGTTGCTGAGAAAGATAAAATGATGTGTTTGCTCTACAACGCCATAATTGCAACAATGAAGCAACACAATGCATATCAGCATTATGCAACTCATAAGAACCACAAGTATGCTATATTGGAAGGAGAACCCCGAAAGTCTGCACTTACGAAGATGAAACTTCAAAAGCAGCAACAACAGCAAGTATTTAAAACGATGTCAGGCCTAGGGACTGAAATCACTGAAGCAACTTATAAAGTAGCATATATACTTGGAAAAAGAGGTAAGCCATATAGCGATGTGGAAATCATAAAAGAATGCATTGTTGAAGTTGTAGCCTCTTTAGATTCAGACAAGGTTAACAAATACAAACAACTACCTCTTTCAAGAAGGACCATAACTGATCGGCAACATGAATTAGCCCTCAATATGACTGAACAGCTTCATACAATATGCCAAAGCGAAAATACTTATTATTCGATTGCCTTGGATGAGTTCACTGATATTATTGACTCAGCGCAAGTGTCATTTTTTATTCGTGTTATAACTGCAGATTTTCAATACTACGAGGAGTTACTGGCTTTGGGTACCCTTACGGGGAAGACACGTGGAATTGACGTCTTGTCTCTCTTCAAAGAAAAATGCCGTGAAGCGAAACTGAATTTATGTAATTTATTAAGTGTATGCACAGATAGTGCACCTTCCATGAGAGGAAAATGTGCAGGATTTGTTGCGCTACTACAAAAAGAACTGCCAAATCCAGATAGCTTGATTTCCTTTCACTGTATTTTGCATCAACAAAATCTCTGTGCCAAATCTACTGTTTTAAGTGACACTTTAAGTAAAGTTATACGTATTGTGAACTACATTAGAGCAAATGCATCACGACATCGCCAGTTTCGCAATATGTTTATGCTTAATGATGAAACATTCAGTGTGGATCTTCCGTATCATTCTAAAGTGCGCTGGTTGTCACAAGGGCAATTCTTTGAAAAACTTTTGTCTGCGAAAACAAAACACAAGATTTTTTGAGGAACTCAATGAACCATGTAAATTGTCAAAAAAGGATTTCTGCAGAAATGCTGCATTTTTTTGTGACGTAATGTCAAGGCAAAATGACCTGAATATTTCTTTGTAAGGTAAAACTAAATCCATATATGAAATGTGGCAAAAAATCCAGGCTTTTCGAAGGAAGCTGCGCTTTTTCAAAACTATCCTTACCCGATCGAAACTTTCAGCTGAACACTTCCCTGAACTGGGAAAGGTAATTGATGAAGAAGATACAAGCAAATCATTAAGGGAATGCGATGTAAAAGAATACACAGCTGTCCTAGACTCCCTGATTGAAGAATACGATGAAAGATTTGAAGATTTTGAGAAACATGACTTCACACTGAAACTAGCTTTCCAACGACACCTGGTTGATATCTCCAAAGCACCTGAAGATTTACAGATTGAGCTATTAGAAGATAATATCCTTAAGTCTCTATTTGATACTAAGAAGGATCCTGTTGAAATATGGAAAAATGCCGTTGAATACCCACGTCTGCGCCAACATGCTCGTCGAATGTTGTCTTGTTTCGGCACAACCTACTGTTGAATCAACGTTTTTGTATGTGACTCAAATCAAAACGCGCTTAAGATCTCAGATGACGAATATGCACCTGTAGGACCAACTAAAACTACGGTTAACGATGTTGGAACCAAATGTACGACTCCTGTCCCGCAATAAGCAGTCACAAAAAAGTCATTAAATGGTTTATCACTTTTTCACTTAATATTAACATCATTTCACTTAATATCATTTTTCACTTAATATTAGTTCTATTGTCAATTATCCCCCCCCCCCCCAAAAAAATAAATGCACTTGCTGAATTTTTTATTTATTATAAAAACCCTCACGTATTATCAAGTTTGATTTAAAATTAGTAAATATGTAGATTGTAGACTAAAATATGACATTTTGTTGTACTGTATATGTTAAATACTCAGCATGCGGCCTAATAGGGTCTTGGTTAAATGAAATGCGGCCTTCCAATGAAAAAAGGTTCCCCACCCCTGGTCTAGACCTTGGCAGACCTGCTGGAAGTGGTCTGGCGTGCGCGTTAGAAAAGAAAAAACATTTATTTAGCCAGTGTTTGCGTACTATTATGGTGTCAGTGAACTTATGTTTATGAATTGATTTGGGATTTATGAATTCTTTTGGTATTAGTTATTTTGGGTAATTGGGTCATGAGTTGGGATTAAACTGAATTATTGGTTTGGGAATTTGAATATTTTGTTCCAGTTTATGGAACATAAGTTTGTGTTAATCACTGAACGTTTTTTTGCCCTGTTAAGATTTCGTTCGGTAAAGTACGTTTATATATATTTCACTCTAATTATAATTATAAGGTTTATTTTTAAAGGCGTCTGTTTATTGTTCCTTAGTCTTGTACCTGTTGTCTTCTGTTATTAAGGTAACCCATCCCGAGATACCGTTGCCAGGGTTTTTGGTTTAATTTGGTCAGCAATATTGTATGACAGCCTTGGTCACCCGGCACGGTAACAATATATATATATAGTGCTTTTATCTGAAAAGAAAGGTTCCGGAACTCTGCTATAAATTTCCTATAACTTTTGCCATTTGTTACCTCATTCCACCCAGTGAATATCCCAATTCTCCCCTAAAAAGCGTCTTTCCTATTCCTAAATTTTATGTAACCTCCCCCCTCCCCACGTAAAATCAAATTGAAATGAAAATAAAAACATGAAATTCTCTTTTGCATGTTGAAAATAAAAGGTACCGGAACTCCGTCGCGTTCCGCCAGGAAAAGCTATAACCTTGGTTTTGCTTCTGCCCGAATTGTTCATTCTGACGAAAGCCCAGCTTATCACTGCACCTTAGACCTATAGTTTAACGTGAAATCCGAACCACGCCCCGCCAGCAGCTTAGCGTCTTAAATACTAGGTTATATATACAGTATATATACTGAATATATGTTGGTTGGTTTGCTCATTGTATGGTAGTGGCTAGCGCCTTCACCCTTTACTCAAGAGGTGGCTGGTTCTAACCCTGGTTGGGACAGTTTATACGTAGGGAATCCAAAGTTTCCGGAAAATTCAAAAAGCTTTAATACAAAAACCCTTTAATAAAAGTTCCAGAATGGTCAAATAACTTTAATAAAAGAAAACAAAAGAGGATATACGTTTAGGAATGCTCAACAACGTTCGACATAATTCCCACCTATCTCTATACACTTTTCTAAGCGATGTTTCCAGCGTTCCAATCCATTTTTATAAAAGTCAGAGTTTTTCGACTGAAACCATCTCAAAACTGCTGTTCTGGCAATCTCTGCTATCGAGTCGAAACGCAAACGCTTCCTTTTATGTGATCCTTCAATTTTGGGAATAAAAAAAAGTCGGAAGGGGCTAGATCCGGACTGTAGGGGTGGTGAGGTATGATTTCCCATCGAAATTCCCCGTAACAGGCTCTTGAGGCATTGCAGTGTGAGTAGGTGCATTGTCGTGATGGAAAAGCACCCGCGCGATGAAGTTTACCAGGTCTTTTTCAACAAGCTTATCTTTCAGCTTCCTCAAAACATTTTCATAATATTGGGCGGTGACTGTTTTTTGTCCTTCAAAAAGTCCACTAAAATTATTCCTTCACAATCCCAAAAAATGTAGCCATTAACTTTTTAGCTGATCTTTCTGCTTTAAAATTTGATTGGGCCATCTGATCCTCTTGGGCCATTGTTTTGACTGAACTTTGCTTTCCGGATCATACTGATAAATCCAGGTTTCATCCCCTGTTACAAGTCTATGCATAAAACAATCTTCATGAACTTCCATTCGATTCAAAAGATCAACAGAAAGACTAGCCCTTTGGTCAAACTGTTCTTGGCGCAACGCTTTAGGCACCCACCGAGCAGAAAGTTTGCTAAGTTCTAAGGTATCCACCAAAATGGAATGAGCAGAACCACGAGAGATACCCACCTCATTGGCTATTATTTCACAGGAAATTCGACGATCTTTTTCGACTAGTGACCGAACAGCAGCAACAGTTTCTTCATTAATTGATGTTGATGGCCTTCCACTCCTTTGGTTATCATTAAGAACCTCTTGACCCGTTTGAATCTTTTGATCCAGTCATAAACGACTGATTTCTTAGGTGCTTCATCTCCATAAACTTCACGTAAGGCATCAAGTATTTGTGGTGGTTTCCATTTAAGTTTTGTTAGGAATTTAATGTTAGCTCTCCACTCGAATTTTGAGATTTCCGTTGCCATGAAAAATAGGGTTCTTTTTAACTCCGTCTTAAAGCACTGTCACCAAGGTTGTGTAAGTCTTAACATGGCCTAATATGTATGAAGGTCCAAATTCATGTCAAAACAAGAATTCATTAAATTCTGATTTGAAATGATTGAATTATTAAACTTTTCCGGAAACTTTTTGGATTCCCCTCGTATATATATAAAACGAGAGAGAGAGAACAAAAATTCCTCTCTTAAACATAAACGTTTTGCCACAGCTAGTAGCCATAATCACCAAGTTTCTGAAACGCCCATTCACACTGTCGTCGACAATAGAACACCAACAGTACAAACTTGGATTCTCATTATTATCAAAAACTTATCTTCAGAAACTAATTAAGCGAGAGGCAGAGCACCGACTGGATGTGTGTGTGTGTATAACTATATATATATATATGTGTGTGTGTGTGTGTGTGTGCAGCTACAAATTGTGCACATATCGAGATTATCTTACTCCCCAAAATTATTTCGTGGGTTTAACCTTCACATGTTGTAATATATATATATATATATATATATATATATATATATATATATATATATATATATGTTCACCGCGGAAACGGAAATTAAGAATGCTCTGCCATTCCTCGATATTCATCCAAATTGAGAAAATAATCGCTTCACTGCTTTTGCTTCAAGAAGAAGAGTTTTGCTGGAATGAGAATGAAATCCGAGTCTTTTACTTCAGTCATATAAAAAGAGAACTTTATCTTCACATTTATGCATCGAGCTTATAATATTTGTTCAAATTACATACTTTTTCATAATGAATTGGAATTTCTAAAAAAAATCTTCAAGGAAATTTTTTTCAATCAAAAGTTATTGAAAAGATATACGAGTATATCGCAAATACTTAAATATTAAGGTTTCAGAAGAGCTACTAAATAGCGCAGGGTTTATATATATCAAATGTTTTAAATTACCTTATTACGCGCCTGAATGCTAAAAAAAAAAAAAAAAAAAAGTTCTTCCTTATGACGTCACAACGAATACAATTGTTAACGCTGTGCCATTTGTTTCGTTGTGTCCTGAAGCCTTTCTCTGCCTAAGGTCATGATCACAGACCCGATGAACCCTATAATAGAACACATTTCGGATCACCTGAAGATCAGGGCTCCCATCCTTCGTTAGTTAGCCTTATAACGATTATAGTAACGACTATAGTTAGCCTTATAACTTGACGATTGGTTAGGTTAAGTCGTGATATGTTCGTTAGTTAGCCTTATAAGGCTAACTAAAGAAGGCTGGGGGCCTGACCTTCAGGTGATCCGAATTAACACTGTACATAATAAGGTTGTTTTCCGCCGCAGAAGGTGCCTGTGATACCGAGTTCCTTTGAGACTATAGTCACTGTACGTGAATTTGTTGTTTCAGTAACTACTTCCAAGTTACATATACGAAAGGTAAGAGTGTAATTGTATAAAAGTTGATTATAGGTAAGCTAGGTTAGCCGGATCACCTGAAGATCAGGGCCCCCATCCTTCGTTAGTTAGCCTTTAAGGCTAACTAACGAAAATATCACGACTTAACCTAACCAATCGTCAAGGGCGTACAGTTGACCTAACGATTGGTTAGGTTAAGTCGTGATATTTTCGTTAGTTAGCCTTATAAGGCTAACTAAAGAAGGCTGGGGGCCCTGATCTTCAGGTGATCCGGTTAGCCTACTTGACCAGCCAAAGAACGCAAGAATTTTGAATGTTATTATTAAGTTGTAACCCAAACCTTTAGTTTTGGCTCCAATGATAAATTATAAGCATTTATCCTTCAGGCTATAAACTGAAGGTATGTCACTAAGAATTAATGTAGAGTACCATACCAAGATATAAAAGCAAATAACTTGCACACTTTATAACATTTGGCCGAAGCTCTTAAATCAAACAAAATAGACTATGTTTAAGTGTGGTTAACCTACCTGACTTTGTATATTAACTTTTTCTTTGACATAGTAATAGAAATAGAATTGGTTTGCCTTGATGTGAATCTGCAGGTTCAGTGCCGTGCAGAGAACATTTTAGGGGCAGGGGCTCAAGGCCATAAAAGGGCACCTCTTTGGCGATGCTAAAAAAAGGGCACTTCTGAGTCATGGAGGGAAAAGGGCAGGGGCTCAAGCCCCCGTGCTCCCGCCCCCACTCTGCACGGCCCTGTGCAGGTTTAAGTTGCGTGTATTCGCCAAACATCTCGTATTTAAAAGAACTGCACAGGGTAACCACAAAGTCCCTTTGCATGAAAACAAGGGCAAAATACGTATATGCTATAATTTCACTGCAAAGGGACTTTGTGGCCACTCTGGATGTACTTATAATGAAAAAGAGTACCTAATCATTATAGGTAAGCCTCGTAATAATATTGTCTATCACCCGTACAGTACTGTACTTTAATAGCTATGGCATTGTTTTTTATAAATCATGTTTAAACTAACCTTACATATTTAAGCTAATTTAGTTTTAAACTAATTTACTCCAGCAAAGGCACGACAAATGATACGTCCACGATTCCCCGTGATAAAAACAGACAAAAAAAGTCGAACAATTTTGTTAGGAATCTTCCAATACATTTTTTACAATATTCTCTCAACAGTTTATATATTCTAAGATGAAATAACGCTATAAATTTTCCATTGGTAGTAAATAAACTGCTCCTCCGTTTTTATAATGGATCGAACACGTTATTTATCTGTAGTTTAATTTCAATAGTAGTAGTAGTTCTTGTTAAGCACTGGTTTTAATATAACGGGTGAACCAAAAGTAGGTGGACAGTAAATGATAACGTTTATTTTGAGAATACAAAGACAATTATATTTAATTTTTTTGTATACTATAATACAAAATAAAATAAAAATTAACTTATACCAATACAATACAAAAGCACTGAAAATTTTATCAACGCAGGTGCTCAAATTGCTGTCCATCACAATTTACACAGCTTTGAAGTCTACCTTTCACACTTCGACAAACATTTTTGCACAAGTTTCTTTGTGCATTAATTTCTTGAAATGCATCTCTGATGTAATTTTTCAAATCACCAACACTTCGTGGTTTTCGACTATAAACTTTGTCCTTGAGTACTCCCCAAAAGAAAAAATCCATTGGGGTAAAGTCAGGTGAACGTGCAGGCCATTCAATTTGACCTCTTCGGCCGATCCATTTCTCGGGAAATGTTTCATCAAGATACTCACGGACTGCTCTTGAATAATGTGGAGGGGCCCCATCTTGTTGGAAATAGAGGTCATGTGAATTAGGCTGTTGTTGTAAGTGTGGAACAATCATTCTAGAATTTCGAGATACTTATCACCTGTGACTGTTCCATCAACAAAAATTGGTCCTAAAACACCAGAACTTGAAATACCACCCCAAACAGTGACACCAGGCTGGTTTAGTTGCTGCTCTAATGTTAAATGCATGTTCTCACTATACCAGTAAACACAATTATGTCGGTTAACATGACCTGATAATTTGAAAGAAGCCTCATCGGTCCACACAATGTTATCTAAAATTATTGGATTTCCTTCAATTTCGTTCAGCATGATCTCACTAAATTGCAGCCGCCTGTCTGGGTCATCCTCCAATAAGCCATGAATTAGCCGTGGACGATAAGCTTTCAACCCAATAGATTTCAGAATTCGTATAATACACAAACACCATAGTTATCATGAACACCATAGTTATAATATAACGCAAACCCTATTCAACCTACTGTCCACCTACTTTTGGTTCACCTGGTATACTCGTATATACAGGGTGGGCCGAAAGTCTGGATCCATTGGAAAATATTTATTTTAATGCATAAATTACAACAAATGGTAAATACTTAAAATGAATATCAACTTTAACTCGTAAATGCGTATCCGTGATACTGTACAGTAGTTCGTACTCCAGTATAAATACTCAAATACTTTTTTTATTTCAGCCCAGAAATGGCTTCGAATCTAACAACAGAAGACCGGGTAGAACTTGTGCTCATGTACGCAAGACAGGGCGCTACACACAGAGAAGTTGCTACCGAATTCAATAGAAATCATCCTGATAAGCATCCAGTAACACATGCGACTGTTGGCAAGTTGTTTAAACGTTTCAAAGAAACAGGAAGTGTACATGATCGACGGCGTTCTGGTCGTCCAAAAACTGCAACTGATGAAAATACCTCTGCAATGGTATGTGAAAATTTAACGAATAGTCCAGTAAAGTCAACAAGAAGATTATCAAATGAAACACGCATCTCGAGAACGTCAATTCGAAGAATTATTAAAAATCATAAATTCCATCCCTAAGTGTCTCGATGTCAGAGGCCGCCAATTTGAGCATTTGTTATAATTTGTTGTTTATACTGGAGTACGAACCACTGTACAGTATCACGGATACGCATTTACGAGTTAAAGTTGATATTCATTTTAAGTATTTACCATTTGTTGTAATTTATGTATTAAAATAAATATTTTCCTATGGATCCAGACTTTCGGCCCACCCTGTATATATACACAGGGCTCGAATTGAGGAGGATGGCATCCCCCTTGTTAACTCAAAATTAAATACGTTTTAATAACAACCCTAATTCTGACTAAAGCACAGAAAGTAAAATCAAATTTAGTCAGTCAATTAAGTGGGGTTGGCCGGCCCGCCACGTGACGTAAGATACAGAAAAGAGAACCACTCAGCTCTGGGTAGCACTGAGGTTCGAATCCACGACTCGGATGAGTCTCCGTAATGCCGAACGGCGTCCTTTTGTGTTCGAAGATGCTTTTATACGAGTTTGATGAATAGAAATGCATTAAATAAATTAATTTGTCCTTCTGACATATGATGGTCGTTTTTAAAATGTATTTATTGAGTAAATATATACTTATTTATGTATTTAAAATGCGACGATCATATAACAGTGGAACAAATTAATTTATTTAATATTTCTATTGATCAAACTCGTATAAAAGCATCTTTCGTCACGAAAATCAGAGGAGAGAGGTATATGAAATAATACTGCGCAGTTAATATACGAAAATATTGTTTTGGATAAAGCTATGGAAAATACGCTTTAGATCAAATATTTAAAAAATAGTCATATCATGATGCTACAGGGTATAATATATATTATATATATATATATATATATATATATATATATATATATATACAGGGTGTACCATAAGTCTGGAACCATAGGGTAAAATAAGTAATTCATGTTTTTCCGTTTATGCAAGTGCCCATGATGTCTTTGAGTAAGGCAGAACGTATCCAGGTAATTCTGCTCGTAGGAAATCGGAGTCAGAGGGAGGTCGCTAAGGAATTTAACAGACTGCATCCGGACCGCGCGCCGATAACACACAGCTGTGTCGGTAAACTTGTAGCAAAGTTCAGGGAAACGGGATCCATAGGAGATAACCACGCAGTGGACCTCCGAGGACATCCACCGACGATGACAGCCGCTACCATCCTCGCTCATTTTACAAACAGTCCCCAAAAGTCTCTTCGGTGTTTTTATTGCCGTTTTTATCATTTTGCCCTATGTTTCCAGACTTATGGGACACCCTGTGTGTGTGTGTATATATATATTTATTTTTTTTCTTCTTCAGAGGGTTTGTATACAACTTTAATTTGAATATGGAAAATAAAAGTGTTATTTCTATTTAATTTTGTGTTTTGATAACAAAGGTCATATTATTTTTATGTTTACGAATTAATAAAGGTAACCTTAATGAATTGATTTAATAATTAATTGAAAATGTGTTAATTACCTACATTCATATCCAAAGCAAAGGAACAGTCATTGTACTGCTCAGGTTCCTTTCCGTTCGTCCGTCCATTTTTCATTATATCAATTTCTCAAAGACACAAGCCCCGGACAGTTGATTCGAGTCAAATCGAGTCTCGAGGTTTTACGTCTAATACAAACTGAACCAAATTATGGGCGGGTCAAATTCGTCGATATGCTGTTTTTTGGGTTAGGTTAAGTTAGGTTACGCTAGGTTAAATTAGATTTAACCTTTTCGTTCACGAATATTTTTTTTAAACCCAAAAATATCGGGTGATTTTTAAAATATCTGACACTTAAAAATGTTTGTATATTTTTTATTATCTGAAATAAAACCATGAAACTTTTACTATACCTTTTCTACACATGGGGAATTAGTCCCGTAGTGCAAAACATGCTCTATGTGATGTCCTCTCAGCTTACGATACTTACGCGATACTTTCAACGGAAGAGTCCTGTCCAACAGATTTCCCACGGTTTATGATAAACGAATATCATGGCCACGAATATCACCAGATCTAAACCCCAGTGACTTTTATCTGTCGGGTTATTTAATAGGTAGTGTTTAAACAGAATCTACACACAATAGAAGAATTGAAAGCATCAACTGAGCAAGAAATTTCTCAGATTTCAACATCCTCTGTCCAGAGTACTGCAAAATTTTGTTTGTGTGCAAAGAGTTAGAGGCGAGAGATCACATAGAGCATGTTTTGCACTAAGAGATTAATTCCCCATGTGTAGAGAAGGTACAGTAAAAATTTCATACTTTAATTTCAGTTAATAAAAAACATACGAACATTTTAAAGTGTCACATGTTCAAAACATTATCCGATATAAGATTTATTGTTATTCAAAACCAAATACAGTATTTTAGTAACTCGTCACTTACATTACACATATTTTAGGTTTCTTTTTCGACCAATAAACTATGAGTATATCTGTATAAACATGTAAAAGATTTGTCGAAAAGTTGCATTTTAGTACCATATATATATATAATGTGTGTGTGTGTCCGGTGGGACATTACAGTCCCACTGGTATTGAAAGAGTTAAGAGAGTATCGGAGGTACTTAGAATTTAAATGCACCATCGTATATATATGCTACAGTCAAAGTGTGTAACTAGTGGAGAGAGACTAGATTAATATGTAGAATTTGGCATCACTGTCTGATACCTTAGTATAACTTTTCCGAGTTTTTGGACTCCTCAAAGAGTATCGATGGTTATTAACAGGCAATATGGATCACTTAAATGCCGATGCTTCTGTTCAAGATACATGGCGAAATAAATTATATTTACGTAAAAACGAAACGGGTTGGCGTTTTTCCTTGATCTTTATTTAACAATTAATTTATCTATAACTAAAACCAGAAGTTTACTAGTTATTCAGCATTTAAAACTAGTCATTCAGTTCAGAAGTTCGCTTTAATTTGTTCATGAAACTACTGAAGTATCTGTGATATATGTTATGCGCAAACGATCGATCGCGCTGTACAATCGATGGATTCATCGTTCGCGCACACATCGATCGATCGCTGCGCAGACGATGGGCAGAATTAACTTGCGCGATCGATGGATAAACATATCGCTATGATTTGAACAGTTCTCAACACTGACACTTTGACGTGTTCACTTGAATTGCTTGGGTGCAGGGTTAGGTTAGGTTAGGTTAGATCGATGGATACAATAAACAGGCGCATACAAACAAAACTATACCATTGACACTGAAAGTGCAAAAGTAAGGCGAATGTGTAAGATGGGCGACCGTAATTTGTGGACTGCATATTTAGTTGACCGATAATGAAATGTTATTGAACTGGGTAACCTAACCTAATTTAACCTAACCTAACCTAACCTTGCACCCAAGCAGTTCAACTGAGCATGTCAAAGTGCCAGTATTGAGAAGTGTTCAAATCACAGCGATATGTTTATCCATCGATCGCGCAAGTTAAGTTTGTCCATCGTCTGCGCAGCGATGGATTGATGCGTGTGCGAACGATGGATCCATCGATTGTGCACGCGATCGATCGATCGCGCAGATCGGTCGTTTGCGCGTAACATATATACTGAAATAAATTTTAATTTATTTTATTTATTTTCAGTCAACTCGCTTTTCCTACATCATTTGTCTGGATAATACACTTTAAGGATGGAATTGGATGTAAAATCTTTTTGAATGTCATGGAACGACTGAAGTAACAAATCTAGGTATGATTTTTCTTTTTGAAGTTAACAAATCCTATTTTGTGTACTGTAGTTCATACATATATATATATATATATATATGATACACACAGACCGTGCAGGGCTAGGCTGCTTTAAACTCTAGATCCATGTCCCAAAGCTGGATCCTGTCTGCTTTGCAGATAGCTGGTGAGGGAAGCTATATTTATGGGACCTCTCTGCGAGTGACCCGTTGCCCACGTCGGGCTAGCATCATGAAAAAGAAAAAACTATGGTATTTGTCATTTACCATTACTTATTCGGACTATAGTGGATTTAATTATCCCAGAAAAGTTCCTTGTTCCATGCACGGTCTGTGTGTATCATATATATTAATTCAGTAAACATTTCATTATTTTTAAAGTAGTACAAGCAAGGAAAGAGATAAATTATTTTAAGTATATTTTCCAATTACATCTCATCAATGAATAAATACAAAAGCAGTCTCTCTCTCTCTCTCTCTCTCTCTCTCTCTCTCTCTCTCTCTCTCTCTCTCTCTCTCTCTCTCTCTCTCTCTCTATATATATATATATATATATATATATATATATATATATATATAGATATATATATATATATATATATATATATATATATATATATATATATATATATATATATTATATATATATATATAATATAGATATATATTATTATATATATATATATATATATATAGATATATATATATATATATATATATATATATATATATATATACTGTACGGTATCCTTAACTATTAAAAAACTCGCATATTCTTCCGTTTCCTTAAAATATAAGAAATATGAAAACAGTTTTACACAAACTTCCAACTATTTTTAACAGAAAAGGGGGTAGTGGAGGGGGGTTAGCCCCCACGTTGCATAAAGGGGGAGAGGGAGAATGACCTCCTCCCGAAGGGGTAAGGTAACCCTAACCTTTTGAGCTTCGCATTCTGAGCCAGTGGGTTAAAAATTTGTGAAGCTATATTTGAAATGTAAAATAATATTTTTGTCTTCATCTCGGTACTTTGCGAAAGTGCCCTTGCCGTAGGCGAGTTTGCGAAGTACAAGGCCCGCCCGTAAGGCAGGGAGCCGAATGCTCTGCTTGTATATATATATATATATATATATATATGAAAATTATTTCACGAAAGTAACACGTGTTCCTGAGGATGTCATTAGACGAAAGCGCTTGAGCACCGTTTTGTGTTTCCTTTCCTTCGTGGTTTTATTCATCATATATATATATATATATATATATATATATATATATATATTATATATATATATATACACGGCGAAATCCATGGTTTTGGTTCAGTGTTGAGATATTTCACGCAGGAAAATAAATGAAAGCAGGAGTAGCGACGTTTCGCTTCAATCATTGGAGCATTCTCAAGCTTTATTAACCGAAAAAAACAGAGACAATTTTTTTAAATACCCTTAAAAGGCTTAAAACGTGGGAAGGGAGAGGGGGAGCCGGAAGTTGGGGGTGGTCTCGGATAAGGTTACAAAGATTAACAAATGGTTAATACAGGTAGCCCGGATATGAGTAAACAAATTTTATAAGATAATAAAAAGAATTAACATCATATAAGATTACGAAGATTCATTAAACGATACGATAGAAAAATAAATCAAATAAATGAATGCGGTGAAAAGAGAGATTTGTAGGTATGTACGACTCGTTGTTTGGATTTATCAATAGTGTTTGTGTTTAGTGAAGAGTAAATTATTATAGAAAGGAATACAAAGGGACACCAAGCAGCAACGTACCGGTTGGTCCCTACGAGGCAGTCTGCTTAAAAAGGAAGATTAAAAGATGTAAGAAAATTTAAAGACGAGTGAAAGTTTTAAAGCAAAGCGGAGAAAAGAGGTTGGGAAGTAGGAAAGAAATTTAAAGCTGAAGTGAAAATTTTAAAATACAGAGTAAGGAATCCAAGTGAAAGTTCTACGATATTTCTACGCGCTATTCATTAGAATTAAAATGTTTACCCACTAATTTGAGACCATTACCGCGAATTCTATCCGCATTCCTGAAGGTGAAATATTTTTTGCCGTCGACATTATCGACAAACCTTTAATCACTTTAAAAACCTGGATTAAATCTCCTCGAATTCGTCTTTTTACGAGTGAGAATAAATTTAACGTCTCTAAACGGGCAACGTACGATTTGTCTCTTAGTCTAAGAATCATTTTACGAGTAGTCGATGCACTCTCTCCATTCTGTCTATGTCCTGTCGTAAAAATGGACACCAGAATTGAACGCGGTATTCCGGGTAGGGGCATACTAAGGAATTGTATAATGTTAGCATTGTTTTCTCCGACTTAAATTCAAACGATCTACCAATAAATCTTAAGATTATATTTGCTTTTCTGACCGCTTCGATACATTGCTTACTCTGTTTAAGAGCGTTGGCAACAATAATACCTAAATATTTCTCTTCCGTAACACTTGTTGGTGTCTTGTCGCGCATAAAATACGTTTCTTTAACATTGTTTCTACCGATGTGAAACGTTTTACATTTATCTCTATTAAAGTTCATTTGCCAAATTTCCGCCCACTCGAGTAATTCATTAATATGTTTTTGAATCTGCAAACGTTCTGCCGCTGATTTTGTTCATCCCCCTAATTTGGTATCATCCGCAAACTTTGAAATTATACTTTTAATTCCCGCGTCGATGTCATTGATATAAATAATAAAAAGAACTGGTCCCAGAACTGATCCCTGAGGCACGCCGCTAGTTACACTTTTCCAGTTAGATGCTCTGCCATCAATAACCTCTCTTTGTTTACGTTCACTAAGCCAATTTTCGATCCATTTCAGAACATTACCATCATTTCCGTAAGAATGTAAGAATGAAGTTTAGCGAATAATCTTGTGTGGCACTTTATCAAACGCTTTTTGAAAATCGAAATATATATATATAATATTTACTGTTTTTTACTCGTCATATATATTTACAATATCATTAAAGAAATCGAGCAAATTAGTAAGACAAGAATGATTACGTCGAAAGCCGTGTTTAGAATCTTTGATTAATTTATTAATTTCTAAGTGATTAACTATTTTGTCCCGAACGATCGTCTCCATAAGCTTACTAACTATCGAAGTCAGGCTGATGGGACGATAATTTTCCGGAAGCGATTTGTCCCCTTTTTTTAAATATTGTCGTAATGTTTGCGCGTTTCCAATCGACCGGAACTTCTCTAGACTGTACGATTTATTAAATATATATATATATATGTGAGAGGAGGAACTACCGCGCAGTTCACTTCTTTAAGTGCCTTAGGGAAGAGCTTATCTGGACCGGGAGTTTTATTAGGATTAATTTTATCTATGGCCGAGAGTACTTCGCTTTCACTAATAGTAAAATCGTGAAGCCTTAAAATTAAATGATGATTAGGGAACGGGAATGTCGTTCATGTTTTCGTTAGTGAAGACGGAAGAGAATTATTTATTTAAAACTTTCGTCATTTGTAAGTCATCGTAAATTTTTTCGTTGTTTTCGCCAATGAGTGGACCAATAGTTTGCGAAGCTACTTTTTTTTTTCCCCTAACATAATTATGGAATTCCCTTCTTCGGATTCGATTTAATTTTGTTCACTATATGTAGCTCATAGTTGCGCTTACTTTTTCTAATAAGTTTTTACTTCGCCTTCTCAATCGCTCGTAAGCATTTTCATCGGACAAATTATTTGTTTCTTTAAATTTAAAATACGCGTTCCTTTTTATCATTAAAGCTCCACCATTTAGGTTTAACAGACATCGCTAGTCTCTTTTTACGTGATGGAATATTACTCGATTCTAAACGTTTAAAATAATTATAAAAAGAAGTCTACGTGCCATTAATATCATGGTGCGATAGAGCCTCATCCCAATTATGGGTCGAAAGTTGCAGTTTCATGTTACGAAATTTATCTCTTTTAAAATCCAAAACGTATTGCAGGCTCTCCGAATTATGAACATTAATTTTAATTTCAAATGTTATTTGCCCGTGATCACTGGTGGAGTAGTAGTCTCCTACGGAGATATTATCAGTTAAGTCTAGGTCTGTACTTAAAACTAAATCTAGAATATTGCGTTCTCTCGTGGGTTCCTTAACCATTTGAAAAAGTGAACTTTCGAGCACTCTCGTACAGTCGACGACCGGAATTAGATTGTAAATAACTTTTTAAAGACCAATAAGCATGGCCTGTAAAAAAGTCTTCGATTTGGCAGCTGGAAATTTACTTTGGAGAGCAGATTGCTTAAGATATTCGTAAAGATTTCGGTCTCTTCTGCAACATCGTTGACCCTCGAGTCAGGAAATTATTTCAATACTTCCGTTACTCAGTTTTGAATTATCATACAAAATATAATAAATACAGCATCACATTACATTAGTTAAGTTCATTTTTAATGTTTCGTTACTTTTAATTTTAGATTACAATTCTTAACGAAATTAGTGCTTCTGAAATGGGTGTAAACGAATATTCTTGCAGAATAAGTACCGTACCTAAATTCTTTTCAGCCATTATTTCCGCAATTTCGATCGAAGAATCATTTCGCTGAATTAGTGTTAATTTTTAAATGTAAACTTAACCTAACCTTCACTAAATCGACGGAAAAATAACTAATCTTTGCGGTGGATAAAGTTTCACGACTCGGAAAATGTCAAAAGAATCGTTAGTGAAAGAAATCGATATCTCCCTTTTTTTCTAAAAGCACAAGGTCTAATTTTTTTTTTAATTCATCAAATCATATGTATTAACGACTGGTATGAATAAAAAATCTGAATTCGGAGACCGTGCATCTCCTCAAAATTGACCCTGACGGTTTCTTAAATAAGCGTTCGTAAACTATTCAAGAAATACAATGAAAATGGAACTACAAATGATACGAAAAGCGGATTTGGGAGATCAACGAAGCTATCAGAATCTGATATATAAAATACCTGAAGATCGGGTTACTAAAGACTTAAATCCAGCTCAGCTGTCTTCCTGCAGACCCGCAGGAAATTAACTACTGATGTCAAGGTTGATTTATCTACAGTCAGGTGACAGTATGTTACGTCAAAAAAAAAAGGTTAGAAAGAATTGCTTTTTATCTTAGAGGAAACAAACAGATGAGGTTAACGTTCATTAAAACCAACATCGTACTGAAGTACAGACATTCAACTGGTATCAAAATCACCAGAAGGAAAATGAAACAAAAAAAGTGTTAGGAGAGCGGAAGAGAGAATAATGGGAGACAGTAGGAGGGAGTAAGAGATTGTGGGGGAAGTATTAATGGGAAAGAAGAAGCAATACATTAATAATAATAATTCATTTCACTTCAGTTCAGTTTTATTTTTGTATTTATAAAATAATAATAATAATAATAATATAATCATATGATAATAATATTAGAGATAATTTGAAGTATATTGTTCTGTTGCAGAGTTTATTAACTAAGGTAATAAAAGTCAATAAATAGTAAGAAATTTATTGAATAAATATAATAAGAATCGTATTGCTTTTCCCTTTCCATTACTTAAAGTTGACACACGTTCTGGCATTACATTGTTCCGCTGATGAGCTTTGCCATTTGTTCTTCAGGACAATCATCGTGGTGTCTATTTACTTTTGTCAACTCTCTGTATAAATTAGCGAAAACTGGTGAAAGTGGTGACTTGAGTCATGTCGAAATGTATGAAAAGCTAAAAGGTGAAACAGAATAACGAATTTATATGTTTCATTTTCACGCGCACGTTCATTAGTAGTTTACCCACCAGGGTAGTCTAGTGGTAGAGCGCAGGCTGTTTGTCTGAAGGCCCTTAGGTTCGAGGCGCGGCAAAGACGTCAGATTTTAGCGATTAAAGTGCCTTTCTGGGTCTCCCTTATTAGGGTAATGGTTCGGATCCAACGTAAAGCTGTAAGTCTCCTCCGTCACGTGACCTTTGCGTTACGAAGGACGTTAAACAGTAGCGGTAATAGTAATAGTAATATGTTTCAGTTGAAACGGTGTCACCGAACTCATAAGGAATGTGCATTGAATTATACAGGGTGATTCACTCGCTGGTAGCCCCAGAGTATCGTATTAGCGATACTCCGGGGCTACCAGCGAGTGAATCGCCCTTACATTCAATATGCTATTAAAAGAGGACACAAAATACATAAGCAGACGCGAATGAAGGTTTGGAGTAAAGGAATGAACTAAATAGAGGAATTTTTCTTGAACGACGATAGAGCAAAGTGGAAGAAGGACTGTAGAGTTTTGGTACGAACATTAACGGAGAAATGAGGTTTCTTTTGACTGAAGAAAGTTTCCGAGATTCTTTTTTTTTATATACCTTGCGTAGAAGTTATTAAAACTTATGATAACGTCCATACGCTGAGATGAGTGGAGGAGAGAGGGGGAAAGATACTCGGAAGCTGCTGGGAAAACCGTTTTGGTTTGTAAATAAATATTTCTTCTTTTCTTGGGAATTATGTATACATTCAAACCATATTTACATATAGGATGCTCAATTCACTATTTACAGGGTATCTGATAAATAATAGTGCATAAATAATTGATCATATTTTTCTTATTAATCAATATATATATTATTGATTAATAATATATATATATATATATATATATATATATATATATATATATATATATATATATATATATATAATATTTGGTGCCTCTTTGTGAGTGACTCGTTGCCCACGTCGGGCTAACATCATGAAAAAGAAAAAACTATAGTGTGTTATTTACCATTAATTATTCGGACTATTGTGGATTTAATTTTCCCAGAAGAGTTCCTTGTCCCATGCAAGGTCTGTGTGTATTATATTAACAGAGCTGGGCACTTGCGGTTTTTTTTGCGGTACTGCGGTACTACCGTGTTGGTCGGTACCGCGGAAAGTACCGCGGGAAATTTGAATGCGGTAGCGGTACTGCTGTACTTTCAGCGATCCTTTGCGGTACTGCGTTATCGGTACCGGTTTGGTAGTGCGGTAGTAGTACCGCAGTACCGCAAAAAAACGCGCAAAAAACCGCAAGTGCCCAGCTCATTTATATATATATATATATATATATATATATATATCGATGGTTGTTTACATTTCAAAACTGTCCGAATTTAGAATACTTCCACATGATGTCCGTCATTCGTCGCTGCAGTGCATATTCTAGGTTAAAACTCCATAAGAGCATTAGCAAGGTACTCTTAAGGAATGGAACCAATAGCCTCTTTTATTCTCTGATGCAGTTCTGCCATATTCCTGGGTTTGTCACGTTATACGGGCGCTGGCTGAACTGTTAATAACCCTTTAGTTTTAACGGCATACATCTGAATAGAAGTGTATGCAATCCTATACTATAATTACAATAAATGCATGTATTCGCTCACACACACACACACACACACACATATATATATATATATATATATATATATATATATATATATATATATATATACTATTGTTAAAAACGACATTTTAATGAAAGCTGTATAATACCTGAGCTGCTTTATATGTATACAATCAATTAAAAATGTCCTGTTGTGAAAATCTATGTTACTAACTAATAAATATCGGTAGAAACGCCGAAATTTACAACAAGACTTCTTGAACCGATTGTGGAAAGAAACTCTTAGGATATATTTTATAGGAGGGAACATCCTCAACCCTGAAGGGAAATAGTTTTGTTGCGAGAAGACCAAGATTGTTTAACCAGCTGCCCAAGGAACTAAGGAACACGAGTGGTGTTGCGGTGAACATCTTCAAAAGAAGATTAGACGCCTGGCTCAGAACAATTCCAGATGAGCCGGGCATACCTGTCTATGTGAGGTGGATAATACAAGAAACTAACTCTCCACTTCACCAGACCAACTCTAGAGGAGGGGTGACAAGCTTGACCTTCGTGAAATGAGGAATCATCGCACGGAACATATGAAAGGTTGAAAGGTGTGAACATATATATACATATAATGCT
Source organism: Bathynomus jamesi (assembly GCA_023014485.1). Classification (NCBI taxonomy): domain Eukaryota; kingdom Metazoa; phylum Arthropoda; class Malacostraca; order Isopoda; family Cirolanidae; genus Bathynomus; species Bathynomus jamesi. The sequence goes on from JAJOZX010002376.1 coordinate 180,236, forward strand.
ACGTAAACAAAAGAAGGCTAGTACCGTTTTCCTTATAAGCGAAGTGAAGACATTGGAATTGGAGATTTAACTCCCGATGGTGCTAATAATAATAACACCCGTTGTTTACACGAAATCACTTGTATTATAAGAACGAACACACCCACCCACACACACACACCCACACACACATACATATATATATATATATATATATATATATATATATATATATATATATATATATATATATATATGAGAAGATTGTAAACACCAATCGACCAGGGAAGTACTCCCGGGTGGATGTTAGGCAGGAGACAGGGAGTGCTGGAACTCCCGTTTCTCCTGTCACTGTCCTCCTCAGCTGATATTTTTCCGTCTCATCTACCCTGTGAGTAGTCCAACATGGTCTCAAACACACACTTCTCCCTTTATTCCTCACTACACATACAGGCATCTTACATACTACCTAACCTTTTCAAAATTTATATATATATATATATATATATATATAAATGGCATCATTGAGCATTGGAGACCTTGGTTTTGGCTCTCTCCGTCTTCTGTGGAGCGGTCATTTTTGCGGCGCTCGCCCTTAGCCTCCCCCTCCTTCGTAAAAAAAAAATATACACGTATAACCTACCAAATTTTTTGATGACCCGATGAAAAGGTAACTTAATATAAATAATTTTAAATACAAATAATACCAATAATAGTATTGATAATTTGAGATAATAGTATTACTTTGTGCTAAAACTAGATTTTAAACATATCCTTTAAATTTTCATCAACAAATTTTTACTGAGTTGATACAATGACCTGTGGTCACAAAAGGAGCAAATCAGCTGTTTACTCTAAATTCCTGAACCAGGTATGGTGGTAACGTTCCCACCAACTTTCATGACGATCAGTTGAAAAACGAATTTAATGCACACACACACACACACACACACACACACACAAAATAAATATATATATATATATATTATATATATATACACACACAGTAAACACACGCTATTCGCGGCATCACCATTCGCGGCTTCAATTATTCGCGGTCACTGCTTCAAGGCCGCCGACGGAGGAGAAGGAACGAGCACCACTCCCAAATCAAGCTTTGTAGCTAGTAAAGGTTGGTTTGAAAGATTCAAAAAACGTTTTTCGCTGCACAATGTCAAGATTTCAGGGGTATAAGCCTGAACAGGTCTTTAACGCCGATGAGACTGCCCTTTTTTGGAAGAAATTGCCATCACTCACTTACATTAGTCAAGAGGAGCGTCATGCATCAGGATTCAAAGCCGCAAAAGATCGTGTAACTCTTCTCTTTTGTGCCAATGCTGCAGGTCTCATGGTGAAGCCTGGCTTAATTCATAAGGTAGCCCGCCCGCGAGCACTAAAAGGCAAGGATATGAACCACCTTCCTGTACATTAGGCACAAAATCAATGGAGTATGACGTATTCGCGGATTTCCCTTATTCGTGGCGCGAATGGAACGCATCTACCGCGAATAATGAGGGTTTACTGTGTATATATATATATATATATATATATATATATATATTATTTTCATTTCATGCAGAAAAATTAATCGCCATTCATAGTCTGAGACGAACTGTAATCAGTGAACGTCAGAGATACGTACGTGAGTGCCATAAACTGAAAAAAATATAGAACTCCACTAGCCGTGCATACACTCTCTCTTACGAAATTGCTGTATATTCAAGTTTGTCGTTTATTACTTGTTAAATATTTTCCGCGAACAACTCTTCAGTACCTTCTTTCACGTTTGATGTTCCAAACAAACAATTATTTAACAGAACTTGATGAAATTTGGCACACAAAGAAAAGACATAGGTCTATATACATAGTTCTATATACGAAATCACCATCACCTTCACCCCATACGTACAGTGTTATTAGGTGTTGAATGCAAACAATTTGCAAAACAAACTTTCTTTTGATAAAACTGACAGTGGTGGGCGCGGTACCAAAATTTGGGGGTGCGTTACGCGGTACTGCGGTACCTCAGCATGCCCAGTGCGTTACGCGGTACTGCGGTACTTTTTCAGGTCCCCCTGGTGCGTTCCGCGGTACTGCGGTACTGCGGTACTGCACACAAGAACAACACAAGTAATAGCACATATTTTCAGAAATTGCATATCGGCGATTTCGCACCTGAACTTTCTGCCATAATGGCTAAAAATCGATCTTTGTCACAGAAATGTAACACACGTGCAACCGGCTCAAAAGCAAGCACTGCACTGAGGCGTTGTGATAGGATGGCAACGTAACATGTTCTGAACGAAAACTTAACGTGTCTAGAGTTAGGCTGATGCAACACACGCAGCATTCGTCTTACTGTACTCCTGTAATAAGGTTTACTTCAAAAAAAGTGTTAATTTTTTGAAAAGTCGTGTTTGTCGGTACCGCGGAAAGTACCGCGGGAAATTTGAATGCGGTAGCGGTACTGCTGTACTTTCAGCGGTACTGCGTTATGCGGTACCGGTTTGGTAGTGCGGTAGTACCGCAGTACCGCAGTACCGCAAAAAATACCGCAAGTGCCCAGCTTTGAAAACTGAATGATGGATTTTATTAACCTTTGAAATTAAAAAGTTTGTAATATGATAAACCTTTTTTCTGTTCTTTAAAATGGTATATAAAAAAGTTAATTTCTGCGAGGGAATTTTCTCCAAAATTTCATTTTAAGCCTAAAACAGCCTAAAAATTCAGATTTATGTGAAAGTTGTTCTTCAGAAATTAAAAAAAATAAAATCTAAGAGGTATGGAGATGAATTTTGTACCATATATAGAAGAGATGATTTCCTATAGAGTAATATAAAATTCAAAGTCCTCCGTTGAGTATTTCATATTTTAAATAAGAATTTAAATTTTCTTTTGTTTTAAGCCTTTACTATCAATAATACCAAAATTTTGAGACGACAGTATTACCTTTTGTTTCAAGATTTTTTTTTCATTTCTATCACTTTTGTTCGTTCAGACAATATTTTTTGGAGTTGATACACTGAGCTATGGTAAAAAATGGTGGAAATCAACCGGTTCGGATAAATTGTCAAGATCTATGTAGTGAAAACTCTTCCACCAAGTTTCATGAAGATCCTCTGATAAGTAAAGGCTGCAACATATTACCACTAATACCGATAAAACTATCAGTAATAGCAAAATTTTGAGATGACAGTATTAGTTTATGTTTGATGGTGAATTTTTTTAATTTGTAGCACTTTTGCCCTGACGTGAATATTTTTGGAGTAGATACACTGACCTATGGCAAAAATTTGTGGGAATCAGCGGTTCGGATAAATTCCAAAGCCATTCATACTGGCAATAGTTCCACCAAGTTTCATGAAGATGATATGATAAGTTGAGGCTGTAGCCGTAACCAAATAATAATAATAATAATAATAATAATCTATATTATAATAAGAGAGCTGTCCGTCTGTCCGTCTGTCCGTCACACTTTCAGAAATTGTGAGAAAAAAATTCAGAAATTGTATTACGGGCGGCAATGTGAAGCTCAAGATTTTCATGAGTGTTCTTTTCTGTAGTTTAGCAATGGGGGAAGGGTGGGGGTAATGGGGGATTGGTGTGGTAATGGGGAGGGGTGGGGGTAATGGGGGAGGGGGTTAGCCCCCAAGTTGTATGAATGGGGGTGAGGAGGTTTTGGGAGATACCAGATTCAGAAATGTGACACAATGTGAAGCTCAAAATTTTCACGGCTGGGTTCTTTTTTTGTAGTTTAGCCTGTCTAACCGTCAGCGAAGTGACGGGAACTGTACTAGTAATAATAATTTGAGTAAAAACAATTAGATTTCTATTCCGCAGAGAGTGTTTTACATTCAAAACACTTTTGAACTTTGATTATGCATTTGATGTTCCATTTTAATAACATTTCAAATCAATAACTCAGTGCACACACATTAGTAGTATGGTTGCAGTAATAATCATTATTACAGAAACTGGCACAACGCTCAGGCCAATGAATGCGGCCCATTGCTCTAAGCCCTGTATTATTATTATTACCAGCTTTATTGGGATTCGAACCCCCGCTATAGTGTCTTCGCTTCGCTTATAGGGAAACAGATTACCAACTGGGTTACGGACACTGGCAGATATGGTTGTACGTTTCAAATGAAATGAAAAATGAAACTACTGATGAATGGGCATTGGATTATACATCCGAAATAATACTAAAACGGGACGCAGAATGTATAGTCAAACGTCTAATACGGTTTACAGTGTATCTAATTGCAATGCGTTGTTAACGTTCTTTAACAAGAAGACCTCAAACTGATATTCCTGCCTCTATAGTCATTACAGAGTTTGAGATATCAGTTAAAAAAAAATCCCCTCCAAACAGAAATCCTGCGCGAAAAATGACTGCAACGAGTATAGAGCTTCTACAAACTATCACAAAACCTTTATCGAAGGTCATCGTAAATTCTTTCCCCGTTTGCAGTCCACATTTAAGCCGATCATTAAATCTAAAAGCTTAAAATGAAAGTTTCATAAGTTGAAATTATTAGTGGACCATCTTTTTCCGCCCCCCGAACACCTTGGACAAATAACAGAATTCCTTTCAGGAGGATGTAATGTCGTCTTCTTCCTCTTCCGTTTTTCACTCTTATTCCTTAAATTAAGTTTCGGTTCTATTCCGACAATTTCGGTTCAATTTCGAACCGAAATGATCGTCTTTTGTTGATGCAAAAACGTTCATTAGTTCCCAAGAGTTTGGCTCTTTATTACTTTTCACTCGCGAACTTCGGCAATATTTTTCGATATGGATGACCTCTCACTATCCGAGTGTTAAGGAGGTTTTTTTTTGTTTTCTTCTATTATTCTTTTCGGGCTCGCCGTGGAATCCTTTTAGGTTTTATATTTATATATTTTATTTAATAAGAGAGAGAGAGAGAGAGAGAAGAGGGGGGGGGGCAAATTATACGGACTCGAGACTCGGATATGAGAATAAAGAAAAGTTGTTTGAAAGTTGAGTTTGTAAACTACAGATGTTGAGCTAGAGTTGAAAAAATGTTTGACAATGAACAGATTGATGTCATTAATAGTAGAATTGTATGTATAAGGCGTTTAGCATGTAAGAAGTAATGTTTGTAACGGAATTTCATATTCATTGTCTTGCAGATTTTCAGTTTAACTGTTAAGTTTAAAATTGAAAATAGTTTAGCTTTTTTTTTTTTTTGTGTGTGTGTGTGAATACTGTTAACAATAATTATAAGTGGCAATGGCTAGAAACTGGTACAGCGCTAAAGCCAAATGAATTCGGCTCATTGCACTAACTCCCAGACTGTTGTTATTACCAGTATCATCGAGAGTCGAACCCCGGACCTCAGTGTATTTACTTTGCTTATAGGGAAACGGTGTTATTACCCATCTGAACTTCAGTTCCAAGTTTTGTCGATATTGATGCTCTTAAGTCTAATTTCTGTTCTTTAGATTGCTTTTCATTCTTCGTTTTACAATTTTACCCATCGGACTTTTATCTCTCTCTCTCTCTCTCTCTCTCTCTCTCTCTCTCTCTCTCTCTCTCTCTCTATATATATATATATATATATATATATATATATATTATATATGAAAATTATTTCACGAAAGTAACACGTGTATTCAAAGCTACACCTCGTCAGGGAAACGTCTTTCCCTGACGAGGTGTAGCTCTGAATACACGAAAGGCCTTGGAATCGTTTTTCTTTTTCCTTGTGGGTTTGCAGTATTCATTCATTTCACGTGTTTAATTGTGAAATTCATCTCATATATATATATAGCATCGTGAGCTTCAGAACCTTGATTTTGGCTCTCTTTTTTATAAAGTGGGGCATTTTGAAGGGCACCTGCCCTTGGCCCCTCCTTTCTACATAATATATATATATATATATATATATATATGGAAATATTAAGCGTGAACGTGCGTGATTTTTGCAATCATGCAAAATAGTCTTTATCACAATTCAAATTCGAAACGTTTGAGTATGAGTCACGAGTATAGTAACCACTGAGCTACGACAGGACTTACAATTCATTTAACCTTGACGGGATAGGGTTGTGTTTGTTTCGAGTGCTGAAAGATACACATGATAATGGGTTAACATTCATCTTTTTGTAGCATAGCGGCTAGTACCCGGGGCTTCTACTGAGAAATCCCTGGTTCGAATTCTGGTAAGTTTTGTTTCATATATATATATATATATATATAACGTAAAGAACGACGCTTGTATGTTCTTCTATACAAGCGTCGTTCTTTACGTTAATTATACTGTGTGTTGTTTGCAGTTGATATATATATATATATATATATATATATATATAGATATAATATATTATATATATATATTATATATATAATACAAGGTGGGCCGAAAGTCTGGATCCATAGGAAAATATTTATTTTAATACCGTACATAAATTACAACAAATGGTAAATACTTAAAATGAATATCAACTTTAACTCGTAAATGCGTATCCGTGATACTGTACAGTGGTTCGTACTCCAGTATAAACAACAAATTATAACAAATGCTCAAATTGGCGGCCTCTGACATCGAGACACTTAGGATGGAATTTATGATTTTTAATAATTCTTCGAATTGACGTTCTCGAGATGCGTGTTTTCATTTGATAATCTTCTTGTTGACTTTACTGGACTATTCGTTAAAGTTTCACATACCATTGCAGAGGTATTTTCATCAGTTGCAGTTTTTGGACGACCAGAACGCCGTCGATCATGTACACTTCCTGTTTCTTTGAAACGTTTAACAACTTGCCAACAGTCGCATGTGTTACTGGATGCTTATCAGGATGATTCTGTTGAATTCGGTAGGAACTTCTCTGTGTGTAGCGCCCTGTCTTGCGTACATGAGCACAAGTTCTACCCGGTCTTCTGTTGTTAGATTCGAAGCCATTTCTGGGCTGAAATAAAAAAGTATTTGAGTATTTATACTGGAGTACGAACTACTGTACAGTATCACGGATACGCATTTACGAGTTAAAGTTGATATTCATTTTAAGTATTTACCATTTGTTGTTAATTATGTATTAAAATAAATATTTTCCTATGGATCCAGACTTTCGGCCCACCCTGTATATATATATATATATATATATATATATATATATATATATATATATATATATATGAGATGAATTTCACAATTAAATACTTGAACTGAATGAATGATGCAAACCCACAGAGAAAAAGAAAAATGATTCAAGGTCTTTCGTGTATTCAGTACACCTTGTCAGGGAATGAAGGGAGGGGCGAGATGAATATATATATATAATATATATATATATATATTTATATATATATATATATACACACAACGGGACAGAAAAATAAAAAGATTAGCACATGATTAACAAGAGTTGATTAAAAGGAAAAGGTATTTTAACAGGATATTGTCAATTTTATACATTCCCGCAGTTATTGAAATTATTTTTAAAATGGATAAATGCACATTCTAGAATATTCCTTTCAATTATATCTGTGTTTTTAACAAGCGCTTTAGAACTATCCCACTTGATACTATGGTTACATCTGTACATATGGTTAAACAATGCACTAGAATTATTTCCTGTTCTACACGCATATTTATGCTGTTTTACCCTGATATCTAACGTTTTTCCCGTTTAACCTACAGTATATACACTGACTAGTGATGTAGGTCGCATCTGCATCCGCGGAACATCCGCACATTTTCTCGCATCCGCACTTTGGACTGCGGATGTCGTGCGGATGTGGACCGTTGAGATAAAACGTCATTAATAAGCGGAAATTATCAAATTCTACTATAATAATAGAACTAGTTCATTGTGCGCAAAAGTGATGCAAGCGACAAGACGAGAGGCTGTTCTTGTATGAAGTTACTCTCTTGCAACCTACTTAGATCCACGTTACAAAGCTAAGTTATTTTCACCTAGTACATTAGAACGAGTTAAATCATCACTTGGCAAAGCAGTTGAAGAGCTTCAATCTCTTGAATCTGTCGCTTCGCCACCCACCAAAAGAATAAAAGTTTCAGTGACAGAACCAACACCTTCAACAAGCAAATCTATCACAGAATCTCTCTCAGTTTCTTGAGTCAAGCAGCGATGACGAGACCTACGCGATGTCAAAAGATGTAGTAAAAATGATCGAGAGCTATCACCAAGAAAAACGCCTGGCTGCATGTGACAATCCTATTAATTGGTGGAAAAATACGCAGAATATCTATCCATACTTGAGTAAACTTGCAAGGAAACATTTAGCCTGTCCTCCAACAAACGTACCAAGCGAGAGATTATTTAGCAGTGCTGGATTAATATATGATGAAAAGAGAAACAGACTGGCAGCAGAAAAGGCAGAAAAATTAATGTTCCTTAAGCATAACCTTCCTATAATTAAGTTTGAACATTAAACGATGAACATCTTAGTTTACTTTATTTTAATTACTCATTTATAAATATGCCTAATAAAACTTTAAACTTAATATAAATAGTTATCAAGCTAATTAAAGATCTCTTTCTATAAGGGTGGAGGTTGGGGAAAGAGGTCGGTGGGGTGCATTTGAGTTGGGTTCACGTCCCGCATCCTGGTAACACAATTATGGTTTCTAATTGTGGCTGAAACTCAACAAAATATAACGAATTTATTTGCAGACGAATTCACTAATTGATTTCTATATTAGTTAGATGCTTGATATTATTTTATATGTTCAGAGAAAAGTACAGCAATTATTGTACAATTAATCAATTATACTACATTATAGCTACAGCTCTCTCTATATAATAACTTATTATATACGTTAAACACAACAAATCTCGAATATATGCTAAAAAATAACGAAAATGTAGACATCCGCATCCGCGGATGTTGAAATCAAACATCCGCATCCGCGGATGTGAAAAAAATGACATCCGCTACATCACTAATACTGACTACTGAGTTACATTGTGTACATCCGATCGCATACACACAGCCAACCGCATTATCAAGAAATAAGTCAACATCCAAATTGTTAGGCCAGAGACATAAAAATATGTCGGTACCAAACAAGGTTAAAATTAACAATAGTAGGCAAAATTCTGCTTTCAAAAAATTCCATATATATATTTTGCCTACTATTGTTAATTTTAACCTTGTTTGGTACCGGTATATAGATGTTTTATGCCTCTGGCCTAACAATTTGGATGTTGACTTATTTCTTGATAGGCTCAACAATTTAGTCCCATCTATTAAGTTCACTGTTGAAAAAGAAAATGATGGATGCTTATCTTTTCTGGATCTAAAAATTTGGAGATGCCTTAATCAGTTCAAATTTGAAGTTCATCGTAAGCCTACTAATAATAACTTGTATGTGCATTTTTTTGTGACCATCATCCCTCGATAAAATCTTCTATTTTCTCTGCTATGTTTCTTAGAGCATTGAGAGTTGTCAGTCCTGAGTTTTTAGATTCCGAGTTATGCAGTATCATGAATATTGGTACTACAGTAAATTGTTATCCTATTTCATTTTCAGATAATTGCCTTAGAAAATGCAAAAAACTTCACTTTTTTCTACGTGAAGGTCAAAATATGAAAATAAAAACCCACTCTAATAGACAGTTTATTTCCACAACAGTTTCGATGCCCACTGGCATCCTCCTAGGGTGGATACAGAAAGACGAATGAACCAAAACAAGAGGGAAAAACAGTCCAGGGACTGACCGTTAAGAAATTCGCACCTAGGTTAGATCCCATTCTCCCGACCCCGGAAGGGCATTTTCATTAAAGGGACCCGCTTATAAGTACATTCGCACCAATTTTAAAACTATCTTCCTGTTCTAAACATACAGATTCTATTATTTTTACATAATTATTACATTTATTATTAAATTTATTACATTTAATATTGCATTATTATTTATTATAGAAATTATAAATTTATTATTACATTGTTGTTTATTATACAGAACTTATAAACCGAAAAACGAATGAAAAAGGCGAGAAGGAAACAATCCAGAGATCATTGAGAAATTCGCACCTAGGTTAGATACCGTTCACCCGACACCGGAAGGGCATTTTATTACAGGGTCCCGCTTATAAGTACATTCGCACAAATTAAAACTATCTTCTATACATACAGATTCTAATATCTTGACATAATTACTGCATTTATTATTGCATTTAAATTTTTTTAACATTTATTATTATTACTTTTACCCTAATTATTAAATTTATAATATTACCTTTATTATTACATCTGTTGCATTTATATTTATTTCCACATTTATTACTTCCATTATTACATTTACTAAAAGCGAATAAGGAAACAATCCAGAGACATTCTTAGGTTCGAACACGCTCCCCCGACTCCGTAAGGGATTTTTTGACCAAGAATCTCATTAAAGCGTCTAACTTTTAGTACCTTCGCACAAATTAAAATTATCTACTTCTTCTATCCATACAGATTCTATTATTTTTCTTTTGACATAATTATTACATTTATAAAGTACCTTACTTGATTCCCAATCTATAGCATGATTATTTTGGCTGGCGTGATAAAAAATGGCATTATTAGTATTACAACTTCTGAAGGCATATTTGTGTTCTTTAATACGGGTTTCAATATTTCTTCCAGTTTCTCCCACGTATACTAAATCACAACTTTTACAGGGAATGCTGTAGATACAGGCTTGTTCCTCTTTTGCAACGTTATTCCTAACCAATTTACTTTTCACGGTAGACGAATATTTGAACGCCAAAGCAAACTTAAAATCTTTCGTCAACGGTTTTACTCTCTAAGCCAGCAATGTAAGGCAAACTCACATATTGTTTTTGGTTAACTGAAGGTTCCTGAGGGGCATAAAAAGATTTTCTGGCTTTAAAATACGCCTTTCTGATAAACCACTCAGGATATTTTAAATCCTTAAAAATGTTCCAAATCTTTGAATTTTCCGGGTCCAGCAAATGTGGGCTACAAATCCTGAGTGCTCTTAGAAACATGGAAGAAATAATTGAGCTTTTAACCCCTTCATCATGATATGAAAAATAATGAATGTACGAATTACAATGAGTAGGTTTTCTATAGACCGTGAAATTGGGCCTTCCGCTTTCGTTAATAACCAAAACATCCAGAAAGGGTTCCTTTAGTTACAGGTTATCTAAATTTCTTGCAGATAAATTATCCCCATTAGTTGGTAAATTTTCAGGCTCGCACATCACTAATTCCTGTGACTTTATTAACAAAGTTATGTCCTTAGATTTAAAACGGGGAAGAATGATCAGTTTTGACGTTGAGTCCTTGTTTACGAAAGTTCCCATTGATGATGTACTTAGTTTTTTAGATAGAAAATTGCCAACATGTAACGTAGAACTAGGCATGCCCACATCTGTATTTTTAGAATTGATAAAACTGTGTCACCAATAATGCCTTCTCCTTCGGTGAAGAATTTTATTTGCAACGTTTTGGTATGGGAATGGGGTCCCCTTTATCCCCAATACTGAGTACATTATACATGGAATATTATGGGTCGGAATTGTTGCAAACAATATGTCCCAGGAATCTAATTTGGTTTCGTTATGTAGATGATATTTTCTCATTTTGGCCTGACCACTGGAACAACTTTGACACTTTCTTTCAGTCATTAAATAATCTTGTTCCCTCCATTAAATTTAAATATGAATGGGAGAACGACAAACAATTACCCTTTCTAGATGTTTTGGTTATTAACGAAAGCGGAAAGCCCAGTTTCACGGTCTATAGAAAACCTACTCATTGTAATTCGTACATTCATTATTTTTCATATCATGATGAAGGGGTTAAAAGCTCAATTATTTCTTCCATGTTTCTAAGAGCACTCAGGATTTGTAGCCCACATTTGCTGGACCCGGAAAATTCAAAGATTTGGAACATTTTTAAGGATTTAAAATATCCTGAGTGGTTTATCAGAAAGGCGTATTTTAAAGTCAGAAAATCTTTTTATGCCCCTCGGGAACCTTCAGTTAACAAAAACAATATGAGAGTTTGCCTTACATTGCCGGCTTAGAAAGAGTAAAACCGTTGACGAAAGATTTTAAGTTTGCTTTGGCGTTCAAATATTCGTCTATTGTGAAAAGTAAATTGGTTAGGAATAACGTTGCAAAAGAGGAACAAGCCTGTATCTACAGTATTCCCTGTAAAAGTTGTGATTTAGTATACGTGGGAGAAACTGAAAGAAATATTGAAACCCGTATTAAAGAACGCAAATATGCCTTCAGAAGTTGTAATACTAATAATGCCATTTTTTATCACGCCAGCCAAAATAATCATGCTATAGATTGGGAATCAAGTAAGGTACTTTATAAATGTAATAATTATGTCAAAAGAAAAATAATAGAATCTGTATGTATAGAAAAAGTAGATAATTTTAATTTGTGCGAAGGTACTTATAAGTTAGACCCTTTAATGAGATTCTTGGTCAAAAAATCCCTTACGGAGTCGGGGGAGCGTGTTCGAACCTAAGAATGTCTCTGGATTGTTTCCTTACTCGCTTTTAGTAAATGTAATAATGGAAGTAATAAATGTGGAAATAAATATAAATGCAACAGATGTAATAATAAAGGTAATATTATAAATTTAATAATTAGGGTAAAAGTAATAATAATAAATGTTAAAAAAATTTAAATGCAATAATAAATGCAGTAATTATGTCAAGATATTAGAATCTGTATGTATAGAACAAGAAGATAGTTTTAATTTGTGCGAATGTACTTATAAGCGGGACCCTGTAATAAAATGCCCTTCCGGTGTCGGGTGAACGGTATCTAACCTAGGTGCGAATTTCTCAATGATCTCTGGATTGTTTCCTTCTCGCCTTTTTCATTTGTTTTTCGGTTTATAAGTTCTGTATAATAAACAACAATGTAATAACCAATGTAATAATAAATTTATAATTTCTGTAATAAATAATAATGCAATATTAAATGTAATAAATTTAATAATAAATGTAATAATTATGTAAAAATAATAGAATCTGTATGTTTAGAACAGGAAGATAGTTTTAAAATTGGTGCGAATGTACTTATAAGCGGGTCCCTTTAATGAAAATGCCCTTCCGGGGTCGGGAGAATGGGATCTAACCTAGGTGCGAATTTCTTAACGGTCAGTCCCTGGACTGTTTTTCCCTCTTGTTTTGGTTCATTCGTCTTTCTGTATCCACCCGAGGAGGATGCCAGTGGGCATCGAAACTGTTGTGGAAATAAACTCTGTCTATTAGAGTGGGTTTTTATTTTCATGCCTTAGAAAAGCTAAGATTAGGTATTATAATAGTGTAACTGTAAAGGAATTTGAGCGAAAAACTATCCTTAGCCTACCTTACCATGTTAATTTTAAATATCTTCTGACTTTACTTAAAGCAATTGGTATCAACGTAGTCTTTAAGTATAATAAAACTGTTAAATCACGCCTAATAAAGAATAGCCCGGATAATGCGGTTGGCTGTGTGTATTCGATCGGATGTACACAATGTAACTCAGTAGTCAGTATATACTGTATCAGTCAAACGGGAAAAACCTTAGATATCGGGGTAAAACAGCATAAATATGCGTGTAGAACAGGAAATAATTCTAGTGCATTGTTTAACCATATGTACAGATGTAACCATAGTATCAAGTGGGATAGTTCTAAAGCGCTTGTTAAAAACGCAGATATAATTGAAAGGAATATTCTAGAATGTGCATTTATCCATTTTAAAAATAATTTCAATAACAGTGCGGGAATGTATACAATAGGGTGGATCGATTTTACATTTTTTTCGATTTCCATATTCTAATAGAGACAAAAACTTGCGCATGCATGAGAAAATAGCCTCTGCAAAATCTTAGCTTAATAGGTAATCATCTTCTGCCCCCGGCAGAGCGATGAAAATCATATTTTAGTAGTCAAAAACGTATTTTTCTTATAATTTTTAAAATATTTCAATATGCATCAAAATTATTCCTAATAACTATAAAGTCGATGAAAAAGACCTCATATGATCGTTTTTCCAAGCGCGTTGTCCTACGTTAATATCTTTTGGCCCCGGCAACAACGTCAAATGTTGAAAAAATAGGTAATTTATATACATATTTTCAGATCATATAGTTTTGGTTCAAGAACCAGAATCCCAGTACATGGGGCATTTCACTCCTGCATCAGGTTCTGCCACTGCAATAACATCAGGTATCATCAACTTTCTAGAGACTAACAATATTAGCACGGACGACATTGTGGCTATCGGCTGTGATGGTACCGCAGTGAACACGGGTCGAAAGGGTGGAGCCATTCGTATGATTGAAATGAAACTACAAAGGCCAGTTCAGTGGATCATATGCCTATTACACGGTAATGAATTATCACTGCGACACCTCATTCAAGACTTGGACGGCAAAACAACTGGGCCAATGGGCTTTACTGGACCAGTTGGAAAACAACTGAACGACTGCGAAAAACTTCCAATTACAGAATTCGATGCCATTCCATCTCCCGACATTGACATAGATGATGCCGAGTTGAGCACTGACCAAAAATATTTGTTAGGCATCTACAGAGCAGTGTCGATCGGTAGCTGCTCTTCAGCTCTCGCGGCTCGAAATCCAGGTAAGATGGCGCATTCCAGGTGGCTGACAACAGCAAATAGATTTCTGCGCCTCTATGTTTCAACCAGTGAACCCTCCAGCACCTTCAACGAAATTGTGCGATTCATTATGACAGTTTACGCACCAATTTGGTTTAAGATAAAGAAAAACTCGTTTCACTGAGGGCGCAAAACATTTTTTCGAAATGATGCGTCTCTCTTAGACCATGCCTCAAAGATCTAAGACAATCGCCAACAAAGTCCTCCGTAGAAATTCTTTCTTTGCTCACCCAGAAAATATTTTGATCTCCATGCTACATGCCGATGAGCAACACATAAGAGAATTGGGATGGAGAAGAATATTAAAAGCACGATCAAAACAATCACCAGCGGGGGAAATTCGAGCCTTCGCCATGCCTGAGCTGCTCTACGATAGTCAAAACTATTACGAAATGATCAACTGGCAAACGGCTGAGGTGACCGAACCCCCCGTTACAAAAACAATACCTGATACCCGAATAAAAGAGTTTGTTGAGACGGGAGACCAGCCTGATGGACTGATCCCACTATTCCCTTGTCATACTCAAGCGGTCGAGACTCATCAAATTAGTAACCGAAGCCTCTGCCAGTGTAAGTGGAATAGAAGAGAGGACGGATTCATCCGCTCCCGTCTTCACTCCCGAACAAAAATTCCACGATTTGATTCTAAGAAAGATTACCGTATGTAAATCGACATGCAGCCAAAGGAAGGGTGGTTGGGGCTGGATAGGGTGGAACTCGACGTACAGCCACCTCCTCGTGGTGAGTTCTGGGTTGCTAATTTTATAAAATTAGCAAGCGAGGAGCTGTACTTAGTACTTATCGTACTTATAACATCGCATTAACGTAATTATAATCCACATTTAGACTTTTCTCGGGGACAGAAGATATTACTCTAGAGTCATAAAATTTTGCGTGTGTGTTATTTCATGCCTAAGCAACGATATAAATGCTATGGGAAATATATAAATGCATTATTTAAGACAAAGAGCCGATCTGAAAATATGTATATAAATTACTTATTTTTTCAACATTTGACGTTGTTGCCGGGGGCAAAAGATATTAACGTAGGACAACGCGCTTGGAAAAACGATCATATATGGTCTTTTTCATCGACTTTATAGTTATTAGGAATAATTTTGATGCATATTGAAATATTTTAAAAATTATAAGAAAAATACGTTTTTGACTACTAAAATATGATTTTCATCGCTCTGCCGGGGGCAGAAGATGATTACCTATTAAGCTAAGATTTTGCAGAGGCTATTTTCTCATGCATGCGCAAGTTTTTGTCTCTATTAGAATATGGAAATCGAAAAAAATGTAAAATCGATCCACCCTAGTATACAATTGACAATATCCTGTTAAAATACCTTTCCCCTTTAGCACATGATTAACAAGAGTTGATTAATCTTTTTATTTTTCTGTCCCGTTGTACATATTTATATATTTTTGTCATCTCGACCTCTTCCTTCATTTCCTGACGAGGTGTACTTCTGAATACACGAAAGACCTTGGAATCATTTTTCTTTTTCTTTGTTGGTTTGCATCATATATACGAGGGTGGGCTGAAAAGTAATGCCTTCACTTGAATAATTTTGGATTGTGTAGAGGTAGCCAGATAAACCGGCTTTGTGTTGTAACTTGATATCCCCACCCCATTCCAGATTGTGTAGAGGTAACCAGATAAAACCGGTTTTGATTTGCGAGACAAACCACGAAGTGGAAGGCGTGACGGCAACCGACGAGTCTCATCGGAACTACGAACTGATTTGTGGAAATCGTCGCATTAAACAAAATGAAATTGCCACAATGCTCGATATCTCCAAAGAGCGAGTGGGACACATTATCAGTATTCTCGGTTACCGAAAGGTCTGCGCCAAATGGATGCCTCGCATGCTCACTGCTGAGATGAAAACTGAGAGACTACCCATTTGCCAAGAAAATCTGCAGCGCTTCGAAAATTAAGGAGACGAATTTCTGCACAGCAATGTGACAGGAGACGAGACGTGGGTCCACCATTATGACCCTGAAAATAAACGATAATCCATGGAATATCGGCACAAAAATTCACCGCAACCAAAAAAAATCAAAATTAAAAAATCGGCTGGAAAAGTGATGAGGACTGTTATACTGAAACTCTGAAGAAGTTGAAAAAACGGATCAGGAGGGTTCACACCCAAAAAACGCACTGTTCACCATGACAACGCACGGCCTCACACCAGATTTCAAACGCGAGACGCAATTGAGGATCTGCAATTCACCGTCTTTTTACATCCGCCATATAGCCCCGATTTAGCACCATGCGATTTTCACCCGTTTCCTAAACTTAAAGAACATCTCGGTGGAAATTTTGGTTTCGTAGTCAAAGCTCCGAGTTTTACCGGGATGGATTACAGAAACTCGTTTATCGTTGGCGTAAATGTATCTCGGTAGAGGGTGATTTTATAGAAAAGTAAATGTATCGTTTTGAAGAATAAACTCTAAGGTACATACTGTATATGTTTTTGTTTCGATAAAATCCTTCAACCCGTTTAAAATTTATTTCAGTGGAGGAGTTACTTTTCAGCCCACCCTCGTAATATATATATATATATATATATATATATATATATAGATATATATATAGAGAGAGAGAGAGAGAGAGAGAGAGAGAGAGAGAGAGGAGAGAGAGGAGAGAGAGAGAGAGAGAGAGAGAGGGGCGAGAAAGCTATGTTTACCTGTGAGGTGCTTGAAAAAACCTTTTTATTAACAACGAAAACCAAAAATCTTCCGTTTTCGAACGTTTTAATAATGTTGCAGTAATTAAACCTTTTCATAGATCAGTAAAAGTGTTTAATTAAGGTTTCCTTTATTGTTGCAAAATTATCTATCATTACCGTAATTATTATTTTTTAATAACTTAAAACTTTACCTGAAAAGGGTATTTGCTTCCTTTTAAAGACTTTTTTTTTTTTTGTTGCTCTAAATCCATAATAATTGTTTCGTACATTCTCAAAAGTGGTGAGTTAAAATATACTAACGTAGGCAGTCCAAATAGCTTCTATAATAATCAGTAGGATGGCCAGAAACTAGCACAGTCCCCAGGCCAATAATGCGGCCCAATTGCGCTAACTCTCGGATTATTATTACCAGCGCAAGCGGTAGTCGAACTCCAGACTTCAGTGTCTTCACTTCGCTTACGAGGAAACATCATCTACGAACGGAAGTAAATCGCTCCTATGGAAAGTAGGTTATTTTCGACTATAGTACAGGGTGTTCCATAAGTAAGTCCCTTTATCCCCCCCCTGGGATGAGGGTAAAGGTACTCATGGGACACCCTGTATTCTAAAAAGGTGACGATATACGACTCAAAAGTAAATTAAACTGGTGCATCCTACCCACAAATGAATTAAATTGAGTATTACGTAAAAACTGAAAGACTAAATAACCTCTTCTTGAGTGTGAGAGATCAAGAGACGGTACTTCATTAATAGTATTAAGTATTTTGACCCCTAATGGGTGGACTGTTAAACTAATTCATTCCTTTTATATTTTAATTTTTTTTACCATCTGTTCTTATACGGCCATATCATACACACACACACACACACACACACACACACACGCACACACCTTTCTTTTCATATATATATACACACCTTTCTTGTCATATATACAGTATATACACACCTTACCTTACAAAGGTTTCGCGTGATGATCTCTCATTTCGCGAAGGTCAAGCTTGTCGCCCCTCCTCTCGAATTGGCCTGGTGAAGTAGTGAGTTTGATTCTTGCGCTCTCCACCTCACATAGCCAGGTACGCCCGGCTCATCGGGGATTGTTCTGATCCAGGCGTCTAGTCTTCTTTTGAAGATTTCCACTGCAACTCCCTTTGTGTTTCTTAGGTCTTAGGGCAACTGATTAAACAGTTTTGGTCCTCTCACTACAAAACTATTTTCTTTCAGGGTTAAGGATGTGCCCTGTCTCGCCTTCAATTTGGGAATACGGCACAGTCTGCCGTTTCTACTGTCCACCGTTGTTTGGGGAGTTATAGGGTTCAGAGTAAGATTAGGGACTAGTTTCTCCATTATTTTCCAAGTGTAAATAATGGTGTATCTCTCTCTTCGACTTTCCAGTGAGTATAGGTCTAGTTCGCGTAACCTTTCCCAGTAATTTAGTTCTTTGCACCCATTGATCTTGGCTGTGAAGCTTCTCTGGATCCCTTCCAGCTGTGTAATGTCTTCTTTTTTATATGGGGATGTTAGGACCGAGCAGTATTCCAATTTGGGTATTATCAGGGTTTTCAGTAGAGGAATCATTACATTCCTATCCCTTCGTTTAAAGGTTCTCAATATCTGTCCCGTTATTCTCTTTGCTCTGTTTACTGCTATCTTGTTTTGTGTCAAATTTCGCATCATCCGTCATTACAACCCCTAAATCTTTTGCTCTGGGATTTCTCTGAATTTCCTGTCCATTTGGGGTATAATATTCCATGGATTTTAGGTCCTCTCTTTTTCCGTACCGTAATAGCTGAAATTTCTCGGTGTTAAACTTCATGTTGTTGTTTTCCGTCCACTTGTAGATTCTGTTTATGTCGGTTTGTAGGGATCTTATGTCTTCTGGGTTTCTTATTTTTCTACTGATCTTTGTGTCATCGGCAAAGGATGTTACTGTGCTGTCTCTGGTAACTTCCTCATCTATGTCAGTTAGCATGATTATGAAGAGTAGTGGAGCTAATACTGTTCATTGTGGTTGGTAGTGAGCTGAGGACCTCTGATTCTGATGAAGATACTCCTTGTACTGTAACGACTTGCCGCCGCTCACTAAGGAAATTATATATCCATTTCCCTACTTTTCCTGTTATTCCCATATATTTTAGTTTATGTATTATGATTCCGTGGTCACACTTGTCAAACGCTTTAGCAAAGTCTGTGTATAGTACATCATAGTTTTCATTACTTTCCAGTGCATCAATAATGTTGTTGTAGTGTTCCATTAGTTGTGATAGGCATGATCTGCCTGACCAAAACCGGTGTTGGTTATCATTGAATTTTTTCTGCGTTTCTAAAAAGTCATAGATTTTCTGTCTAACTATTCTTTCAAATATTTTAGTGAGATGGGATGTAAACGATACTGGTCTATAGTTTTTGGCCTCGGATCGATCTCCTCCTTTGTATATTGGAACTATGTTCGCGCTCTTCAGGATGCCCGTATTTCTCCCGTGTCTAGTGATCGTCTCCATATCCAGTATAGGGGCTCAGCAATTGCATTCTTGCAGTTTTTGATCAGTGTGGCATTCCATTTATCCGGTCCTGCAGCTGAGTGTGTTTTTAGTTTTCCTATGGCTTGTGTAATATCGTTCATCTTCAAAGAACGCGTTTCTATCGCATATCAATTTGTCAGTTTTTGGGATACTGAAAGATGATTCGTACTGAGCATTTAATATTTCAGATACTTCTGTTAGATCATCCGATAAAGCACTGTTCTCATTTTTTAAAGGTCCGATAGTCGCATGGTTTTTCGACTTTCTTTTTGCGAAATTATAGAAGTACTTTGAGTTAGCCTTTATCGCTTCTATAGCGTCGTCGTCGTCTTTTTCTGTATGCTTCTCGATTAGTTCCTGTATGACGACATCGATACTTTGCAGTTTATCATTTAATATTTTTATGATGTTATCTTTACAATTACTTAGTTTTGCAGTCACTCTTTTTCTCTTTCGAAACAGTGCTCTCTTTTGTCTGGAACCTGCTTCTCTTTCCTCTTTGTTGTTTCTTTGGGACATGTTTTTCCACAATTTCTAACGTCTTCTCCTCTAACGTCATTAGCATCTCCTCCGTTGTCTTGGCCTTGAAAATGGTTTTCCAATCTATTCCTTCCATGCTGGCTGTCACATCTTCCCAGTTTATAGTTTTGGAGTGAAAATTAAAAATTTCGAATTTGCTTTTTTCTGTTGTGCGTGTTCTATATATATATATATATACACACACACACACCTTTCCTTTTTATATATATATATATATATATAGAGAGAGAGAGAGAGAGAGATCCAAGTCGCATAAAAAAGGGCAAGACCAGTCCTTTGAATGATTAATTGCCCACAAAACTTCCAGTATTCTGTGTAATCATCATCACTGCTATAAAATAATGAAAATGATGATTAATGAATTTTACAGTTAAAAAATTGTACTTAAACCGTTACAAACGAACTTAACCAATAAGTTGCTTACTATTGTAAAGCGGAAAATGAGCTCAATTAATTACAAAAGAGCCCATGATAAAATCTATTTTTTTAATCTGAAGTGAGCATAGGTTTAAAAGTAAATTTTCAACCAATCAGACGTAATGTTATTCATTATCTTCCGTGATTTGTCTGTAACGTTTTTTAGCTAATTTGCTTTTGTAATTTGTCTGTGACGTTTTGTAGCTAATTCGTTTCTGTAATATTTAGCAGTTATTTTAAACCCGTTTTTATACCTGTCTAAATCTGCTAACTTTAAATTAAGAATGTTTTTTTTTTTCAGCTTCATTTTTTTGACTTATAATGGATAAGCAAATAAACTTGTCAAAAAATTTTGTGACGTTTTAACTTTTAAGTATAATTTTAAAAGCAACTTAATGAATTAAACAGTTATAAAATTTATAACTGAAATTCATTAAGTTGCTTTTATTTATGACAATTCTTGAGGAGAGCCAAAAATTGGCGCATCGCTCAGGCCAAGTGAGCGGCCCATTGCGTTAACTCCTGGATTATTATTACAGCACTTGCAAAAATACTCCTCCTACGGGCCGGATATTTTTTAAGCGAGTTAGAGTTTAACATTTACAGTGAGCCCATGAATCACTTAAATTTTAAATTTAGCTTCACAGATTTTACTTGAAGCTCACGAAGCAGTTAAATTTCAATTACAACTTGTCGCATTTTTTTTTTTCACCTATCATGGCTTTCGATGCGTAGCTAAAAATGTTGATAACTGCGTTCTTTTCTAAATTTATTGACCAACTTGATTTTCTTCAATCCACGAAAGTGTAGGAAACTGTAAAAGCGTGTTCGGACTTGGTTTATTGTAAGAAAATTTTAGAAGTTCAAAATCTTGAAATTTAAGTGCTTCGTGTTCAGCATATAAATATTTTATGGGATAAATTGGGATAAATTTCTTTGAAAAGTGTTGTTACCAAGTTTCATGAAAATCGGTCCAGCCGTTTGAACCTGAAAAAAAGAGAGACAGACATGCGGTGAATTATGGGATGATCTACAGATCTACAGAAGCTAAGGCTAACAAAGACTCTAAGATCTACTCTAAGGTTAGCCCGAGAGAAAGAAGAGAATAAAGGGTTAAGTAAGTAGCAAAACCTATCATTAATGGTTTAACATTCATTCAGAAAAAGAGAGAAAGACTCGCATATCATCATCCGCCAGCCACTGCCGACAAGTCGGAAAAATAGTCGAAGAGAATAGGAAAGGAGTGAAAGATGAAAAGAAGTAAAATAAGAACGCTTACAAACCATGCAAACACAGTCTTAACTCAAAGAAACACTGTCATACCATGCAAACTATAGACATGCAAGTAAAGAGAGGATGAGAAAAGAACAAAAAAAAAAAGTATGAAAAGTATAACAAAAAAGCGGGTTAGTTTATGCTACGAGCTACATCTAAGTTTGTGTTAGTCTAATTTTGTTTTTTCTTT
>JAJOZX010002376.1:207500-392500 GCA_023014485.1 Bathynomus jamesi
TACGATCCTCCACTTGAAGAACTTTCCTGAGGCGCTCATCCATTGAATTCGTCAAGGTGAGGATCTCATCTGATGAAATGGTACGAGCAGCATCCACAACAGCCTCCCAGAGTGCATCCTTACTCGAAAACTGCCGTCCATCTCGATAAACCCGCCTCTTCAGGAGACTCCACAAGTTTTTCAATCGGGTTGAGATAGGGGGAACACCCTGGCCACTTCATTAATCGAGAGCCAGAGAAGCTATTGCTGCAGATTATTCCGTAGTTTTCTTAGCCGAGTGTGAGGGTGCATTGTCCTGCATAAACACCAGCGTTCTCTTGAATGTGACCCCTTGCTTCTTGAACCACGGTAGAAGGGTTTCCTTTAAGAAGGCAACGTAGGCATTGGCAGTCATCTTAAAGCCGTCTGGAACTCTCCATGGCCAACCATCATACCTCCAACATGCTGCCCAAACATGATCACCTCCCCCTTGCTGGCGTCTCAAACGATGAGGACGGTTCCCTCCAATTGTTACCCAACCCTTGCTCCACCATCTGGTCCGTCGAGGGTAGCACGGCATTCGTCAGTGAAGAGGACTTTTGAAAAATCAATTTTCATGTAGTCCTCTGCCCATTTCAGTCGATTCTGCTTATGAACTACCTTCAGAAGGAGGCCTTGTAACAGGCTGACGTGCTTGGCTACCTTCTTCAGGATGCGACATCTGGTAGCTTTCGACACTTTTTCCTCGCCACAACATTTGAAAAGTTCATCACTGGTCAGGCACGTGTTTATCACAGCTTCACGCTTGATACGAGACAAGGTACGTCGAGAACTGTCCTCGACACACCTTTGTCAGCCCTCGAACGGGACAGCACCAGGAGCCTTGACGAAATCTCTTCACTGTGTGGTGATATCTTCCCAGGATTTTTGATATTTCCAGGGTTGTCCTTCCTTTGCCAGCTCAGAGACGATGGTGGACTTCTCATCAGAGGTTAAATCACCTTTGCGACCCATAATCACATACTTATTTGGCACCTGGCTATAATTTGAGACACCAAGTCGTTGCTAATTCATGCAAATGGCCGCCGTTTGTTTACGTTTGCGCAGAACGAAATGATTTTAATACTGTAGCACAGATAGGTGTCGCCATCATTCAGTGTCGTGACATTCAGTGACTGTGAGTGACCTTGACGAATTCAATGGATGAGCGCAAAGTGGCTATAATTTGATACGCAGTGTATATATATATATATATATATATATATATATATATATATATATATATTATATATATATATATATATATATATATATATATATAATAGGTGGGTAGAATGAAGCCCTCTTCGATTCCGAATCCATTAAAAAAATACTGTGGTATCCGGACTAGAATCCGAATCGGAAACCTTTTTTCTGACCAGTTAGAATTGTTAAGCGCTTTCAGAGTAAACTGGATATTCTCTTCCGGCTAACAACATCCGATCGACGTGATATAAAAGTGGCAAGTTATTGTGGGTTAGGTTAGGTTAGTTAAGTTAGTGTTTTAAACTGTCGATGTTATGTTTCGTCGACCAAATAGTTATATAGATCCCATTCTCCTTACATGTGGAATTAAAACAGTGATAGCTTATTGTAACGAATTACATACTGAATGGAAAGCACAACCACATCAACTATCTCCAGCTGAATTTGCAAGTTAAGTATAGTTTTCAAGTATGTGTTTCCTTGCAGTTAATCCTAATATTTTTTAACCCTTTATATGCTTGAAAACTTTGGTGCAAAAATAATCTCTAAATTACTTTTTCTTAAGGGCCAAGATACCACGTTAATGTTTACATATGTTGCCATACAGTATGAAGGGGTTAAATGCCATAATAAGTTAGTTTGTTTATTTTGAAGCACAACGTATCGATCATCCTTACAAAACTACAGTACACCAAGATGCAAAGTGGCAGGAAAAGTGCACGCATTATATATATATAATATATATGAAATTATTTCACGAAAGTAACACATATATACAGTATATATATATATATATATATATATATATATATATATATATATATATATATATATATATATATATATATATATATATCAGTGGCGTTCGGTCCATGGAAGCAATGAAAGCATTGCTTCCCCACTTAAATGATTAGAAGCGCTGTTAATTAAACATTATTAATGACGATAAAATTATGATAAATTATTACTAGGCTATCCTCCTTTCAAATATTTTTTTTAATACAAAAAGCTCGAAATCCAAATCAGTGCATTGAAAAAGGGGGGGGGGGGGGGGGAGCAATAATTTTGTTGCGTCAAGACGGGCGCCAGTGGAAGCAACCTTGAGAATTGCTTCTTTTGTTTGACTTACTATATTCGTCTTTTATAAAAATTGTATCAATTCACCGATAATTTCATTGCTTATACGATAGTATAAATGTAATAAATGATATACAATAAAATTATTGATCGCTATACTTGGGGATAAATTAATATTATGTCTTAAAAGAATAAAAAATATTCACCGATGGAAACAGACCCATAACGCATTCATTTCTTTAGGCAAAACGTGGATCGTGGAAGCAACTTACTGTAGAGTGTCTTATTCCTGCTATTATGCTAACGGAATCCTTTTAAAGCGCTTAATTAATGAGCTTGTAGCATTAAATGACTAAATAACTGGCAATTATTACCAAATATATTTTTAGAAGAAGAAATACAAGCTAATTGTAATTAGAGTTTGCTTAATTATGAGTAAATCAAAGTGAAGTTGTTATACTGAGGTAAATGTCGTTCGTCGCCTGCCCATCCCCTTCCCCCCGCGCCCTCTTCGCTCCCCCCCCAACAAGTGCACAAATTCAAATCTAATTCGAACGCATTTTTAACAGTGTTCAGTTATTTATTTGATTTGTGATTGTTACAGTGCGTTGAATGATCTTTGGCTGGATTATGCAGTCTTTTTATTTCTTTGGCAGATAATGATGAAGTGTAATAAGTGTAATTGTATAATTGAAACTATATATATATATATCTATATATATATATATATATATATATAATAATAGGCTATGCATGTTTCTCTATACATAATTGTCACCAATCGCCATATATAATTTCTCTTCACCTATCTTTCTATCCGGAAAGATTTTAGAATCATGTACGATGATTTCGGTAATACATTAAATTACCAACTAAAATAAATACCCAAACAAATATATTGGTTTTACAATTTACAATGACATAAATAATTGCGAAACTGGACTATTTATTTAATTTAATTTGGCCCTTAAGCTTTGGGCTTTACTGGGCAGTGGTTCCATTTGCATTAAAAAGAAAACTGCTTTGAATGTTCGTCCGGATTACACCTTTAATATTTAGAAATTTATGAAGTTTATAACGATGATGATATTTCAAAACCTCGTAAGTAACAAAACCCCAATTTTACAGAAGGGGGAAAAAAGACCCACTAATGTATAATGTCTGAGACTTTACGAGCGTTTTAGACTTAATTGTTACGATGGGAAAGAAACAGAAGTGGATTCTTATTTTTTGTTGGATTATCTTTCAACATTAATTAAAAGAGAGAGAAAAAACCAAGAAATTGGGGAAATATATTGGACTGATTTTTTTATTGATAAATAAAACAATCTTATTTAAGTAATTATAATTACTTACGCACGACAGTCATGTTTTGGGTCTTGAAGTCCTTCTCGAACGATGGCGACTCCGCTACGAGTTCGCACTTGAATTCTCCCGAAGTTTGGAGGCTGACGTTCTTTACTACGACAAGTTCCATGGAGGAATTGTCCATCTGAAGAATAAATAATTTAAAATGTAAAAATGAAAATGAAAAGGTTTATTGGCAGACTATAGTCCATATGACAAATATTAATAATACAATGACAGTTCACATACTAAAAATAGAAATATATACACAATTAATTAGAAATAATACAGTAATGTCGAAGTTAAGTGGAGTTGCAAACAGACGTTTTTGCACCATGAATTCCATAGCTTAGAAGACAAATGGCAGGACTCATGGATAGCTTGGATAATTAATCGGGTTGGTTGATTTTTTAGTTCTTTGCATTAGACTATATTGAGCACGTCTTGTTACCTAGAGGGAAGCTCGGGACATTGCTGGTAGCAAACATTTGCGAAGCTGAGCATCTCGGGAGGAATTTATGTAGTAGTCTAAAAAACCTGTTGTACAGCAAATTTAAGGTGCTGCCAGAACCTTTTTTATAATTCACCCAGAGTTGCTGTCCATATATATTACTGCAGAAAGTACGAAAGAGAGTATCTTTAGCTTCACTTGTACAGAACCGGAAGTTCCTTATAGTCATATTCGCTTTAGCACAAAGGCTTCGAGATTGTTTTCTTATATCTGAATCATCACACAAGGAGCTGGTGATAGTTCGACTCAAATACTTAAACTCTTGTACTTTTTCAATTACTTCACCTCTCATTTTAAACCTAGTATCAGCTGGCTGATTACAGCTTTTAGGATGAAATTGCATAACTTAGTTTTTGTAACATTAAAAAGAATATGTTTCTTCGAATACACTTCGCAGACTTTTAGTAGCCGATCCAGACCTTTAACAGAGGGACTTATTGACACCATATCATCGGCATAAACTAAGTCATTTATCCTTGTATTATCTATACAACATCCCACTGTTGCCTCATTAAGTGAAGCAATTAATCCGTCAATATATACATTAAACAGCATAGCAGAGAGCAAGGAGCCTTGACTCACCCCGCAATAGGAGCCAAAACACTCGGATAGTACATTGCCCCCACCTAACAGTGAAAGATTGGTGGGAATACCAAAATTTCAATAAATTTAATATGTACATGGGAACCTTCCTGTCTTCTAGTTTTGCAAATAAAATATTGTGGTTCACCCTATCATATGCCTTACTCATATCTAGGAAACAGCTATAAATAGTTGAATTACTGTCACTGTATTTAGATATTATTTCCTTAAGTACATAGATACACAGGTCAGTTGAGTGGGACCTTTTAAAACTAAACTGATGTCCCTAAAAAATATCAAGTTTTGAAATTTAAATAAATACGTTTTTGTCACATTTTGAGAGCATTTTTGTGGGCGTTCGCCCTTGGAACCCCTTTCCTCCCTCTCCTTCCTGCATAAAAAAAAATACATATACAGTATATGAAATTTACAATTGTTTTACGGCACTTTTTGGTCGCGCAGGAAGAGTATAAAAAAAGTTGAAAGGTTAGCTGTTTAAATGAAAATAAGTAATGCCCTTACGATAGTCATAACCCCGACCCGACCCAGAAAATCTTAATAATAGTTATTACTGCAGTGGCGGCTCGTAACTAAAAATTCTAGGGGGTGCTGTCTCTAAGAATGGGTTGAAATAATTACTGAAATAAAAGGATGAGCATTGAGCAATGAATAAAAGTTTCAAAAGTTATTGAAAAAGTTATTCAGTGAGCTCATCCTTATATTGTTCTTGATTATTTCAATTGTAAATAAAAAATTTAGGGGTACTGCAGTTCCGCAGTGCCTACCGACGAGCCGCCACTGGTTATTAGTTGATGACCAATTATGAAATCCTTCGTATACGACTGGTTAATGTTAAAAGAATGAACAAATACGTGAGAATTAACAATAAACTCCTTAAAGTGTGATATAAGAATAATAATTCATTATAAAAACCTTGGAACGTTTCGACTGAAGCTAGAGTCTTCTTCGGGAAGGTATAGCTAGAGATGAGAAGGGGATGGTAAGAATTTTAAAGGAAGTCACGGCCAGCTGAATGGAGTTCAAAGAATAATCCTCATCAACTCTCTCTCTCTCTCTCTCTCTCTCTCTCTCCACTGTTTGTGGAGGGAAGGGAGGGCGCAAAGAAGGGGCCGATAGAGAAGGGTGGGAAGGGGCCTACTGATGGCCCAAAGAAACCGAAGGATGTAGCTGCCGGTCGGGGTGGGTCGGGTGCTGTAAGTGCGGCTGAGTCTACGGGTGACGACGGGTATGACCGGCACCTATACCGTATGGTGAGGTCAAGCCCCGGGATTGATGACAGGCCCCCACCGGGGAGAGATGATGTTGAGCCGCTGACGGACGTACCTTCAACTGAAGGGTGCGTCCATGTACAGGTGAATGACCCTCCTTCCCCGGTGGAGGGGGCTCAGGCTCCTGCGGAAGTTGCCCCCTCGTTGGTGAGGGGCTCTGCAACTCCCAACAGCCCTGGCTGTTCGGGAAACGGGTCGTGCTAGGGGGTGGTTAGAATAGGGAATGCTTCCTCCGTGCAATGCTTTTTAATGCTAGGTCAATTAGGAATAAGTTTTGCGAGCTACGGGCGCTCTTAGCATCGGAATACCAAGATATCGTTGCTATCACCGGGCCCTGGATTCATACTGATCGTAGGGGTTACGTTGGGGAGTTGGAGATTCCCCGATATGGAATGTTTCACAAGGACCGCACCCGTCGGGAGAGGGAAGGGGTACTAATAACGTCAGGGACACGCTGAGTCCGGTTGACTGCCAGTTCCGATCGGAAAGGGAGCTGCTTGGCGTCGATCTGAACCTGGGAGGAACGAACTATAGGACAATCTTGTTGTACAGGCCTCCGCAGCTCCTCCTTGAGGAGGATACAGCCCTGTACACCGAACTCCGTGGCCTGCTAGGGGACAGGGTGTGTGTGTAGTTTTAGGAGACTTCAACTGTCGCAGCATAAACTGGGGAGACAGGACTGCTGATGCCGAAGGGAGGAGGCTAGTTGACTTTGCTGATGAAAACTTCATAACTCAGTAGATCAATGGGCCTACACGAGAGGCGAAAGCGTTCTAGACTTAGTATTCATGACCGAAGACAACCTCGTCACTGGCCTCACAGTTGACGAATCGTTCGGCGGGAGTGATCACGGTCTGTGTCTGCGTCCCTCGGGTGAAGCGTAGTAACGCGAGAGGCAGTAAGCTCGATCTACGGCGGCCGGACTTTGTTGGGCTCCGGGATAGCGTAGGTGAGATGGGGTTACAGGTCGGCGGCAATGTTGAGGGAGTGTGGAGTGCATTCCGGGACGAGTTTATGGTGGTGCAGTCTGCTGCCATACCCTTAAAACCGGTCACCCCTGCTTCAACGCAGCCTAAGTGGTTCAGTCGGGACATCGCTTCGGCTATCCGAAATAAGAAAGCTGCGTATAGGAGGGCGAAGGCCAATCGTTCCCATGAGAACACTGAGGCGTATGTCCACCTGTGCAGGGAAGTGAAGGCGAAGGTTAGGCTAGCGAAACATAACGAAGAAGTCCGGGTGGCAAGCCTCTGCAAGGGGAACCCTTGGGAGTTCTTCAGTTATGTTAATAGTAGAAAGCCCATTAGAAGCATGATAGGCCGGTTAAAGGACCCCAGCGGCGCGCTGCGGACCTCCAACGCAGACATCGCTAATGTGCTGAATGAGTAGTTTGAGGGAGTGTTCACCAAGGAGGACACCCGCGTCATCCCCGAGCCAGGCGTCATGCACGAAGGTGCTGGCCTGGATAGTGTTCGGTGTACCGCGACAGTCGCCGATAGAATAGACAAACTGAGCGCGTTTAAGGCTCCTGGGCCAGACCAGTTCCTCCCCAGAGTGTTGCGGGAAGTGCGCGACCAGGTGGCTCCCCACCTGGCTACAGTCGTCAACAAATCGTTGGAGACGGGCCAGGTGCCTGGTAACTGGAGGGAAGCCAACGTGACCCCTATCTTTAAGAAAGGGAATCATGAAAGTTCAGGGAACTATCGTCCCATTAGTCTCACTTCGGTTGTAGGTAAATTATAATTAGAGGGGATAATAGCGGATAGGATCGTTGACCATTTGGATTCGTACAAGCTGCTTGGGGACTCCCAACATGGGTTTAGACTGCATAAGTCGTGTCTCACCAACTTGCTCCAGTTTTACCACGTCATGTGAAGTGAGTACGATAAGAGTAGGCCGATTGATATACTTTATCTCGACTTTCAGAAAGCCTTTGATAAGATACCTCACCGCCGGCTAATGGCCAAAGTGTGCGCGCCTGGTATCGGTGGGGAAGTAGGTAGCTGGATTGGAAACTTCCTGAAGAATAGGCGGCAGAGGGTTGTAATTAAAGGAGCTAGCTCGGGTTGGGCCTCGGTCACTAGCGGGGTTCCTCAGCGTTCCATTTTGGGGCCACTGTTGTTTATCATTTACATAAATGATATCAATACTGGCATCGTCAGTAGAATCGCCAAATTCGCTGATGACACCAAGCTTGGGGCCAATGTTGGGACGCCCGAAGCGATCGAGCAACTGCGTGTTGACCTACGTAGGATAGGAGAGTGGTCCGTAAAATGGCAAATGCCGTTTAACTTGGGTAAATGCAAGGTCATGCACATTGGCTACGCCAATCCCAAGTCGGACTACTCGATGTTGGAGAGTAATATCGAAGCCACTGATTTGGAATAGGACTTGGGTGTGCTAATTAGCAGCGACCTTAAGTTTACCAAACAGTGCGTTGAGGTGGCAAAGCCCAGAAGCTGTTGGGTTATATGAGGAGGCAATTTCGATTTCGGAACAAGGAGATTGTGCTCTCTCTGTACAATTCCCTGGTTCGGCTGCACCTGGAGTATGCTGTGCAGTTCTGGTCGCCCACCCTCAGGAAAGATATTGAGAGGCTGGAGCGAGTGCAGGGTAGGGCCACAAAGTTAATCCCTTCCGTTAGGCATATGGGCTACAATCGACGCTTACGCGCCCTGAATTTGTTTTCGCTGGAAACTCGGAGGCTGCGCGGCCAACTCATCGAGGTTTTCAAGTTCTTACATGGGTTCAACGATGTCGATTTTATAAGCGTGTTTAGTTTCAATGATAAACCAACTCGCAACAATGGTTGGAAGTTGGATTTGAAACGGTTTAGCACTAGTGTGTGTGGAATTACTTTACGTATAAGATCTGTGACACGTGGAACAGGTTACCTTCAGAAGTTGTGAACAGTTCCTCTGTGGATCAGTTCAAGAAAAGGTTAAACCGAATCTTGCACACTATTTGAGGGTGTAGGAAAATTTTCCTGGCACCCGTTGCCATTGGTATCTCCTCGGTATGGGCCGCAAGGCCTTTTGAGGTACTTCTTTTCCTTGTGACTCCTTGTCTCTCTCTCTCTCTCTCTCTCTCTCTCTCTCTCTCCTCTCTCTCTCTCTCTCTCTCTCTCTCTCTAGTATGTTCAGAACAATCATTCCCCATTTCCCACTTGCTCTGCGCACCTACAATATCGTGACCGACAACTTATATCTGATATAAACTTAGCTTCTACCTCTCCCTTTCTCTCATTCCTTGATCAGCCTTTCTGAAGATGACTCCAGATCCGAGTTGAAACGTCAAAACTTTTCTTACTCTGTTTTTTTTAAATCGAATCCGGTCAAATTTTGGAGTTTCTGCAGTATGATCACTTACAAAAACGACATCGGAAAACATCTTCAGAAATTATCAATGTGATTTTAGTGTTAATCTCTTAAAACATCGTAATTTTGGTGAATTAATTTTTAAAAATATGAAGTTACTGGAGTGAAACGATGTCGTTGTCTAGGTAACTATCATGATACAGGGGTGCTAACGAAACTCACCTATACTACTAATAAACAAATAAAATAAACAGACAGGGACTACGTTGCCATGGTTATCGTTGGTAGGTTACCTTTACCTTTGCTATGGATACGTAATATTATCTTGAAGTTTGTTTTTGACTTTCCGAGTAGTCATTTTCCAAAATTTTCTGCCAAAGTTTACCATTTTAACAAAACATATATAAATAAAGAATCCAGATTTGCAATGTTGCAAAGAATTTTTTGAAAAATCACCACCATTTCCCTCTCATTTTGTCCTTTTGGCTGTCCATAAATTACCCTCGTGGAGTCATGTTGCAATACTGCAATTGAAGATGTAACTTCCGCTTCGACAAAAGCTTTTAAATCAATAGGATTCAAAGTGTACAGAAAATTTAGTCAAAAACTAAATTATAGATTGTGAATTACTTTTAAACTCTCGGTTCCCGGACATAGTCGATTTAACTCCAGTGAACTCTGACATCGATGCTGATATAGGAGATTGCCACAAGAAAAAAAATAGGAGGAAAGTCAAACGAAAGTTTAATTTACAGTTCATATATATATATATATATATATATATATATATATATATAGAGAGAGAGAGAGAGAGAGAGAGAGAGAGAGAGAGAGAGAGAGAGAGAGAGAGAGAGAGAGAGAGAGAGAGAGAGAGAGAGAGAGAGAGAGAGAGAGAGAGAGAGAGAGAGAGAGAGAGAGATATATTTACTTCGAAAGAAGTCTTTAAGGATTGAAATAATTCAGCATACATGCGTGACAGCTATACTTAACTGATATATCGGGTGGCCCAAAAACAAACGCCTTGAGATTTGAACATCAATAACTTCAAAAATATGCAGTTCACACTTCCAAAATTTACATAAGTTTTACCTCAATCTATTGATAAGCCATCATAAAAATTTGCCATACACGCGATACGGATTCACCAATTCGTCTAGAAATCCTTCGAACACTGGTAGTTTGGGTACGTTGTACTAGGTCCAGTATGCGCTCCTCCGCAGCAACGGGCCGTCGTGCTGCATGTTCTTGGTTACGTGGAACAATTGTCTCTCTCCCTTAATCTCTGATGTGTGTCACTAAACACTTACCTGTTCGGTATTCGGCGATTCGGAAAACGTCTTCGATATTCCTCAATTGCCGCTCTGCTGTTACCATCACAGAATCCATAAATGAAATGGATATCAGCTTATTCAGCGGGTGTGAAATGTTGAGTCATTTTAATTGGTCACCTTAGCGCAACACAGTGTCTCGTACCACAGATCAGAACCAACTGAAAGAAAAAACTGAGGATTTGTAGTGGTAACTTCGTTAACTGAAACTACACCAGTGCTGCCATCTATGGAATTACACACAAGTAGGGATTTGTTGTTTGCACATCTTAAAACGTCCGTTTGTTTGCACATCTTAAAACGTCCGTAGCTCCGCAACGGTTGGAAATAGCACCTATGTTGTATTAACTTTTTACTCGAAATCATCCCCCCCCCCCCCCCCCCCAAGTATGGCAAACTGGTTGTGAAACACCACACACATATATATATATATATATATATATATATATATATATATATATATATATATATATATATATATATATATATATATATAAATTCACATATTCGCAAATTATAATTTTAAACATTGGACGATGGAAAGCCCCAATGATCCATCAACACTCAAAACCGTTAAAAAAACCGACTCCAAAATTGACCCAGATACAGTGAAAGAAAATGAACCTTTTTCTTTCTTATCATCACGCAAGCCAGCGCCCGAAGTTCAGTGGGTAACGCCGTTTTAACATAAACACTGAAGTCGGGGGTTCGACTCCCGATGGTGCTGGTAATAATAATAATTCAGGAGTTTGGGCAATCGGCGCGTTAGTTGCCTTGAGTTCTGTGCCTGTTTGTGGCACTCTTCACTGGGTATTATTACCATCACTAAATAAATTGAAAACCCGAAAACTTTGGGAAAAGGAAAAGGAAGATAGTTAAGAAAAGTCGGTGCTTACCAGTTTGTCACACTTATTGTAATAATGTTTGAGGTCATTTGACGGAGGGAATCTACGGCTTTACGCGCAATCCGACCCACTTATCTGAACGTAGAGGACGGTCACCCATCCAACTGCTGAGCAGACCCAACGCTTAACCTCGCTAATCTAACGGGAAGTAGTGTTTCGAAATGGCCTATCTTACTCAGATTTTCTTTGGATTTAAACTGTAGAATAATTTAAATACTGATTTTAGGTATATTTCTAATGTAACTGCGTATATTTAAGGATAAGTGGAAATCTCTCTTGAAGTTTTAATAAATGAAGACTGATAAATTTTCGTGTAACTGTCATTCATGATTTAATGTGAAGTGCATTACTCGCTCGTTTCATTTCTCATTTTATACTCTTAATTCTTGGCATTTTCTAAATTAATTAATATTTTTGTACCTACAGAATATTCTATACATTACTGTTATATATATATATATATATATATATATATATATATATTTATATTTATATTTATTAGTGGTGGACCGGATGTCAGTTTTTCGACATATGTGGATCTTTACTTTCAGTATCCGCGGATGCGGATGCGGATATTTAGTTAATCTATCAATATAATATAGAATTACGAATATGACATAATTTTCAAATTTCGTGATATTACTATTATGGGAGGCAATGCATAAGAATTAAAATTAATATTAATGTTTTCATTATGATAAAAATAATAACTTTCTCAAGAGTTTCAGCCACAGAAAATTGAATGAAACAAGTTTCATTCAATTTTCTGTGTTACCACGTATTTATATTTTGACGTTTATATATTTGTTTGTTCATTAATAATTAATACTTTACATGAAATGTGCATGACTGGGCCTTATAAGCTACTTTATAAGCCAATTTAATTGTAAATTGCATAATTTATTAGAGGTAACATCCGCAGTCAGAAGTGCGGATGCGGATATCCGGTCCACCACTAATTATATATATATATATATATACAGGGTGGGCCGTAAGTTTCCATACATAGGAAAAATTAAACGTTTGTTTTTATGTTTCAGATACCCTAAGAATATGCGTTTGACGAAAGAGCAACGAATTGAAATCATACTGATGGCTGGGTCGGGAAGCAGTCGCATGGTTGCAATGAACTTTAACAGACAACATGGAACGAACATCACACACGACACTGTGGCAAAACTTATTAACAAGTTTCAGAAAACTGGAAATGTTGCAGATCAACCGCGAAGTGGTCCAAGACGTACAGCCACGATGAAGACACAACAGCTACGATACTTACAGCGCTTACACGGAGTCCCAGAAAAAGTACACGACGGTTGTCTGCAGAAAGTGGTGTCAGCAGATCGAGTATCAGGCGCATTTTGAAAGCAAACAAATGGCATCCATACAAATTGCATATGGCACAGCATTTGAGTGAAGACGACCCGGATAGACGGATGGAATTCTGTGAATGGGCATTAACCAAAGTGAACGAGGATGCAAACTTTTCAACTAAGATCTTGTTTACTGATGAAGCAAATTTTTACGTCAATGGAGAGGTTAATCGGAAAAACATACGTTACTGGAGTAATGCTAACCCTAACTGGCTGAGTCCGACGAAGATGCAAGGTGCCGGTAAAGTGATGGTGTGGGCCGGGATATGGGGTGACAGAATTATTGGACCAATTTTTGTCAGTGGAAATCTTAATGCCGAAAGGTATCTTAACATGTTGCAAGAAGAGATTTTCCCATCCCTGCTAAACGAGGAAGGTAACTTCCCAGTTTACTTCCAGCAAGATGGAGCTCCACCTCATTATGGTCTTCACGTGCGTCGGTATTTGGATCAGCAGCAGTTTCCGGATGCTTGGATTGGTCGGCGTGGTCCTGTGGAGTGGCCTCCCAGATCCCCAGATCTCACCCCCCTTGATTTCTATCTTTGGGGGCACTTGAAGGCCATGGTGTATCAGGAAAAGATACGAGACATAAATCATCTAAAGGAACGTATCACCAACGCCATTACAAGCATAACGTCAACTGTGCTAATGCGTGTTCATCAACAGTGGGGAACACGTATTGAAATGTGTTTTCAAAACAATGGCAACCATGTAGAGCATATTATATAAATAAAAATGGTTGTCCATAAAAAAATGTTTATTTTTCCTATGTATGGAAACTTACGGCCCACCCTGTATATATATATATACAGAAAACATTTTGTTCTGCATATGCATTTCAAAAATCTGGCAACCCTAAGAGCCCCCAGCCTTCGTTAGTTAGCCTTATAAGGCTAACTAACGAAAATATCACGACTTAACCTAACCACTCGTCAAGGGCGTACAGTTGACCTAACGATTGGTTAGGTTAAGTCGTGATATTTTCGTTAGTTAGCCTTATAAGGCTAACGAAGGCTGGGGGCCCTGATCTTCAGGTGATCCGAAAATAGTTATGAAAGAAGATTTGTAAGTAGGAAAAAGTATAATGAAAAGAATAGCTTCAGGGTCCATTCATACTATGCATACACTTATCTCGTGTACTCAGTTACGCCGTAGATGATGGCGAAAAATAAAGTATAGCATGCGTACTAAACTATTTAATCTAATCTACACGAAACATTTTTTTAAGGATTTTTTTATTTATTATGAATAAGAAACAGGGATAGGAAACTGATATATATATATATATATACGAGTATATCAGTTCGATTTTCCATTTCGGTTTTTGTAAAAACAAAATATCGGTTTCTTTCATATTTCGATTTCAGTTTTTCTTAAAAACAAAATATCAGTTTCGATTTCAATTTCAGTTTAGGATTTCTATCGACATTTTCTTAGGTGTAACAAACTCAATTATTTAATATTCATATCTTTGAGTTATATATTCCTCATGAAGCCTTTTATTATTGATTTAATTTCGTATCGTACTGTAAGGCACAATTATTATACTTCGTCAGTAAGATTGATCTTAAGTAAAGCCTTTGAAAGCTTCAAATGAACTGATACTTAAAAATTAAGTTGCACGCTTAATGTCAGACAGTTGTCTGATTTTTTTTATATATACTTTTGTGCTAACTCACTTCTCATCTTGGTGTGACTTTTTCTCTTTACCCGTGCTATCTACCTACTTATATGAAGAGGGAGGCGAATATATTAAAAAGATAGAGCCATAAAGAAAAAGCTGATAAGTTGTCTTTCTATAACTGTATATCTTCAGAGAGTCTTACGGGATGAGACGAAGTGTATCTTAAATCAAAAACATTTCTATCACGTCTTAATACCCGAATGTTTTTTTTTTTGTTTGGCAAGTTGTGTCTGTTGTCAGAAAATTTGAATTAAAAATATTTTAACATCTTGAAAAAATTCTTTAATTTATAAAACAACAAAAAATATCGATTTCGATTTTAGTTCATTTTATTTTATTTCAGTTTCAGTTTTGGCAAAACTTTTCGATTTCAGTTTCTTTTCGATTTCAGTTTTTTTTCCATTTCAGTTTAAAAAAAAAACATTAAGTTTTAGCAGTTTATCGATTCCAGTTCATAGCGATTCTTAATCCCTAACAAGTCATCATTTCTCCACCTTTGCGTGCCAAGGCAATTGTGCCGAGAGACTTGCTTTTAAACAAGGGATGGAAAAGTGAGAAATTTTTAAGTCCAGTTTACGATTTCGGTTTAAGTTTGCAAAAATGTCGATTTCAATTTCGATTTAAGTTTTTAATTTTTTTTCGATTTGAGTTTATTTTTCGATTCAAGTTTTATATTTTTCGGTTCGATTCAATTTAAATTTCGATTCCAGTTTTTTTTTCAGATTTCTTTAAGAATTTCTCTGTACTATTTATATTATTTTTGGGGGTACCCTATTGACAAATTCAGATTTAATTTTATATTTGTATTTGCATTCGCATTCGATTTCTGTTTTTCAAAGAGAGAATTTGGTTTAGTAACTCTCTTTACTTTTGTATGATTAAACATGTAAGCATCCTAGCCATTAAGAATCAGCACGAAACACATCTTTTTTTGTTTACTTATTCGCTTCATTTCTTTCACATAAAGTTTTATTTAACAAAAAACTTTCAATTCAAAATGTTTTATTAATTCGTACACTTTTTAAATTTTAAAGCACACGACATGTATAAAATATAAATAATAATATCAGAAAGGGGAATAAAACAATTAAATGCACCTCTGTTTTATTATACAGTAAAACATCGTCTACCGCGGGGGTTAGATTCCTCGAGAACGGCGAGTTAGGTAAATCCGCGTTAGACAAACTTAATATCTTATGGGATAAATGGGGATACGTGAACGCGGCCGCGTAAAGTCTCCCATTAATACTTAGACACGTAGATTTTTTATTCACACATAAATGAATTTCCCTACCTATACAGTAAACCCTCGTCCAACACGTGTTTGTCCAGCGCGAATTTGCTTATACACAGAAAAATAAATGCGAACACTTATTTGACAAAAGCGGAAAATTTGATTATACACGGTCCGCCAAACACGCTCTAATACAGTAGTACTGTACGCGTGCCAATGCGCGCTCTAGTGTTTTCTACACTCTCCAACACTCCAGCATCTCCCTCCCTCTCGCGTCACCATTCGCAGTACTCTTTGTCTTAGTCCCGCTAACGCGTTAAAGTCAGTGAAGTTGTGTTGGATTGTTTTTGTCGTATTTTGCTGTTTTTTTGCTATTACCCTTAGACAGCAGTATGGCACCAAAACGTAAAGCATCTGCAACTGATAGTGAAGAGAAGAAAAGTCGTAAGGTTATGAGATTGACCTAAAAAATAAAGATTCTAGATAAGTTGCGTGATGGTATGAGCATAACATCACTTGGCCGCGAGTATCACGTGAATGAGTCTACCATACGCACCATCCGAAAGAGTGAAGGAAAGATACGTGCTATTTTCATTTAATTAATATATTAATTATTTTTTATTTATCATATGTAAATATCATTATGTTTATGATTTTATTATGTTCTTATTTCATATACAATATAGGTAGGGAAATTCGTTTGTGTGTGAATAAAAAATCTACATATCTAAGTATTAATGGGAGACTTTACGCGGCCGCGTTCACGTATCCCCATTTATCCCATAAGGTATTAAGTTTGTCCAACACGGATTTACCTAACGCGCTGTTCTCGAGGAACCTAACACCCACGTTGGACGAGGGTTTACTGTATTGTATATGAAATAAGAACATAATAAAATCATAAACATAATGATATTTACATATGATAAATAAAAATATATTAAATGAAAATAGCACGTATCTTTTTTTCACTCATTCGGATGGTGCGTATGGTAGACTCATTCACGTGATACTCGCGGCCAAGTGATGTTATGCTCATACCACCACGCAACTTATCTAGAATCTTTATTTTTTAGGCCAATGTCATAACCTTACGACTTTTCTTCTCTTCACTATCACATGCAGGTGCTTTACGTTTTGGTGCCATACTGCTGTCTAATGGTAATAGCAAAACAACGGCAAAATTCGACAAAAACAATCCAACACAACTTCACTGAACTTAACGCGTTAGCGGGACTGAAACAAAGGGTGATGCGAGGGGTGACGCGAGAGGGAGGGAGATGTTGGAGTGTAGGAGAAAACACTAGAGCGCGCAATGGCACGCGTACAGTACTACTGTATTAGAGCGTGTTTGACGGACCGTGTATAATAAAATTTTCCGCTTTCGACATATAATTGTTCGCATTTATTTTTCCATATATAAGCAAATTCGCGCTGGACAAACACGTGTTGGACGAGGGTTTACTGTATACAAAATACAAATACCTCGTAAACTCGCATGTTAAAATTAGAGCGAACAATTAAAATATTGTCAGTATTTTCGGGCAACAAATTGTTTCTTTGAGGACTTAAAATCAATCTGAAAAGAGAAAAAAGCCGTTCCACTAACTTGTGTCATCGGAAGAGCATGCATAACTAAAGACAATTTGTACAGCTCCTCGTGCTTTATCTTCATTGCGTTCCACCACGCAATTAGGCTACTGTCTGCTGAAAATCTTTCAATATTCTTAAAATCTCGAAGAGCCAAAATGATGCTTATATTCGTAGCACTGGTTAAGTTTTTCATTTTTGCAGCAGCTCTAAGCATGTTTTCCAACTCATCCTCTGATGTACTGGATGCCAAGCTTGCCGAAGATGTCGATTCCATTTGTAGTTTGGGATCCATCGCACACATTTTCGTGTGAAGTTGGGTCAAATAAGTAATCGCACGCTCCTGTTCTACTTCAGATTAAAGGATAAATAGATATTTTAAGTCCATACAAGTGTTAAGTCGCAAAAAAAGGAAAATAATTCACGTTATTTATATTTTTTTGCAATCCAAATGCTCCTCAAAACTGAAACGCAATCTATTCGAATTCATATTTCAATAAAAAACTGTTCTTTAAATTTCAGTTCGAATTTCGATTTTAGTTGTCAGAATTTTTTTCAGTTCGAATTTTTTTCGATTTCGGTTCATAAAATAATATCGGTTTTATCAGTTTATCGATTCCAGTTCGATTCAGTTTCTCATCCCTGTTTTAAACAATTTACTCTTTTCATTGCCATCTTTCGCACTGGAATTACTTAGATGAGGGAGCACTGATCCAGAAGTACCCCAGCTGGTCAGCACACACCAATTTAAGAATTCCCACGAAAGTGTACCTCAAGAAAATGATTCCCCCCCTTTTTCGAGAAAGATTTATCATATCGTAATTTACTCATATACTGGGTCCTTCGGATAGGAATTACGTAGACAAGGGAGCACTGGTCCAGAAACACTTCCAGTTGGCCCGCACCTCCCAGTTCAAGAATTTCCTGATAGTACAATGGGTACGTTGTGCTATAGTTTTTTTATGCAGGAAGGAGGGGCCAAGGGAAAATGTCCGCAAAAGCGCCCCTCCCATAGAAGAAGAGAGCCAAAATCAAGGTCCGGGGTTTTCGAGATGCCTAAGCACTCTGCGTTTGAAAGATGAGAGGTCATAGACAGGAGGAAAGATGGATTGAGGAAGATTATTCCAGAGTTGATCGGTTGAGTAGATGAGAGACTGAAAATACGGATTAACCCTTGCATTAGACAGCTGGATAGAAAAGGAGTGAGAAAGTGTAGAAAGTCTGGTACTGCGTGCTCTCCTTAAAGGAGGAGGCATGCAGTTAGAGAGTTCAGAAGAGCAATGTCCGTTATGATAGCGATAGTAAAGGGAGAGTGAGGCAACATTGCGGCGAAGAGAGAGAGATTGAAGACAATCAGTAAGAGGCGGGGAATTGATGAGACGAAAAGCCTTTGATTCCATCCGGTCAAGTACGACTGTGTGGGTTGAACCACCCCACGCGTCGGAAGCATACTCCATACAGGGGCGAACAAGACCCATGTACAGAGACAGCAACTGAGCAGGGATGAAGAAACCGCGGGGGCGGTACAGCACACCTAACCTCTTAGAAGCTGTTTTAGAAAGAGAGTATATGTGATCTTTCCAGAAAAGACCACGAGAAAAGAAAACGCCAAGAATATTAAGAGAAGAGGAAGGATTGAGTTGTGTGTTGTTGAAGGTAAGGGGATAGTCGGGTGGAAGATTGTGACAAGTAGACAGATGGAGGAACTTAGTTTTTCAGGCATTGAAAGCCACAAGGTTTTCTCTGCCCCAATCAGATTAGCCAAAAAATCAGAGGTCAGGCGTCCCATAGCCGTCCTACGTGAATCATGAAGCGACTGCTGTGAGGGACCCTTTGGGAAGCGGGTGGAGAAGTGAAGAGTGGAATGATCGACATAGGAGTGAATAGGACAGGAAGTGCGAATTAAAATATCATTAATAAATAAAAGGAAAAGAGTGGGTGACAGGACAGAACCCTGAGGAACACCACTGTTAATAGCTTTAGGAGAAGAACAGTGGCCATCTACAACTGCAGCTATAGATCGGCCAGAAAGGAAATTAAAGATGAAGGCACAAATAGAAGGATAGAAACCGAAAGAGGGCAGTTTGGAAATTAAAGATTTGTGCCAGACTCTATCAAAAGCTTTCAATATTTCTAGCGCAATAGCAAAAGTTTCACCGAAATCCCGAAAGGAGGATGACCAAGAGTCAGAGAGATATGCAAGGCGATCGCCAGTAGAACGTCCCTTGCGGAATCCATACTGACGATCTGAAAGAAGATTGTGAGAAGAAAGGTGTTTAAGAATCTTCCTATTAAGGATAGTTTAAAAAACTTTGGAAAGGCAAGAAATCAAAGCAAATGGACGAGAGTTGGAGGGTTGAGAGCAGTCACCCTTCTTTGGGACAGGCTGAATGAAAGCGAACTTCCAGCAGGAAGGAAAAGTACCAGATGAGAGACAAAGACGAAAGAGTTTGCCAAGGCAGGGTGTCAGCACAGAAGCACAGTTCGTAAGAATACCAGGAGGAACACCATCAGAGCCATACGTCTTCCTAGAGTTGATTCCAGAGAGGGCAGAAAAAACATCTTTAGAAGAGATTCTACTTTCAGACATAATAAAGTCAGAGGAGGGAGGAGATGGCGGAACAGCACCGAAATCGTCCAGGGTTGAAATTGTAAGCGAAAATTTGAGCGAAGAGTTCAGCTTTGTCAAGAGAAGAGACGGGAACTGTGCCGTCGGAATGGAAAAGAGAAGGGAAAGAAGAGGAAGTAAAGTTGTTGAAGAGGTTTACTGCACACACATAAGAAAAATAATATATACTGTATATATGTGGTACGTCGTTACAAGGCCCAGGACAAAGCACTGAAACTTTTTTCAGTATTTTTACTGAAAATACTGAAATCAGTGTAAATAATAGTTAAAATTATAAATTCTCGAAGGGAAAACATTTCGGGAAGTTTTCAGGAATGAATTGGCATTCGCCCTCTTAAAAAAAAAAGGTTGGATTTGGGGATTTGCTAACTCACCCTTCGTTTTATAGAATCATTTTTGGGAGAAAGTTTCATTTTAAATTACATATTACAAATGTCCTTTTTATCATTTACTGCTTTTTGTAATTTAACGGCTGTTTGGAATATACGAGTATTTTATTTTGTATGAAGTTCAGAATACGATTCAAAGTAGGGTAGACAGTTTATCATTATGGGAAGGTTAAATAATTTTCTTAACACTTCATCCTAAATTTTTATCACTCTTGTTCTAACTTGATACGATAAATTAGTTATATACATTTTCTGATGTTTAGCCCAAATACCATAGAAGCATCAGTCTTTGTGGCATTGAACAGAAAAAGTAAGTGTCTAGTTAGAAGTCATCGCCGTATATTCTCGCATGTTTCTTGAACGTATCACTCAATAAAATTGGAGTTCTTGTTTCTTCAGCATTCCATAAGCCATAATTCCACACAAGTTTTCAGCTGGATTCAAATCTAGTGAATTTGCTGGAAAAACAATGTCAACTGTTTCCGACTGTCTCTGAACCATTTATCTATTATTCTATACAAGACTGTTGTCGGGGTGAGGAAAAGCTATGTCCCTTTACACTTGGAAGTGTTGAAAACATGACCACATCCAAAATTTCTACGATTGTTCTTCATTAAAGCGACCTTCAATGGGTGTTGATTCTCTTATAAAGATGATTCGAACATCCCTAACTCTACTCCAGCAATAATTCTTTCACTACGAGTGAAATGCGCAACTCTCTAATTATATCTTAATTGTGTTCATTTGTCGCCAAAAGTGAACAAAACTCAAGTTATTTGATGATAATAATGGTTTGAACTCTGTTCAACCTCTTTCGTTATATAATATCATATGACGAAGGGGAGCGTAGCTCTTCTTTGAATCCGAACTACTACCACACCAAGAAAGACGCAAGATGCACATTAATCGACGAAATCTAAAGTCTGAACGCAGATTCGAAACCAGAACCTTCAGGTTAACAGCCCGGCCTTTTACCATTATGCTACCCTGGCTAGGGTTACCAGACGTCCGGCAAAAGAGGACATGTCAGGTATTAATTGGGTCGTTTGAGCTTGTGGGAAGCTTATTTTTAAGTCTGGATCATATCTAAGTAAAAGCCAGACAATATCAACATATTTAAAATGCCTGCCGTACAGAGGACATGAGATTGAAAAGGAGGACATGTCCTCCTTTTGCAGGACGTCTGATAACCCTAACTCCGGCGGATTTGCTTCGCTTGAAACGAAGCGAAAATTATTTTCCTCCGAATCTCTTCATTCTTCGTAAAATAGTCGCTGTAAGCGCCTCGGTGGTGTAATGGTTAGCGTCGCTGACTACGAATCCATCGGCCCCGGGATCGAGACCCGGTGACGGCAGGTGGTGCGCAGCAAAACCCAGCTGTTCATCCTTCCACACCACAAAAATTGGTTGGTAGATAAATGGGTACCCTGGGTAGCCTAGTGATTAAGACGCTGGGCTGGTGGTGGGGCGTGGTTCGGATTCCACCTTAAACTGTAGGTCTGAGGTGGAGTGACAAGCTTGACCGTCAGAATGAACAATTCTGGTGGAAGCAAAACTTAGGTTAACGAAGGTTAAGTGCAATCTTTCTTCTTTGTGGCATTTTTATTTTCGATTCCGTATAGTCGGAACCCTCCTTATGAGGTCTATGCAAACTGTGTCTCACCTGTTAATTTTAATTTACATGAACTCCACACGCATCCCCCCTTTTCCATCCACCCACCCTCTTCTTTTCCCAAACACATCGGGTACACCCGTTCTTATTTCGATATTTTAATGCTATACTGTAAAAATACATGGGAGGATAAGACTTCTTCTTCTGACTGTAGATTTATTATTTTTTCTATTAATGTTACTTACCACTTTCACTTCTCTTATGTAATAAATACACTAAATTCCATTAATTTTGTCTAAGAAGCCTCCATATTTCCAACGGCATATTCAGATTAGAG
Organism: Bathynomus jamesi; assembly: GCA_023014485.1. Classification (NCBI taxonomy): domain Eukaryota; kingdom Metazoa; phylum Arthropoda; class Malacostraca; order Isopoda; family Cirolanidae; genus Bathynomus; species Bathynomus jamesi. The sequence goes on from JAJOZX010002376.1 coordinate 229,926, forward strand.
TACTGTGAATATATTAATGTCATATCAAATATCTAAATTGTAAAACTCTGTCACTTGTATTTTTTTTTAAATAAAGATTTTTGAATTTTGAATTCACGTTGTTTGTGTGGAAAAGGCTTTTTCTCTTCTATATAAGGGTCCATCTACACTTATACTTAAAAATAATTGATCACTTGATGAGGATGTAGATTCTTATTGTAACTAATGTTACAGGTGATCTAAATGCCGGTGAATTGCTGCCCATGAAACATGATGTCCTCATGTGCAAAGTGATCCGCATGAGCTTGAATCATTTTGGCACCAAAGACGAAAAATCCTGAATGTATTCAAGCGGATCACTCAAGATTTCTACACCCAATTTCCGAGTGTCTCGATTGAGAGGAAATTCAAAAGAGCGGAAGTGATGTGTCCGTTTAGAGGTCAAAGTGAGATAAAATTTGGTCAAATCAGGCTACTTTAGTTTTTGATGTAAATAAGTAAACCGTGTGTGTGTGTGTAAATTATAAACACGAGGGCAAAACCAAACAAAAATAAAAAATCGAAAGAACTAAACACTTGGAAGCTGAGATTCAAAATGGCGTCGAAAGGGGAAGTACTATTGGCATCTTTAATTAGTTCCGATTCGTTTGCGAGCGTCTTCCCCTCCTTTATCGTGTCACACTCGAAATAAACAGGAACGATAACACGACCTAATACGACAGTGACAAAGAGAGACACGATTCGGCATCAATTACGTCATCACTTACGTTATCAAGTTTACATTAAACCCTAGTCTAATAATGTAACAAGTCACCTCATTTCATTCATGAGGTTTCATCCAAAATGAAAATACTACAAATTACTATAATGTTAAGAAAATGGGAAAATTGTAGTATTTTTATTAAAAACGAAACATGGTATAATGATAGAACAAGCTCCGTTATAATCTCCTCTGGCACTCCATCGCTTAGATCTCCATCCCCTTCGGTCACACTTCCTTATATAGCCTATACAGGGTGAGTCAAAAGTCCCGCCTCAAAAATAACTATACAATAAATACTTTTGAGGCAGAACTTCTGACTCACCCTGAATATACTGGCCTGTCTCAACACCCTCTCCAATCGTACCTGATAAACACCTCAGTATAGGTCGACAGCTAGTGCTCTAATAAATTTATTTTCTCATTCTGACTTTACTCATTCGGCCAGCTAATGTAACCCATTGTTTTAACTCGTGCATTATTATTACCAGCATCATCAGAATTCGAACCCCGACCTCAGTGTCTTCAAATAGCTTAAAGGAAATGGTGTTACCCACTGAACCGCGGACGCTGGCTAGAGAGTACCATATCTACTGTGTATATATAACGTTTCTTTTATTTTTTAATTATAAATATGAATTATAAAGACAGAAATACGTTTATACAGACTAATTTTATTTAACTAGGTTCAAGCACTCTACTTATGGGTGAAATAATTTCTCATAAGTAGAGTGCTTGACCTTAATTAAACAACATTAGGATAATTATTATCATAATGGTGTTGTTGATGGGGTTGTTTAACTTTTTCCGCAACATCTAAGCCTCTAAGGTCATAAAATAATTATAATGACTGGAGTTGTTTTAATAGTGGTGGCGTAGTGGTTAGCGTCGCTGACTACGAATCCATCGGCCCCGGGATCGAGACCCGGTGACTGCAGCCGGCGCGCAGCAAAACCCAGCTGTTCATCCTTCCACACAGGAAAAAAAGTGGTTGGTAGATAAATGGGTACCCTAGGGGCCTATTGGTTAAGACACTGGGTTGCTAGTGGGGCGTGGTTCGGATTCCACGTTAAACTGTTGGTCTAAGGTGGAGTGAAAAGCTTGACCGTCGTCAGAATGAACGATTCAGGCGGAAGCTAACCAAAGGTGTGTGTGTGTGTGTATATATATATATATATATATATATATATATATATATATCAATTGAAAGACGGAGGGGACCTATAGCTTTATGTTGGATCCGAACCCACCCAGCCCCAATAACGAAGGCTTAGAGATGCACCTTAACCCTTTACTGCCCAAAAGGACAAATTTCTAACCTTTCGAATACACGCATTCATTACTTAACCCTACAAAATATTTAGGCAGTAAAGGGTTAATGGCCGAAATCTGAAGTCTGAGCCGAGATTCAAGCCCAAAACCTTAAGATTAACAGCCCGACGTTTTACCACCAGGTTACCCTGGCCGGTTTATGAGTGAGAAGATAAGATCGGATATAGGACGGAAATAGCTCGTAATTCGTTAAAAAAAAATATTTTTTTTTTTTTTGTTTCTAAACACTGAGATCCTCTTCAAGTCGATAATTTTAACAAGAACTTCCTTGTGAAGTTGTCATCATCTATTTGTAATTTATTATTAACATTTTTTCCATTGATGCAAGGATAAGAGGAGGCATGATGAATCAAAGTAATTTTTATATTAGACACCTTTGAAAATTGCAAGTAATGGAAATGCATTACACACACACACACACACACACACACACACACACACACACATTCTAATAATAAAGTTTCCTTTGATATGATAATTCCTATTCATATATATATAAGTTAATTTATAGCTGAAATTTGCCTATTTTTGTATAGATATGACCCTTTACACTATATATAATTACACCAACCCGCAAGGAAAAAAAACAAAATTAATTATAAAACAGTTTTATAATTATTTTTTTTCCCTTGCGGGTTGGTGTAATTTTATATTGTTGCGGTTATTGCAATTAAAGTTTATATATATATATATATAGTATATAGTTTTTTTGGGACACCCTGTATATATAATATATACACTACCAGTCAAAAGTTTAAGTACACCCTGAAATATTCATTAATTTCAAATTTTGTTTAAAGTTTTTTATTTATTAACTAAGTTATCATGCCACAAATTCATAAGTACAAACATGGGAACTTAAATAACAACAAAGGACAATTTACCAAAAGTAAAGTCTAAATTTTAGATTCAGCAAAATAGCCTCCTCTAGCAGCAATTACAGCAGAACAAATTCGAGGCATGCGCTGAACAAGAGAAAGAAGATAGTCTGGTGAAAGCTGGTGCCAGCACTCTTGTAAGAGTTCCCAGAGCTTCTGAGCACTGGATGGCTGCTTGGCTTTCACTCGTCGATCCAGTTCATCCCACACTAGCTCTATGGGGTTCAGATCCGGGGACTGTGCTGGCCATTCCATAACTGTGAGCTGACGTTGCCGTTCTTTCTTGGAAGTGTGTTTAGGATCGTTGTCTTGCTGCATTATGAACTGTTGGCCAACTAGTCGCAGTCCAGATGGGATGGCATGGCGCTGTAGAATGCTGTGATAGCCACGTTGGTTCAGTATTCCAGTGACTTTGTGGAGATCTCCAACTTACTCCCCTGCAAAACATCCCCAGACCATCACACTTTCTCCACCGTGCTTCACTATTGGCACAACACACTGCTGTGTCATTCTTTCACCCGCTGTGCGCCGCACAAATACTGAGCGTTTGGATCCAAAAACTTCGAACTTTGATTCGTCAGTCCAAAGGATAAATTTCCACCGCTCAACAGTCCATTTTTGGTGTTTTTTAGCCCAGGCTAGCCTTTTCTTTTTGTTTTTGTTCTGGAGGCTCAGCATTGGTTTCTTTGCTGCAGTTCGTCCTTTTCATCCTGCCTCTCTTGGTCTTCTCTGAACAGTTGATGTTGAAACTGTTGTACTTTTGGAGTTGTTCAGCTGGGCTTTAATTTCAGGTGCTGTGAGGCGTCTGTTGCGCAGACTGGTGACTCGGATATATTTGTCCTCTGAGTCGGTTGAGGTTCTTGGTCGCCCTGACCTTTTTCTGTCCTTATTTTGACCAGTTTCTTCGTACCGTTTAATGGCACAAGCAACCGCATTCACAGAAACTTTTAAATTTTTTGCAATTTGCCTCAGTGATTGGCCCTCATTTCTTAAAGTTACCATCGCCTATCTTTTTTTTGTTGTTAACTGAGCTTTGGCACCCATTTTTGCTTTTTGAAACACAGAAATATACCTTAAACTACACAGTTAGCTCCTCTGCAAGGATTTTATATGTAAAGACCTGCAGCGCATGTTAATAACTGATCACATGTATAAACATACTCCTGAAGAAACACACTACCCCAGTAAAGACTTAACCGTTTTTGGACCTTTGTGCAGAGCTAATGGCATTAATTTTAGGTTGCATGCTAGACGTAAATTAACACATTTTGAAGGCTATTTTGAAGAAGCTTCTGTGTTACAACACACTGCATAGGGCAAATGCACTGAAACATACAATATGAAAGCCAGGTAAGCAAATTCATCTCTGGTACATGTTGAGTTTACATTTGAAGTTTGTCATGAACTAAGCAGCAAAACATTGGAAATTAGTAGGTGTACTTAAACTTTTTACTGGTATGTGTGTGTGTGTGTATATAATATAATATATATATATATATATATATATATATATATATATATATATATATATATATATAAATTTTTCCCTTCGGTATGAGTTCCGAATAGGTAATGATTATAAATGAAGGGAAATAACATGTATTACGAACATGAAAATGGAATACAAAACATCGCGATCGATCGAAGTGAATTTTTTTTTTTTTTCCCTTTTCCTCGTCTGTTTTTACATCGATGAAAAGTTGTTTATTACATCAAGAAATTTACCATCTATAAAGAAGCTTCAGAAAGGTTTTAGGATGAAGTTCGTATGTTTTTTTTTGTTTTTTTTTTAAAACAGAACGGATTACGGAATATGAAAACACGTTTATCAAAACATTTATTTTTTTTCTTACGTGAAAAGGAAGTTGAATGGAAGTTAGAAATGGACACTTAATAGACACTCGTACATCAATCTATCATTCGAATGAAATACATGATTGATAGCAGGGACCTAAACCTATTTCGTTCACTGGAAATTTCAATGATGCTAACCTAATTTTAGCTAACTAATCCCATCCTAGCCAATCCTAACAACTTAACCTACGTTAACCCTAGTTAATTTAACTCCAAAAATATTGCAGATCGAGTGTGACGTCACGAAAATTATACACACACATATATATATATATATAACAGTATATATATAAGCAGGAAGCAGTTAGCAAATTTGTCATCGTTCTGTAATTCCATCATAACCTTTCTCTACACACTCACAGAGGCAATCCTGACCAGGAGTAATGTCGAACTATGAATTACTGTTATGCAGAACGTATAAGTAAGAACCTATGAAAACACTGTTAAAAGAAACAAGGGGAAGTAAAGATTTAACGAGATGTTTCATTGATTGTAAATGGGAGAAGAATAACGCAAAGTTGCCGACTATAAATAAACCAGCGGTTACGCCCGTAACTCATTGGATAATACCACCATTTCTCTATAAGCGAAATGAAGACACTGATATCGAGGGTTCGAATCCCGATGGTGCTGGTAACAATAATCCAGGAATTAGCGCGATTAATTCGTTTGGCCTGAGCGCTGTTTCAGTTTCTGGCTCACCTCGCTGATTATATAATATAGATCAGTGGTTCCTAAACTGAGGTCATTGGAACCCTGGGGATTCGTGGATGGCTTTTACCAGTGATTCCGCGAAGGTGTTAGGAATATGGTACACTAGATACTGTGCATTATTTTCTAAAAAAAAAAAAAAATCCCTCCTAGGTCTAACTAAGGAACACGAGTGGTGTTGCGGTGGATATCTTCAAAAGAAGATTAGACGCCTGGCTCAGAACAATCTTAGATGAACCGGGCGTACGTGGCTATGTGAGATGGAGAGCAAAAGGAACCAACTCTCTACTTCACCAGGCCAACTCGATAGGAGGGGCGACAAGCTTGACCTTCGTGAAGAGAGGAATCATCGCACGGAATATTTGAAAGGTTAGAAGGTTGAAAGGTCTCAAAAAGAGCTCAGATGGTCTTTATAAAGAAAAACCTTTGGAAACCACTAGACTAGACATTCTGTGGACATCATCTTCAAACAAAATTAAAACGACTTAACCTAACTTCATCTCGCCTAGTTTGGCCTACAAGGAATTTTATTAAAATATGTTATCGATCATTAATAGATTGGCTTTTCCACTTTATTCTCGGTCCGCATACAAGAAATCCCAAAGTGAGATGTGGATTTTCTTATATAAATTTATTCCCACTTCCCTCTCAGGATGTGACACTTCGAGGTAGCATCCTACTTCATGACTTTCCTTTTGTCATCTCGTGTACGATTTCCCACTTCAGTCACGAGTTAAGCTGGGTTAGGTTACGTTAGATTAATTCGAGACATATCTGTAATTTCCAATTTGAAAATTCTCATTTTTGAACTACGAATAGCAATGAGAATGGTGTGAAGTGGGAAGTAATCCAATCTGATCCTTACTGTAAGTCAGGGACGTAGCCAGGAATGTCCCAATGGGGGGGGGCGAACTTGAGCTACGTTTGTTAGGTTCCGTGGTGAATCGGGCGAGTCCATACAGTTAGGGGGTCTGGGGGAGAGCTGGAAGTTGTACCAGCGAGGTCCGGTGCGGAGCCCCGTAAGCCAGCGCATTTTAAGCTTATTTCGTATAAAAACTGTCTGAAAATGTCAGCGCAACTGCCATTTTTGAACAGTCCCTATACAGCCATCCACATGAAATATGTACCCTTTCCAACAAAAGTTTGGATAGGACAGTCACATTGATACAATCTAAGCTATATTATGATGTAATTGTATTTTCTGAAATTTGAAATCCGGTATTGATCCTATAGTTTTCATATTTAACAAAGAAAGTAACTATTTCATTCACACATTTATTGATTTCATGCATACAATTATTTAGTGTATACACGTTTAACAATATAACATATCTATGAATAACGAAATCATTAGAAGAGATCCAAATGAAACTCTCACGTATAAGGCAAGTCAAACGGATGCTGAAACAGTTATATCAGTTGAGACGAAAGATACAAACACTCCTTCCATTATATATAGATACCAAATTGTTAAATGTTATAGTTTGGCGGTGAACCTTGGTTGTAATTACAGCAGATTTTTTTTTGGACTTTCCAAGGGGGGGCGACCGCCTCCGTCGCCCCCCTCTTGGCTACGTCCCTGCTATAAGTTACATTGTGAAGTTAAGAAAGGTTAAATTAGGTTTTGTTTAGAGAAACTCTCAAATAAGGTTCTAAATTTGGAACAGTAAGTGAGGATCGAAGAAGCATCGAAGTGGGAAGTAACGAACATTCGATGAAATTAGGTTATTCATTTAAGTTAAATTAAACTCAAAGTTTAATATTTGAAGTCAGTAGAGTTACCGGTATACTTTCAGTGAAATTAGTAAGACTCCGCATGAACAGTTATACAGGATGTTAGCGAGGTCTTCAGTAAGAATCACCAACTTCAATAGCGTATTTCCAATTACAATGCGTGAATTATTCTGTCGGGGAATTAACTAATGTGTGTGTATATATATTGTTACGTCGTGGCTACACCGCAACACCGCTTCTTGTAAGATCAGCGATGTTTGGTCTCTGTTCAGTAGCTGGATGGGTGACCATTCTCGGCGTTTAGATGATGTATCGACTCAGATGGTTCAAATCCCACGTAAAGCTGTAAGTCCTCTATATGACATGAGATGCTGCGAAGGATGTTAAATAAACCAAAAAGAGTTATAAGAATGAATACAACATTTGAAATGTCTTTGTTTAGTCAGTCCTAAATAATCAGTGAGGTGGCCCACGAACTGGCAGAGTGATCAGGCCAGATGAACGCGAGACATCATCGGGAATCGAACCCCCGACTTCAGTGCCTTCATTTCGTTTATAGGGAACTACGTGCACTAGTTATAATCTTGTATCTAACGTAAGGACTCTGAAACAGTTTTTGATCCTGCAGTACAGTTGAACAACGTATTGCCCAGGCAATCATTATTATGAAGTGAACATCTCAACATTATTACAAGATGAACACCGAGTACTACATCACTATAAATGAGGCCCTCCTAGGAAGAAGTGGCTAACCGACAAAAGTAAAAAAAACGCCAGAAAACGCTTTATAACGTTGTACCAATTTGAAAGTGAAATAGCATTTTAACTTCTGAAGTTGTTTCGTCTAAATATCTTCAAAAGTTATGTCACTTTCAAATTTGGTACAACGTTTAACCGCGTTTTCTGGCGTTTCTTACGTTTGTCACTTAGCCACTTCTTCCTAGGAGGGTCTCATATCTCACTGTAACTATTTTAGTCACACTTTTTCGTTGTACTGTGATTTTTTTTAGCTTCATAGTATCTTTTCACGCATGTGAATTCCTTTCATTTTAACCAAGTATCACGAAAAGATCGTATATGAGGCGAAACTTCTTACTCGAGTTGAATAGATTTTCATATTTTTTTATTCCAACATTACAGTATATATATATATATATATATATATATATAATATATATATATATATATATATATATATAATATTCCCCTTATTTATTAACTCCGTCTTCTTTCCCTTGCCTCCCCTCCCCCATTCTCCTCCCGTACTTATGCCTTTCCCCCATTCCTTTTCTTCCTTCCTTCCTTCCTTCCTTCGATTTTTCTTCCTCAATTCGCGCATTATTCTTGGCATTTAGCTTTAATTTCCTCTTTGTTTCCTTTGAGTCTCTCTGTGGAAATGCCTCGATTGATCAGTGCCTCCTTTTGGCACCGTCTCTGAAGCTGGAAATGGATACCGTTGAGGATTCCTCGATAAAAATAAACTTTTCACCAATATCCGAGCAAGAAGAACAGAAGGGATTCAAAGATGGGAAGAATAGCTGTTTAGACTAACAATAAAACTTCCATTCCTTCCCCTGTATGCACTGCAGATAATATATATACTGTGTATATGTATATATATATATATGTGTGTGTGTGTGTGTGTGTGTTGAATAATAATAATAATCATCAGTCAGGAGGGCCAGAAACTCGCACTGAACTCTGGCCAACTGATGCGGCCGAATGGCCCATTGCTCTAGCTCCTGTATTATCATTACCAGCATTATCGGGGTTCGAAGAGCCTTCGTAAAAATATACATGTATCCAAAATACAACAATGACGGTCGTGATATATCATCAATTTTCCCGGGAACGCGTGATTGGACAATCAGAGTGTGGTCCAAAACGTGTGTGTAAGGCAGATAGCTCAAAACCTGACTCGAATGGGATATTACACAGTATCATCGCGTGGTTTTCAAATAACTGAACAAGCAGCAAACCATCAACCAGGACGACCATCATTAGTTATGGAACAAAAATAAGAGCCCTCGCTTTCCAGATGAGATTCAATTTACCCGCTGGCTTGTAGATTTGTTGACGTCGCATATAACGATATTTTGTTATAACAAATAACAAACAGCTCCACGATATTTGTATCAATTGAGTTATAGCGGATATGTGGTTCGACGAAAGCCCCTGCTTACAGCCGCCTGTGTAAAGCGAAGATTAACACTTGCCAAAAACATAATTCGCAAACCCGCGTTATTTTGGAGGTATAAGTTGGGTCATGTTTTAATGGTTTACAATTCAGTGCTCTTCAACCTGGGCGGTACCGCCCACTAGTGGGCGAAGGATCTCATTAATCTAAAGGTAATTGCAATTAATTTTATTGTTTTATGCAGGGTATATAACTTTTAGTTTGAGTTTTTGCATTTTTAATTTTGGTGGGCGATACGGAGATTCAAAAGTTACAAAAGTGGGCGGTAAGCATAAAAAGGTTGAAGAGCACTGGTTTACATCGAAGGGACGTATATGGTATATGGGATCCACGTATGTGGATAACAGCTGATTGGGCATTTCAAGAGTGTTAATTGTTTGTAGCACAAGGTGGTTTTACTGTTAAAGTATACTGGAATAAAATAATTGAGGAAACCACAACAGCAGTTGTGACAACAACAACAACAGCTGTTATTATATATTAGACACCTATAATAAAAATAGTTGAAACCGCTAAACCATTAAATTTGTTGGTTTACGTCGTCGTCGTCGTTGGCCTAGGCAAGCTACGGCTTGGGACCGTAGCGCATCTATCCGGTATAGGTTAACCTGGATGATGTAGCCATAAGCACTGCCGCTAGTTAAGTGCCAACCAGTGATTATCTCACTAGCCGTATTGAGTCCGTTAGGCGAAACTACGACAGTACCAAAGGTGGAAAATATAACCTTTGGTTTTCTATTATTTATTTGCAAAATGGACATGGCATTAGATTAAAATAAATATTTGAATATAAATGATTAACTGACAATTGTGATATATAATTAATTATGTTTACATACAATAAAATAATATAGTATCATAAAATTAGTATTAATGTGGTTCACAATTGAATTATAATGGGGTAACTAATTTAAAATGAATTTATACTATTCCGAAATTCAAGACGGTAAAATTAACATTTATCTTGAAACTAAAATAAGAGTATTCACTACACACTCCCCCACCAGAGAGGAAGTTCAAAGAGTTCCGAACGACACAGATTTCCGCTGAACCTTTTTGGTAGCTACTTGTACCTCACTTAAGGTTGATTCCAAAAACGCAGGCTTAAGACGATCGATAGAAACCTTGTCGACCTTGGAACCGCGCTGGATGAGAAATGATTTGCGCGTACGTCGGAGAACTTCATAGGGCCCGTCATACGGACATTGGAGAGGCCGTTTTGGGAGAGGTACACGAACGAAAACGTGGGTGCAAGACTGGAGGGCTGGGGAAATAAAGATGTTCTGTTGGCTAGTCAATCGAGGGGGAACAGCTGAAGGGACTGCATGTGAGAGGAAAGTGTTTGAGCGAATTCCGTAGGATCACATGACTTATCCCCTGCAGTGAAGTAGCCACCTGGTAGCCGCAGTGTTGTTCCATAGACTAGTTCAGCCGCTGTAGTCTTCAGATCACTCTTAAATGCAGAGCGAATACCAAGCAAAACGAGTGGAAGCTTATCCATCCAATGGGAGTCTTCGTGACACATAAGGGATGACTTCAGCTGGCGATGGAAGCGTTCGACGAGGCCGTTAGCTTGCGGATGATACGCAGGTATGCGCATGTACTGTACCCAACAAGCTGGTAAACTTCTTCCAAAGCGAAGACTCAAATTGGCGACCTTGGTCAGTGATGACTTTTGTCGGCAATCCAAATCTTGATACCCATCCATGAAGAAAGGCTCTTGCAACAGTGTCCGCTTGGATATCAGGAAGTGGGATGGCTTCAGGCCATCTGGAAAAGCGGTCGAGACAGGTGAGCAGATAACGTTGGCCTTGAATCACTGGAAGAGGACCAACAATGTCTACATGAATTACTTCAAATCGCTGGGATGGGGCGGAATGCGTCAAAGGGGGACCTGGTGTGCCTTTGGACTTGGCACGCTGGCAGGCAAGGCACGTTTTGGTCCAATGTTTGACATCCTTCCGCATCGAGGGCCAAACAAAGCGAGAGGTAACCAGGTGTTGCGAAGCACGGATACCAGGATGGGAGGGCTTATGAAGATCCGTGAAGACTGCTTGTCTGTGACATGGAGGACATAAGGGCGAATAGCAGCTGTTGATACGTCGCAATAGAGGGGCACAGACAATCCTGGCATACTCATTTTCTTGAGGGAAAGTGAGTGAGTGGAGTCTTCTCTGAGCAGTTCTTGTAGTTCCGTATCCTTATCTTGATCCTGTGCAATAGCATTCCACAGTGTAGAGCTGAGGGTAACAGAAGTAATCTCTATTCTTGAAAGTGCATCCGCTGGAGTGTTCAAGACACCTTTGATGTGGCGGATATCTGTGGTAAATTGCGAGATATAATCAAGTTGCCTGATGACTCTGGAGAGTGGTTACAGCTGTTTTATTGAAGACAGTGATCAAGGTTTGTGGTCGGTAAAAACAAAACTCTCGGCCTTCAAGGAAATGTTGAAAATGCTTCACGTTTAAGTAAATAGCAAGAAGTTCACGTCCGAAAGCACTATAACGCGTTTGGGCTGGCTGCAGCTTTTTCGAGTAAAACGCGATGGGTGCTTGTTGACCGTTAATGGTTTGTTCCAACACTCCACCGATCGCAACATCTGAGGCATCGACCGTCAGAGTTAGGGGGGCATCACTGATAGGAAATGACAGAGACAATGCACTATTGATAGCATTTTTGGCATTGTCGAACGCCTGTAACTATCGCTACACCATACCAATTTTGTTACCTTGCGTTTTGTGTGTGATCATAGCGTGTAGAGGAGCAAGAACACTAGCACAGTTTTTAATGAACTTGTGGTAATAATTTACCAAACCTAGAAACCGACGTAACTCACGCTGATTATTTGGCATTGGGTAATTTTTTATCACTTCACACTTGTCCTGAAGGGGGGTAATTCCGTGCTGCGAAATCGTGTGACCAAGAAATTCCAAGGTTGGCTGTGCAAACACACACTTAGATGCATTAATAGTAACACCGTATTGTTCTAAGCGTTGAAAGAGGAGTGAAAGATGTTCCTTATGTTCCTCTTCCGTTGAGCTGGCCACAAGCAAATCATCGATGTAGGCATAAACAAAGTCTAAGCCTCTGGTGACCTCATCTATAAACCTCTGAAAGGTTTGCGCAGCATTCCGTAGCCCGAACGGCATCTTCAAAAATTCGAATAACCCAAATGGTGTACAAACTGCAGTCTTGGGAATATCCGAAGGCTCTACGGGAATGTGGTGGAAAGCCTTAACGAGATCTATTTTACTGAAGATAGATTTGCCGTGGAAGAGAAGTAAAGTCTTGGACATTTTGGTACCGGATATCGGTCCGGGATGGTTGTCGAATTCAAAAACCGGTAATCCCCACATGGTCTCCAGTCTCCTGACTTCTTCTGGACCAGGTGTAGGGAGAGGACCAACTGCTTTTGGAAGGTCTTATTATCCCAAGATCCAGCATAAGCTGGAAATTCCGATTTGGCAGCTTTCAGTTTGTCCGGGGCAAGACGTCTGGGTTTTGCAAACACAGGGGGACCTTTTGTGTAATGTGATGGGTAATGGTGTGCTTAATGGTATCACCCATCTGCATCGGTTGAAGAATTCCTGGATATCGCTGGAAAAGGCACTGGTACATGGAATTAGGGGGAACGAGGGAAAGTGCAGAGTTCGAGGCGTCCGGAAGGGCAACCTGTTTGGCAAGAACAGAAAGCAGTGTGGCCTGGTCGCATAAGCGTCGCTTGTCAAGATCCACCAGGAGTTTGAAATGCTGGAGGAAGTCAGCGCCGATTATGGGATGCTGCACTTGAGCACAGATGAAAATCCACTTGAAGGATCGGTGAAGGCCCAAGTTTAGTTCACGCGACTGAGTACCGTACGTGGGTATGCGTGAACCGTTAGCAGCGTATAGAGCGGAGATTCCGAGTGCGTATGACCAGATTTTTGAGGGAATACACTGACTGACGCTCCGGTATCAACCAAGAAATTGACACCAGAGTTCCTGTCCTTGATGAATAACAGGTTGGCAGTGCGAGTACTAGACGCCATTAGGACTCGCTGCTGGGGTTTTCCGACGAAAAATTGCAAGGGGAGATGCACTTCCTAGCCTTCTTTCCAAATTTCGCGTGGTAGAAGCAGATCTTCCCGGACTCGAACGATGCCTCTTCGTAATCTTGACGAGAATGGCTTCTTTGCCGTTGATTTTGTAGCAGAGAACAAACGTGGTTGAGTTGTTTGACTTAACTCCTTTCACTTTCAACTCCAGTTCCGATTGTGTGTTCACGTTGTTGACCGGAGCTGTGTCAATCTCCACTACTTTGTCGGCAGTTTCTGCTAGTTTTATCAACTGGAGTAGCAGGATCCATAGTGGCCAAGACACGCTGAGCTGATGGAGGAAGTTTCTGCAAGAACAACTGTCTAAAGATGTCCTTATCGAAGGTTTGTGCGCGTTCGCCTAGAGCGCACTGCATAGTCCTCAGCATTTGAGTGGGCTTACGGTCTCCAAGTTCTTCTTTTGAGATTAACTGATGTAGTTTCTCACGCTCGGAGACAGTGGTGCGGCACAGGATGGCAGACTTCAGATCGTTGTATGGGTCCTCACTCGTGGAAGGAGATACGATGACGTCACGGACTTCAGAGATGATGCTCGCTGGTAGAGAGACAAAACATGATCGTATTTTGTCCTGCTAGCGGTGATCCTTCCCAAGTTGAATTGTGATTCCACTTGGTGGAACCAAATAAATGGATCACCCGGCCAGAAGACGGGGAGTTTTTTCGCTCAAGTGGAGATGGCACCAGCGTCGTCAGGCATCTTCTCCTATGCTTGCTGACGTACAAGCAAGACGACAAGTTCCCAACGAAGGAGTGGAGGTTGAGACGAGCGCAGGCACAGAGCGCACGGGCAGGGTGAGGGGCAGAGGGCACGAGCGACATTACAGTCTGGTCCTAGTCGCTCGGGTGAAGGGGTGGTGGCACGAACGACGTTACAGTCTAGTCCTAGTCGTTCGGGTGAAGGGGGTGATGGGCACGAACACATTACAGTCTAGTCCTAGTCATTCGGGTGAAGGGGGTGATGGGCAGAACGACATTACAGTCTAGTCCTAGTCGTTCGGGTAGAAGGGGTAATCCAGCTCCGGGGTCCCAATTGTTGGTTTACGTCGTCGTCGTCGTTGGCCTAGGCAAGCTACGGCTTGGGACCGTAGCGCATCTATCCGGTATAGGTTAACCTGGATGATGTAGCCATAAGCACTGCCGCTAGTTAAGTGCCAACCAGTGATTATCTCACTAGCCGTATTGAGTCCGTTAGGCGAAACTACGACAGTACCAAAGGTGGAAAATATAACCTTTGGTTTTCTATTATTTATTTGCAAAATGGACATGGCATTAGATTAAAATAAATATTTGAATATAAATGATTAACTGACAATTGTGATATATAATTAATTATGTTTACATACAATAAAATAATATAGTATACATAAAATTAGTATTAATGTGGTTCACAATTGAATTATAATGGGGTAACTAATTTAAAATGAATTTATACTATTCCGAAATTCAAGACGGTAAAATTAACATTTATCTTGAAACTAAAATAAGAGTATTCACTACAAATATTGTTGGTATAACAATAAAATTTTGTTGCTAGTCGTACTGTAATCACTCCAACAGCTACACACCGCAAACACTTTTTTAGTAACATACGTTCCCTGAATAATTTGATGTGCTTCATCTAAAATCCTAATTAATCTCTCAATGCACTTAGTTACGTATACTGTATACAGTAAACCATATGTATGTAAAAATACCTCACTAATAAATGCGTTACTCTTTCCAAATACGAGTATTTTTAATAATATCCAAAATTTGACGTAGTGGTTTTGAACTATACCAGTACTTTTTCAAACTATGCAAACTCATTACAGATGGCGCTTACGTCTGTTCGTAAGTTGTAATTTTTTCCACAACATTTTTGTTGTTATCATTACATTTATTGCAACAATTCTCTTGTTGCGGGAGTAACGATAGGGATGATTTAGACCAACTTAGATAAACAACACTATCCTCAACAACACTCATTTTTGTTGGGATAACAACAGAATTTTTTCAGTGTATGAATGCGATTTGATATGCTGGAAAGACTGCCTCGGTATTCATCGATCTTCGAGGGTCGCCTTAATTCTGCTAAAAGCATTTATCTGTTTCTAAGAATCATTTCTGTCTACTGTTCCAAAAGGTTGTTTCGCATTGAATTGCGAGTGTGCTGAAAGAGAATTGCGCTACGTGTCACATTCAAAATGAGCACTCTCGGAAAGACAAAAAAGGATACGTAGATCCTTCCGTAATCATCTAAGAACCCAAAGATGAACTCTATCGAACGCATGAACCTTGATCGTTATCCGCGATTACGAACACCAACATCCGGGGCAGCTCTAAAGAAAGTTTTAACTGAACTATGGCAAAGTTTTTAACGTACGAAAGTCATTGCGTCTGTGCCAAGACATATCCTGGCTCTCTGTGCAGCTTATGAGAAAGCTATTCAATATTCATTAACTTTTTTCTATAATGCCTACCTTCTAAGTGTATATTATGTGTCATAATATACTGTAAGCATTAACTTCCATTATACTAGGGCCACTCAATATATTTTGCCCCACTCTTTTTTCTTAGGTAAATATAATAGGCCATGGGGCTGAAATGTCTTTTGGGCCGTAGGTTTGAACTTTCTGCGCTTCACATAACCGCATTTTTCCAGTTTGAACCTCCCCTCCTTGTATAAAACCGCTTTCAAACGTTCTTGTATAAAACCGATGGTTAACGCAGTTTCGAAAATGGCGTCTGACAGTGGTATGCTTCGTAAACAGAGAGCTGTTATCGAGTTCTTAACCGCAGAGAAGGAAACAGTTTGAAATACTCACAAACGTTTACGGAGATGCTGTTGTTGATCGAAGCACAGTTGGACGCTGGTCTAAACGTGTGAGATCATCGGAGGGAGAGCCAGCCTCGATGATGAGCCACTCAGCGGTCGCCCGGCATCGGCTGACATCTCACACTGTGCAACGTGCTAACAGCATCATTCAATCAAATCGGCGCGTCACATACAAGGAGATATCACTGGAGCTAGGAATTAGTGAAGGAAGGGTGAATACGATAATTCAGCAACTGGGATACTCAAAAGTGTGTTTACCGTTTGTTCCTCGCGAACAGACTCAAGATCACAAAGCCCAAAGAAAAGAAATTGTTTCTGAGTCGTTAGTTCGATACGAGACAGAAAGGATGACTTCCTTTCACGAATTGTGACTGGGGATGAGACTTGGGTACACCACTTTGAACCTGAAACAAAACGCCAATCCATGGAGTAGCATCACTCAGACTCCCCACGCAAGAAAAAGTTCAAAATGGCTCCCTCTGCAGGAAAGGTTATGGCCACCATCTTGTGGGACATGAAAGGGGTGATTCTGGTGGACATTATGAAGAAAGGACAAACAATCAATTCAGAGGCATACAGTATATTGCTACCCTACAGAGACTCAAGAGACGTATAAAGCGAGTTCGACCAGAGAGAAAACTGGAAGACGTCCCTCTTTTGCACGATAACGCAAGACCACACAACAGTTTGCAAACAAGAGAAGCCATCACAAAAATACGCTTGACTGTGTTACCATCCATACAGCCCGGATCTGGCACCATGAGACTTCCATTTGTTTGGACCAATGAAGGATGCTATTCGTGGAAGAAAGTTTCAGAGTGACGATGAGGTTGTTGAGGAGGTTAAGAGGTGGCTCCAGCGGAACCCATCGGACTTTTACCAGCAAGGAATATAGACCCTTGTTTCGAGGTGGAGGAAAGCCGTAGGAAAGGATGGAGACTATGTGGAAAAATAAAAACTTGTAAAAAAGATATGTAAGTACTTGTGTACAAATTTCTGGAACTTTCAAGGAAACTTGGAAAGAAAAAAAAAGTGGAGCAAAATATATTGAGTGGCCCTCATAGTTTTGCTCAGTTTATTCTGGTCGGTTTCTGTGTTTTATGTTCATTATATATATATATATATATATATATATATATATATATATATATATATATATATATATATATATATATATATATATATATAGGGTGTCCCGTAAGTCTGGACCCATAGGGAAAAATAATAAAATTACAAAATAGTCCAAAAATTTATTACATAATCTGTTCAAAGTGTCCGCCGTTGTGTCGCACACATAGTTGAAGACGTAATCTCCACTGCGACAGCACTTTCTGAATCACAGTCGCAGAAATTTCTTGACACGCCTCCACAATGCGTGCTTTAAGGTGGAAAATGTTCTGAAGTTTGACCTCGTACACTTTGGCTTTCAAGTGGCCCCACAAATAAAACTCCAGCGGAGTAAGATCATAATAAAAAAATAATAAAAATAATAATAAAAATAATAAAAAAATATATTATAAATAAATTTTTGGACTATTTTGTAATTTTATTATTTTTCCCTATGGGTCCAGACTTACGGGACACCCTGTATATATCTGATGGCGCAAAATAAATGTTCACTCTTTCGAACGGTCATTCCGCTCGCATTTATTCTAGAGTGCTGAAATTTCTGAAAATATGAAACCCCGCCATATATATATATATATACACACACACACACACACACACTACCGGTCAAAAGCTTAAGTACACCTACTAATTTCCAATGTTTTGCTGCTTAGTTCATGACATAAACTTCAAATGTAAACTTAACAGGTACTAGAAATGAATTTGCTTACCTGGCTTTCATATTGTATGCTTCAGTGCATCTGCCCTATGCAGTGTGTTGTAATACAGAAGCTTCTTCAAAATAGCCTTCAAAATGTGTTAATTGACGTCTAGCATGCAACCTAAAATTAATGCCATTAGCTCTGCACAAAGGTCCAAAAACAGTTTAAAAGTCTCTACTGTGGTAGTGTGTTTCTTCAGGAGTATGTTAATACATGTGATCAGTTATTAACATGCGCTGCAGGTCTTTACCTATAAAATCCTTGCAGAGGAGCTAACTGTGTAGTTTAAGGTATATTTCTGTGTTTCAAAAAGCAAAAATGGGTGCCAAAGCTCAGTTAACAACAGAAAAAAGACAGTCGATTGTAACTTTGAGAAATGAGGGCCAATCACTGAGGCAAATTGCAAAAAAATTAAAAGTTTCTGTGAATACGGTTGCTTGTGTCATTTAACGGTACGAAGAAACTGGTCAAAATAAGGAGAAAAAGGTCAGGGCGACCAAGAACCACAACAGACTCAGAGGACAAGTATATCCGAGTCACCAGTCTGCGCAACAGACGCCTCACAGCACCTGAAATCAAAGCCCAGCTGAAAAACTCCAGAAGTACAACAGTTTCAACATCAACTGTTCAGAGAAGACTAAGAAAGTCAGGATTAAAAGGACGAACTGCAGCAAAGAAACCAATGCTGAGACTCCAGATCAAAAAGAAAAGGCTAGTCTTGGCTAAAAAACACCAAAAATGGACTGTTGAGCAGTGGAAATTTGTCCTTTGGACTGACGAATCAAAGTTCGAAGTTTTTGGATCCAAACGCAGAGTATTTGTGCGGCGCAGAGCGGGTGAAAGAATGACACAGCAGTGTGTTGTGCCAACAGTGAAGTTCGGTGGAGAAAGTGTGATGGTCTGGGGATGTTTTGCAGGGGAGCAAGTTGGGGATCTCCACAAAGTCACTGAAATACTGAACCAACGTGGCTATCACAGCATTCTACAGCGCCATGCCATCCCATCTGGACTGCGACTAGTTGGCCAACAGTTCATAATGCAGCAAGATAACGATCCTAAACACACTTCCAAGCTGTGTCAAAATTACCTGAAGCAGAAAGAACGGCAACGTCAGCTCACAGTTATGGAATGGCCAGCACAGTCCCCGAATCTGAACACCACCGAGCTAGTGTGGGATGAACTGGATCGACGAGTGAAAGCCAAGCAGCCATCCAGTGTTCAGAAGCTCTGGGAACTCTTACAAGAGTGCTGGCACCAGCTTTCACCAGACTATTTTCTTTCTCTTGTTGAGCGCATGCCTCGAATTTGTTCTGCTGTAATTGCTGCTAGAGGAGGCTATTTTGATGAATCTAAAATTTAGACTTTGCTTTTCGTAAATTGTCCTGATTTGTTGCTATTTAAGTTCCCATGTTTGTACTTATGAATTTGTGTCATGATAACTTAGTTAATAAATGAAAAACTTTAAACAAATTTTGAAATTTATGAATATTTCAGGGTGTATTTAAACTTTTGACCGGTATATATATATATATATATATATATATTATATATATTATATATATATATAAAGTAATGACCTAACCTAACGTAAACCATGTCGGCTTTAATGGCGGGGTTTTGAACTCTTAAAAAAAAAATCATTGTCGTGAATCTTATATTTAACCTCTGAAAATAATAATAAACGTATCAAAGTTTATTCAATAAAAAAAATGTATTTCAAAATCCCAAGTGGAAGTCAAATTATAAAAGTAACGAAAGCGCTCTGAAAAGACAGCGTTGTAACTTTTATTTTTGTGCCACCCTGTATAATGAAAAGTCGCTTTTTAAAATTTTGACTATAACTTACATACGAAAATCATGCCATAAATGAACCCTGAAATTTGAAATATTTATTTGATAAAACAATTAAATAACCAACGATAATTTTAAATTTATGCTGTTGATAGGCAGTTTCATTCCATTTTTAATGTTACCAAATGCATGTCAATGAAATATTTACGGTTAAATATTAAACTTAGTTTTATTGAAATTAAGCTTTCAGATTTTTAAATATTAACAATTTAATAGCGTTATATCAGTAATTCAGTATACAGATATATTTTAAAAGAGTTTTCGTGTCGCCATCTTAGTTCTTACGCTTTTTCTAAAAATTTTAAATTAATTTTGCTAGCTAAAGAGGGCCCTACGGGCCCATTTAGTTAGACCTGCGGTGCTGGAGCCTTCGGGTCCAGTAATTGTGCGGGCTGGAGCACAAATGTGATGACAGTTGCCAGTATATATGGTTCAATTATTTGGTCAATAAAAATATTTAGCCATGAAAATCTTTTTAAGCTTCACAAATGTTGACGCAATGTGAAGCTCAAGATTTTAATGGCTGCGTTCTTTTCTATAGTTTATATAGTTTATATATGTATAAAACAATGACCGTGTAAAAATTAAGTAAAACAATTAAAATTCATAGTTTGAATACGGCCTACGAAAATTCGGCCTTACATGAACATCGATTAGACGGATCATAATATCAGGGTTCTCAAGCCTAAAATATAAAAATCAGAACCTAACCTCCAAAAAATAAGAATTCCATCCCCAAAATAAGAATATCCCTAATATATCGTTAACATTTTATTCTGATAGACAAATGAAATGAAAACTGAAACATTAAGAAATAAGAACAAATTTGTTCTTAGAAATAAGGACACTTGAGAACCCTGCGTAATATTGATAATGAATTACTGATAACGCTAACTTACTTTTAAATATTAGTAATAATGACAAACGTAAGTTCGCCAAATCTTTTTACTGTTAAAAATACTGATAATTTTAATATACAGTAAAACATGGAACCTTCCAACTTGATTTTATGACTAACTTTTGGCTGTCAAAATCTTCTGTGTTCCAAATTATTTACGCCTATTTCAGTTGCCTGAGGCATGACGTTTTTTATTAAATATTCCTTTTAGGTTCTACTCTCACTTTTAGTTTCTGCCCACCACCCGAAAGAAGACGGGAGACCCTCACGAAAAGCTTCGCGGTTTTTAGTGTTTTATTATTTTAACCATCGGTGATTTTAATTATATATACACGAGGGTAATTCAATAAGTATCCGCACCTTTTATTTTCACAATTTAATTTTCACATCTAATAGATTATATTACAAAACTTTACAGGGTGTACATAAAGTCAGGATCTATTTTTGTGAAGCACTTGGACATTATATGGAATTCAATCATAAAATGATAAAGTGGTAACATTTATTAAATAATTAAGAGTAGGATTCGACGTGACGCCCATCAATATCCCTGCACAGCTCAAATCGTTCCGCAGCATTTCTAAACACATTCTGGAGCATTTGCGGGGTTATGTTATCTGCAGCAGTTCGTATACGTGTACGTAAGTTTTCAAGACTCGTAATCTTCGTCTGATAGACGTGCGATTTGATAAAGCCCCATGCAAAGAAATCTAAAGGGGTTAAATCTGGTGATCTCGCTGGCCAAGGTCTTTTGTTGCTTCCGCGTCCGATCCAGCGATTTGGAAAACGTCCATTTAGATAATCCTGAACAATTTTGGCATAGTGACAAGGAGCACCATCATGTTGATAGACGAGGGGGATAGGATTGTTAGTACCGTCGTCTATCAACATGATGGTGCTCCTTGTCACTATGCCAAAATTGTTCAGGATTATCTAAATGGACGTTTTCCAAATCGCTGGATCGGACGCGGAAGCAACAAAAGACCTTGGCCAGCGAGATCACCAGATTTAACCCCTTTAGATTTCTTTGCATGGGGCTTTATCAAATCGCACGTCTATCAGACGAAGATTACGAGTCTTGAAAACTTACGTACACGTATACGAACTGCTGCAGATAACATAACCCCGCAAATGCTCCAGAATGTTTAGAAATGCTGCGGAACGATTTGAGCTGTGCAGGGATACTGATGGGCGTCACGTCGAATCCTACTCTTAATTATTTAATAAATGTTACCACTTTATCATTTTATGATTGAATTCCATATAATTTCCAAGTGCTTCAGAAAAATAGATCCTGACTTTATGTACACCCTGTACAATGTTTCAGTCCAAGTGTCTCTCTCTGACGCCAGTTCCTAATTTGAATCAACAAACAACGGTGAAAAGTTACGTTTTAATTTTAGGGCGGTTCATTTGTTTTTAAGAAATGAATCAGTAAAATTGAAACAAATTGTCTTTTAAGAATTGTCTTTTATCTAATAATTATACTCCATTTTCGGTACTTTGTTGCTTTGTCCTTTGGTTTTAATTCAAAACATAACTTTCGATATACTTTAGGCATTCATGTCAGAGCTTTTCATTACGATCCAAAACTTGAATTAGATTCGAAATTAAATTCGCAATACATCAGACTGTGGCCAAATTATTAGAATCATCCGTGAAATGGTACTTTTTATATATTCTTGATAATGATGTATATTAATTCATTATTAAGAAATGAATCGGTAGAAATAAAAGTTATCTAAAAACCTTTTATATCTAATAATAAATTATATGTACTCTATTTTCTAATTCTCAGCAAGATACGACTTTCTTACCATACTCTAGTTTCAGTACTTAACAAACTGTTGAAAATAGAGTACATATAATTTATTATTAGATATAAAAGGATTTTAGATGATAACTCTTTTATTTCTACCGATTCATTTCTTAATAATGAATTAATATACATCATTATCAAGAATATATAAAAAGTACCATTTCACAGATGATTCTAATAATTTGGCCACAGTGTGACGTATTGCGAAGTAAAGTCAAAAGCTTAAGAGCCAAATTTAAATAAAATAAATAGTTCAGTTTTATAATTATTTATTTTGTCAAAATTATTTTAGCAACAAAAATTGTAAAATTGTAAAAATTGTATTTATTTTATTAATAAAAAGTTGTTTAATTCAATTCAGTTGAAAATATAAAAATAGATCGTTTCTTTCCGGTTTTAAAAATGTATTTCACATATGCGATGCCCAGTCTGACATAGATTTAGCCTTTTAACGCCAAAAGGGACGAATTGGTAACATTTCAAACAAAAAATTCGGGTGGTAAAGGGTTAAAGAACCTTCTTTTGACAGAGTATTGCATCGATAGCCTCTTTAATAATCTCTGCGTTTGTTCTGACAGGGGCGGATCCAGAAATTTATTTGGGGGGGTGTTACCACTGCATGGAAACTACAGTGGTATGGGGGATGTTGTTCTTTACAGGTGTCCAAGTTAGGGTCACGTACAGGTATGTAAAAAAAGTTGTTTTTGAAACCGTCAGGGGGAGTGTCACGTGCGCATGGTGACCCCCCCCCCCCCCCTCCGGATCCGCTACTGTTTCATCTAAATTTATGTTAATGATTTACTGTTCGACAACTGAACAACCGAACGCCACAGGTTGAACATCACACACACACACGTTTATCTACCCTACAGAACCGCGACTTTTTCACATATTTTCACATATTCAATTCTGTATCGCGACTTTTACCTAATCTAAAAACCTAAGGAATTTATTCAAACCTTACCTAACCTAACCTAACCTAACCTTAATTACATCCCTTTTTTTCATGATAAAAGATAGCATTTATAAAGATAAACTACCGCGGCACTGCTAATGTCGTGATACGTACGTTCCTGTCGCGATGGGATCTGTGTGTATTTTAAAGATTGTCGCGATTTCGTAGGGAAGACAAGAACACACACAAACAACTCCTTTTCGCATAGCAACTATAAGAAAAGTTAAAATATTTTTAATTAGATTTTGAATTAAATAACATTGGACATTCGACAATCAATTTCAACAACTCAGCACACTAATGAAAAGGCGAATAAAATATATATAAAATTATTTTTCTTTTTCCTTGTGAATTTGCATCATTCATTCATTTCACGTGTTTAATTGTGAAATTCATCCCATATATATATACATATATATATATATATATATATATATATATATATATATATATATATATATATATTAATAACTGACCTAACCTTCAACCTTGATTTGGCTTTCTTCTTCCTCTATAGGGAGGGGGAACCGCTTTCCCCGGCGTTCGCCCATGGCCCCTCCTTCTTGCATAAAAAAATTACCTATCCTAATGGATCACCGTTTCCCTATGAGCGAAGTAAAGACTCTGGGATCGGGGGTTCAAAACTCAATAATAATAATGCGCCTCGGTGGTGTAGTGGTTAACGTCGCTGACTACGAATCCATTGGCCCCAGGATCGAGACCCGGTGACGGCAGGCGGCGTGCGACAAAACCCAGCTGTTCATCCTTCCACACAATAAAAAAAAATTGGTTGGTAGATAAATGGGTAGCCTAGTGGTTAAGACGCTGGACTGCTGGTGGGGTGTGGCTCGGATTCCACGTTAAACTATAGGTCTAAGGTGGAGTGACAAGCTTGACCTTCGTCAAAATGAACAATTCTGGCGGAAGCAAAACCAAGAATAATCAAGATTAATAATATTTCAGGAGTAAGAACAATGGGTAACATCAGTTGGCCTGAGCGCTGTGCCAGCTTCTGGACCTCCTACTTGATTATTATATTAATAATATACATACGTAGCCCGTACGTTTCTGGAGGCAACTGCAAAGTTTGTCTTTCCCTTCATCAAAGCCCTCACGCATCCCCAATCGTCTCTTGTAAGTCATTCAGAGGGACCGATGTATCCCCAAACTACCACCTAATCAAAGCAACAAACGGCCTCACGTGATTTCGTTTAATAACGTATTGAACCGAGAACATAAAAACCCCAACGCGTGATCGTATGTGACGTGGTTCGTCGGGCGCTGTCCAGTGCACTGATGCTGCCGCAACCCGCAATGGACTTCGAATTATTTCACTTAATTTTTGTTTGTTCTGTCCATAACATTCTTTGCATCTTGTATACCTTCATTAAGAACACACACACACACATATTATATATATATATATATATATTAACAACTTCGAGTCAGTAAAATGTAAAATTTCCACACTTTGAATTCTTTTCTTGAGTTAAATTTATTTAGATTTGCTTGAATTTAGTAATGTTATAATCTAACTTAAAGTTTCATTATTGATAATTTTTGTGTAGCTACAGTGATAAATAATGTTCGTTATTGAGTTCGATTTAAAAAGAGGTGAATGTTCGCTTTGAAAGAAAAGTTACAAACGTCATTGTAGAAAAGGATCTTGAGGGATCTTTCTACCTTTCTTCCACTGTAGTCAAATGCGTGGTAATTACGGAGGTTTGACAAAAATAAATAGACAGCTTTGTATTTTTTCCCAAAAGTTTTTGATTTGCTAAAAGTCAATAAATAATGACAAATGAATTGAATCCATATATTTAAAATCGTGTTCCTTTTCCCTTTGCATTTATTGGTTCAATATATTTGTAATTATTTATTGACTTTTAACAAATCAAAAACTTTTGGAAAAAAAACAAAGCTGTCTATTTATTTTTGTCAACCCCGTTTGTACAGTAGGTTCCTCAACGTAGAGTAGCAGCCCAAATATATATATATATATATATATATAATATATATATATATATATATATATATATATGTTAGTCAATGGGTGAAACCAGTCATTTCACGTAATGCCTAAAAATTTCAGGCATTTCGCGTAATACCTGTGACCTTTAAACAGAGGTAATACGCAATACTAACCTAAACACCCTAATCTAACCTAACTACCCTAACTTAACCTAACCTAACCTTCACAAAGTCATTACTCACTTAATCGAATTACCCTAAATTCCTGAAGATTTTAGGCATTACGTGAAATGACTGGTTTCACACATTGACTGAAACATATATATACTGTATACTCATTTGCGGAAGTCCTGTCTCCGTTTTTTTTTTTTTTTTTTTTTGAATGAAAGGGAGACATACATCAATGTCATAGATTTAAAGTCCCCTCACCCCCACCCCACCCCTCCCGAGCCTGTTGCCTTGGAAATCAATATATACGTATTTACATTTATTTAGAAGCACATTTTCAGAAAAAAAATTCATATTATTAATTACAGCCAGTCGATGATTTTTAACTTAAAAAAAACAATAACTGTCACAGTTACAGTGTATACAGTGCATGTATATTGTTTATTAAAACAGGCTTCAAAATAAATGGTTTCCTTAAAAATCCATAAATTCGATGCCATGGTGACAGAACGGCGTTCGAGAACTTAAATTTACAAAATTGTGCGTATCTATCTGTCTTTCATTCACGGAAGGGCAGGACTTCGGCAACCGAATATATATATATATATATATATATATATATATATATATATATATATATACAGTGTGTATATATTAATTTCGTTAGCTCGATGCAATCTAAGCTTTCGAGCTTTGTCAAAAAGTCGAATCCCAGAATCAAAAGATTTAGAAGTGTTAAATTTGAAGTTGTTTTGTTCACACTAAAAAACACACACACACACACACACACACTCAGTATTAATTAGGGGGGTTATTTTTCCTCAATATCTTATCTTCAACTTTTCCATTAATTAAAATAAACTAATTATTATTAAATGTATAATTAGGTGTCGCTTTTAAAAGATATTTTGCTTATGCTTTTTGCATGATTAAACAATTCTGACATTTTAGAATAAACACTGAAAAAAACTGACAAAAGTGATCAAGAGGAGATAATATTTGTCACTGAAATAAGTTCAGGATTTGCTCGAAATTTAAAGAAATAAGTTTAAAATTCTCATCAGAATTTCAACTCTAAAGGATTCTTTGGGGGGGGGGGGGGGGGGGGGGGGGGGGGGGGGGGGGGGGGGGGGGGGGGGGGGGGGGGGGGGGGGGGGGGCGGATCTTTTCGGTTTGACGGCCTGTAATAATTTTTAACATTACTTGTTTTTTATTGTCCAGTTTTAATCGAGGATTTCAAAAATAACATGTTTTAGAGAAACAAATAGTGAGGCAGTTATACGTTTTAGTTTAGAGAATATCATATACGTTTTAAGATTCCAAAATCCCTGAAAGTTTTAGGTCAACTGTACGCTCAAGTCGTGATTTTTTTCATTTGTTTCGAGAGTAAACTAACGAAAATATCATGACTTAACCTAACTGGGCATTCAGTTAACCTAATCAGTTGGTAAAGTCTAGAATTTGACGGTCCCGTAGCCATGACTCGTTTTTTTCCGCCGGCCGTCAAACCAAAAAGATCCCAATACGGTTTAAAAATATATATTTTAAATTTGTTAAATTGCGTATAACTGCCTCGCTATTTGTTTCTCTAAAACATGAATGTAATTTTTGAAATCCTCGATTAAAACTGGACAATAAAAAACAAGTAATGTTAAAAAATATTACAGGCCGTCAAACCGAGAGATCCGAAATTTCTATGAGAAAACCAGTTTTCATAAAAAACGAAGATTCTCATAATGAAACCGTAACGCCTTTCGCGATTCGAATCCGGGAAAGGTAAAACATTTTCAAATTCCTTTCCACACCTATAATAATGTGCTTACAATGAATATAATAAAGTTGAAGTTAGATAAAAAAAAAAATTTAATATGAAAATGACATTTCAGAAAGTTCAAAACAAATTAAACATGATTAAAAAAGCATGTCGAAAAGACGAATAAATTGTTGTAGAAAAGAACCGAAACGATAAAACAACAAATAATTTCCTTCGAAGGAAATTATTTGTTGTTTTATCGTTTCCGTTCTTTTCTACAACAATTTATTCGTCTTTTCGACATGCTTTTTTAATCATGTTTAATTTGTTTTTAACTTTCTGAAATGTCATTTTCATATTAAATTTTTTTTTTTATCTAACTTCAACTTTATTATATTCATTGTAAGCACATTATTATACGTATGGAAAGGAATTTGAAAATGTTTTACCTTTCCCGGATTCGAATCGCTTTCCTGCCCTTTCTTGTGCATCACTGAATGTAAAAAAGTGCTGTTCTCGTTGTGCCATCGGAATTGTGGTTTTACTCGACAGATTCTGGTATATTGTGCTTTTATCTTCATAACGTTGTTATGAAATAAAAATAAAAGCAGTTATTGAATTTTTGTTGAACATAGTGTCAAGATAACCTAAACAGACACTGGAAAATTTATTGAATGAAACATACCAGTGTTACAGTCAATATGTAAAATTAGGCAATTTATAAACTTACTGAAATTTTAGGCAGTTTGTTAAAGGAAATTTTATATTGAAAAGGTACATATTGTGAGGGGTTTGAATGGGACACAGGAACCCCCTCATAAATTATTTTCGCTGTTTAAAGCCTCCTACCCCTGGCACAATTTTTCACTTTTTGACCTATATTGAAGAATATTCCATTTATACGAGACTTACTCTACATTCAGGTTTTTTGATGACAAATCTTTATTAACGTATAATATTTTATTTAATAATGTACAGTATTAAGAAAATTAATTAAGAACAACAATATATTCAGAAGAAAAAATTAGAGGCATAATAAATGTGCTAAAATTCAATTCACTTTTTCATTGTTCCTTATCACATCAAAAGGGAAGAAATTTTCAATATCATTAGGAAATTTTATCTCATATGTTTCTCACTCATTCCATTCGGCCTTCCATTCAAACTTGGGCAGTTTTCACCTTGATTCTAATGAGTTTAAGATAAACTTTTGACGGTTGTCATAGCCTATTCTTTCCTGACATGCCTTTGTTACTAGGTTCACTACCCTTTCCACACTTTGACTGTGGCGTGGAAAAGAAGCTATCTCCAGTGGCTTACATAGAGCCTGTAGTAGCGCATCGTCGCTAAAATTGTTTAGCAGCGGTGGAGGAGTAATCTCTTTTTGCCAATCGATCATCTCGGTGTAGTCAGTAGAGTGGAAATTGAGGGTTCGAGGCAACTCAAAGTTTCTGGTACCTGAAAATCCTGTTCTTGAAAGGATGATTTTCTGAATACCTTGCTCCCTAATTTCTAGTCTCTTGTCAGTTACCATTGATATGAGGATATTTTGTGGGTGGGCAAAGTAGGCGTTATTCTTTAATACTGGTTCTATGATTGATCTATGTTGTTCATCTAAATTTCGAAGCAAGCACATTAAATGGCAAAAGTTATATGCAACATCAGTTGCATTAGGATGAGATTTTATCCAAAACCACCCTGGAACATAGAACTGCATAATAATCTTGACTATGGCTTGAAGGTTTTTATCGGGATTTGGCGTTGAGATATATGAGTTAGCCAGCGAGCATGGTGAAAGGTACCTTGGGATCGAGTGGACAGATCTTGAGAAGTGTCTCCAGTTTGCACTGCCAGACACATATCATAGAGATATTTTTTATCACTGCTTAGCTCCTTCATAACATTTACTGTAATTTCTTTAATGTTTCCCTTTACGCGAGAATATTTGACTACCTCCAATTTTGTTAAATCTGTTTTCAGTTTATTCCCAATTGAACCCACAAAAGTATTTGGACCTGTTGTTTTACCATCAATGGCTTTGTAGACGTGCATAAAAGGCAGCTCATTCGAATGCAAGAGGCATACCAACCACTGCACTGGTCTGTTAAGATGAATTTCAACCAGTTTTATGGCTCCACCAATTTTTCCTATATTTACAGGAGTACCATCACACAGTAAAGCTTTGACAGTATCTGTGCTGTTCGAGTCTGTAATAATAGTTATCAACTCTGCTATGCAGCGAGCAGTTCCATTATCTGGTATGACATGGTCTACATAGATGCTTCCAGGTTCTTTCACAATAACATAGTGTTATTCTTTTATCTTTCCGCTTTTAGTTAGTGTGTTATCTTTCCTTCCATCAAATCCAAGGCACTCCATCTTCAGATTTTCAGATTTAGACCTAAAAGTATTTGTTTCACCCATGCGATTTCTTTCTCTTTCTAATTTCTTTCTATCAAGCATGTTGGTGTGGTTAAGGATCCCCATATCTTTTAAAGCTGCATTGACTATTGCAGCTGCAGCTCTACAATTTACACGATAACGATCTGCTGTTAATGCTAGGTTTTTATAGGAGTGCCTGTTCTGAATATTCTCAGTCAATTCTAAATCGGCCTCATAATCTACATCCTGACTCTGAATCTACATCCATGTCTTCTTCGGTATTTTCTATAAATTCCGATGGTAAAACATTGGTGGCTTCAGTCATTTCTTCTTGTGCTTTTAGTTGACGGTTTTGTGCTTCTTGGGCTCTTGCTAAAGATCTCTTTGTTGAACTAGCTACGCGATCAATTGGTCCTAACTGATTTTTTCTTTGTTTTTGACCCACAAAAGACTCCCATTCTGCTATTGGTATTTTATCCTTACACCCGCAAGATTTCCTACCAATTTCCTTATCATAGCATTCACAAGAAGATATATCAAACATTTCATCATACTAAGCTACTTTTAAGGCAAAACTTTCATTTCTTCGATGTAACGGCACCTTGTTCAATTTTGAGGCTTCTTCTATTAGTCGACTGACTTTAAGATAGATACCTTTGGTGTTAATCGTAGAAAAAGAAAATTTCATCCAAATATCTTCAATATCTTTTACACCAACCCTGTAACAATCATTAGCAGTTGCTGATCCTTTTGATTTAGCTTCTTCACGACGGCGCACAAAAAGGTAGTCTCTCACAACATCTGCTTTTGAAGGAGTCATGGCTGCTGGGAATTCCGTAGGATATCCAAAGGCTGCATTTGAGGACTTGCTTCTAGTAGTCAGTTTATATTCAGAAGTAAAATAAAATTATATGTAATTTATAATTTATGTAATTCAAATTATAATTAAAGCAAATGCAAATTATTTCTATTTATCTGAAAAATTATTTCTATTTATCTGAAACATAAAAATATGAAGCATTAAACAAACAACTTATCATGTAACATATAACAACATTAAACATATGCAAATATGAAGGTAAAAAAGGGAGGAGGGGCATGTGATAGAGGTAGTACCGGTACGGTAGCATATGCTTGATTTTTTAATATTTTGTTAGTGATAAAAAAAAAACTCACATAGTGTACTTTTTAAGAAATAAAAATTTTTCCCATTTAAATATATGCAAATATGAGGGTAAAAAAGTGTTGGGGGGGGGGGTTATGTGCTAGGGGTAGCAGGGCTAGCACATGCTTGATATTTTAATATTTTGTTAAGATGATAAAATGAAACTTCTCACATAGTGTACTTTATAAGAAATAAAAAAAATTCAATTTTCGACCCGGCCTAATATGCAGCATCACCAGAAAGGTTAGGTTAGGTTACGTTTTGTGTGTATCACCAATTTGACACTGCCTGAATTTCAGTCAGTTTATAAATTGTCTAATTTTAGACATTGACTGTAACATATCATCTCGGATAAAAAATAGGGAGCAAGTGTAGTTTACGTTTCCCTGTGGTGCCTAGTGTAGTTTACGTTCCCCTACATTATCCTAGTGTAATTTACGTTCCCCAACTTTGTCCGCGTATACCTAATCAAATAAAACGTTAAAACGAACGAAAATATTACGACTTAACCTAACGGTCCTAACCACTCGTCAAGGGTGTACAGTTGACCTAACGATTGGTTAGGTTAGGTCGTGATATTTTCATTAGTTAGCATTATAAGGCTAATTAAAAAAAGTTGGGGGGCCCTGATCTTCAGGTGATCCTCAAAATTTACCCATCCTTTTAGGAAAATAAATTTAATTTTAAGTACATTTAATTCAAAATTGGAAAGTTTAACAACTTGGTTATAATTCGAACTGATGCGATTAGACAGTATAATCAGTTAATTAGCTCCGAGATAAATTCAGACTTTACCCATTGTGTGAATAGGAGAAGTACTGTAAAGAATTACAGTATTCCAAATTGATTTTGCCCAGTGGCAGCTCGTAGTCGGGTTTTCTTTGGTGGAATCCTTTTTGACATTTAGTAAACTTCTTGACAAATACTTTACGACTCAAAACCCCACTTTTTTTTGCGGTAAACTTCTTTTTTATATTTTCGCAAGATCTTATCATAGAACATAAAGTCTCCAAAACTTCTTTTTGGAGTAAAAGGAGAAAAACGAGTAACTTCTTACTGAAGAAGATTACGAGAAGACTTTGGGTGCAGCTGCTTTTTTTTATTTAGTTGTTTTTAATTTCTTGAAATGACCTTTTGAAAGTGTAGGATAGCGACAAGATCTGAGAAATATTCTTTCTAAATTAATTCTAGCCCTTGTTTAATTCACAAGAGTGGTTGAGATAATAAAGTGGTCCTCTTAAACCATTAAATCAAAATATTTTCCTTTCATTAATTAACTTCTAAATTAAGCTGAAAATGAGAAAAATTAGATTTGATTTATTTTTTGTTACCGAGTAATAAAAATTATTCTCTCATTTAAACTTTAGTTTTCTTATTAAATAATTTTTCAGAAGAGGTTTTTAAAACGGTTTTTTTTTAATTTTTCAAAAGCTAACCATTTTATATTATTTTTTATTATAATGGTCATAATAAATTAGATGAGTAATATGAGAAATATGATTAGTATAAAATTAACTGACGCAATAAGAAACGTTCTGAAAATGTGGTGAGTGTAAACAGTAGTGTAAAATTAACTGATGCAATGAGAAATGTTATGAAAATGTGGTGAACGTAAAAGTTATGGGGTGTAAAAATAAAGAAAAGTAGGCTGCGTTCGTATGGTCATACGGATGGAATGAGTGATGAAAGAATTGTGAAAAGGTGTATAATAGTGAGTTGGGAGGTGTGAGAAGTAGAGGAAGACCGTGTAAAAGGGGATGTAATTAGTACATTTGTGAGAAAGCGTGGAGTTAATATAAATGTGCAGCAGTTAATGAGCAGCGGAGAGGAATGCTAGTAAAGGTACTACCCCAACCTTTTTCATGAAAGGTAACACTCGATCCCTGATGTTTGGGTGGTACTTTATTCCCATGGCGATCTTGAATGTGTTGGAGGTGTCTGTGGTCCTACGTTAAAGCGTCGTGCTCACTCTACAGAAAGTGGGGAATGGGTTTTCAGTTAATGTATGTAACGTGAATACAGAATTCATTAAATAGATCATAAATGAGTCATTTCAAATTCTGCGTTCACATATCTTACATTTCATTATTCATTATCTAAAAATTGCGGAGGTTAAGCACCGCTAATACTACCACCACGAACTGGTATGCATTTTAACATATTTTGACTTGAAGTGAAATATTATAAACGCACATTTACTGAAAGCTGAAAATCATCGTCTTCCAGCCTTTAAACCCCACCTTATTAAAACCCATTCAAGAAAGGTAAAGCGCATTAATCTTAGACCTTACATCAATAAGTTCAGTTCTTTTTATAAATAAGGTGTAGAATTGCTTTCTCCTCTTGTTACAAACATAAGCCATTTGCAGTCTGTATTTGAAGTCACTGCTTGTAATGGATATCGTTTCAAACGTTGTCTGCGCAGGTGGCCCTAAGTAGTATAGGTGCGTTTGTTCAGTAGGAAGATTTTGACCCCCCTCCAGACATCAGCTCGGGAGGCCTGAAAATTAATTTCTCCGGTGTTTTTCTCGCGCCCATTCGGCTCCTTTCTTCGCTCGCAAATTTTAAGACCGAATGGACGAATATTTCCTAATATACTCGTAAATTTAGATCCTGTTCGCATCTTTGCGAGAACGAATCACTTTACTTTCATGTCTGCACACAAACGTTTCTTTTTTTTGTAACGTAAAGTTACTTTTGCGGGTAAACATGACTTTATCCTGAAGGCCAGTCGAAGTGCTTCTTGCTCTACGCTTCAGGTAAACAAACTCAAACGTTCATTTCTCACAACCGAAGAACAACATAAATTTGGTATGTAGCTCATTTTAACCCTTTACCTACCAGCGGCACTTCACTGATTTTGTCCTGGAAAACACCAGACAATTTTATTAAGTTTCCGAAAAACATCTGGGTATAAGAAGGCTGTAAACAGTAATTACGTTTATCTGTAATTAAGACAGAGTGAATGAACTCACTTGCGCCCCATTTTATTTCGACACTCCTTGCAAAGGAGTGTTCATGGGGTGGGGCCACGCTTTTTGGTACAAGTTCTGGTTGATTCCTCGCATAACCGCGATGACTTTTCTTCTGAGTTCTCGAATGTGTGATGGTTTCTGTGCGTAGACTCTCTCTTTTACTACATCCCATAACAAGAAGGCTACTGGTGTTAGATTACACGATATTGGAGGTCATTGCAAAGATAAACATCTCTCATACTCTTGTTCTACATTCATATTAACTTAACATTTTTTCACACTTTTACTAATTACATCCTTCCATCTTTTAGCAGTCGTCCTCTACTTCACACACATACGCATTCACTGTTATGCATCTTTTTCCAATTCTCTTATATTACTCATTCTTTCCACATAGTCATAGTGTAGCATACTACACTCAAAATCAAACCTTCTAAATTTAGAACTTATAACTTCTTTTTGAGGATGCATTCTAGGGAAAGTTTTTCCTCTCTTGGATATCAAAGCTTCTTGCCAGATGATACCATAACTTCTTTAGATAGAAGAAATGGTCTTCAAAACTTCTGTTTTGAGTGATTTGAGATAATAGAAAATAGTATTTCTGTGTATACAGTAGAAGGTTGCGGGAAGTCTTTGTTTTCTGTATCTTCTGTTCTCGTCTTCATTGATTTTTTTTTATTCCACGCCTTTTCCGAATATCCTCATTTTTCTTACAGTCAGCCCGTTTTACACCACTCATACTTTCTGAATTATTGATGTCAACTGTTTTCGCTTCTGACAGTTAACTTTCATGCCAGACAGCATCAACATCCATTTATCATTGTTGACGCTAATATACCTTCGTGTAAACCCGTTGATGCATCTACATTCAAGCATTTACTTTCTATCAGGCTTTTATTGCGTTCATGATTTGCTTGTCCTGGTGCTGCATTCTGATTTCAACTTCCAGTGTACACTGCAAAATATAACGGGTCAAGTGATATCAGGTAGTCATAAGTCAGGAATTTTGGCTACAATTCAAATGCGAGTATAATGTAATTTTTTTATATTTTGTAACACCTTGGCAAAAAATATGGCGGCTTTAACCAAACGTTTAACGTAGAATCCGAAACAAAACATGCTGCTAAGATGCCTAAACGCAGGGTATGAATACGTACCCATCCACTTGTTGAGTGGACTCAGTGTAACAAATATGATGTATTTCACCCTGGTATCAATTAGGGATTTCGAAAACAAAGCGTAATACTGATTCGCCTTTAGCTACTGGATTTAATTAAATCCACTCAAAGTCAATGTATGATTGTTTAACTGCTTTCATAATGTCTAACTAAGGTCATATGCGGGGGCGTCATTTCATATTGGCTTGGGGTGGGGCGAAGAAGGCAGTGAGAGGCCCCTCACGTGTCAAAATTTATTAAGTGCTACTCACAATGTACTTTATAATCAAATTCATATAAACAAGAATGATTAAATGGTATCAGCTAGACTGGTTATTTACAGTTAACTATCAAATTATTAAGTTAAGCAATAAAGGCTGGTGGACTGACACCAGCCCATCACAAGCTCTGATGCTCCTGCGTTCATTTATTTTTTGTTTACTGTGACGTCAGACGTTACTCACAGAGAGTTTTCAACTTTTTTTTTATCATAATTCATTGTCATTATTTTATTCAAATTATTCTGAAAAGTTTTTAAACTGTAAGTAATTCATTATATTGCCCCCCCCCCCAAATGATGCCTCTGGTCATATGGCAGAGAGAACTTACAGTTTAATTAATTCTACCAGACGCAGAGGTAGCTCTTTAATCCCTCCTGAGAATGAGTAATTCGTATCCCCGCTCCTTACCACTTATGCTCCTCGCGCAGGTCAAATTAAGCTCATACTAGGAACTGTTGATTTTACTCACACTACAAGTGTGAGTAAAAAAATATTTAGTATACTAAAAAATGAGATTCGATCAACTGAGACTATTTGTACAAAATATATACTATAAAAATTTTTCCTTTGTTGAACATATTAATTAAAAAGAAATTCGGTCTCACCCCATTCTAGGCCATTCCCATTCTCGTCGCAATTCCCATTCTATGCCACTCCCATTCTAGGCATTTCTCATTCTATTCTATTCTTATTCTAGGTAATTCCTATTTTATGCCATTCCCACTTTGTTATTTTCATCCCTATCTACGGGCTTTCCCACTTTGATCCGGTTTACGTTACGATTGGTTAGGATACGATAAGTTAGGTTAAGATTGGTTAGGCTAATGTTAGATTAGGTTAAGATTGGTTAGGTTAATGTTAGGTTAGGTTAAGATTGGTTAAAATAAGTTAGGTTAAGAAATATTAGCCCTTCCCATTTGGCGCCGTTTCAGCGACGAAAACATTGTGTCCCAAACCAAGGCACACTTTGGTCAAATATGGATTTTTCACTTTTGGTCATTTTCATTTGAGGAGCGAAAATGAGAATGGGAATGGCATAGAATGGGAAGTAATGAAAAATTCTCTTGCATTCGTTCCACCTATTATTTAGGCTTCACTCCCTCCCCCCCTCCTCCCCCGGAAAAAGGTTTGTACGAACATTATACCAGTAGCGCAAAGTGAAAGGTGAAAAATGAAAAAATCCATATTTGAGTAAAAGAGTTTCTTGATTTGAGAAAAAATGTCACTCCATTCCCACTCGCGGTAAAGGCGACAAATGGGAATAACTAATATTTTTAACCTTACTTAATTTAATCTAACCTAAGTTAACTTAACTTGAACCAAAGTGGGAAAGCCGTGGATGAGTATGAGAATGGCATGAATCAGGAATAGACTGATTTGAAAATGCCTTCCTTTAAAATTCCCACTCTCAATTTTCCAACTCTTGGGCGTGGAACAAAATGGGAATGACACTTTATTTACTTATTTTTTTATTTATTTATTTACAAATATATACAGTTTTCATAGATAAATACAGGAGCGGATTAACTGTACTTAGGGCCTGAGGCTAATTTTATTTTGGGGGGCCATTTGCTATAACAAAACGGTATTAAACAAACTTTACTTTAGGACCTATAAAACGTAAAATAAAACAGGGAATTTGTCAATTTGTGTACTCTGTCATATTTAATCAAAGAAGTTTGCCTTTCGAGCTTTCTATTTTGCAAAATCTCGAATTATATCATCGAAACTCAGTTCCCGCAAAATGTCACATTCTATGTACATCAGTGAGAGCATATTCAGCCGTTCTTGCTTCATTTTTGCTCTAGCTTCATCCTTTACCCGCTTCAGTTTTGAAAAGCTGCGTTCACCAGTACAGTTTGATACCATGAGGCATAGATAGATACATTCGAAAGCTATTTCCACATTAACAAAGATATCTTTTACTGAAATAATCCCCATTGAAATGAACACAGTCACCCTCACTTAACTAGATTAACTTTGATTTGGGGTTCCCCCTCAAGCATGGGGCCTAAGGCTTCAGTCGTAAACTGCCTTTAGCAAGAGTGCACGATTTACAGGCCGAAATTTACTAATTAGATCTAATTAGATATAATTATAATAATTATAATAATTATATAACAGATATAATTACGAGATTTTTATAGATTTTTACAATTGACTTAAAAGACTAAAGAGAACTTACAGACTAGGCCACATACTTACAGTATATTAGGAGCTAAATACAACGAATAATGAAACCAATATGAAACTGTAAGGAACTTACAGCCTAGGACATACTTTTATTAGACGCTTAGTACAAAGAATAATGAAATGTGAGGTGAAGTGAAAAGTGATAGGAGACATTTTTAGAAGAATGATATTGAGAATCTTAGCAAGGAGAAAGAAAGGAGCGCCTTCAGTAACTTTGGAATGTAAGTCTTAATCGCTTTATAAAAGATGAGAGAGAGCATTCATTGTTTTTAATTCATTCGGTAAATTGTTCCATAGTACTGACGCTAAATAAGTGTAAGAATTTCTACTACATTGAAGAGTATAGTTTACCTTTGAGATATATTCACTCTCCACATACCTTGTTTGATATTCGTGACGAATCTGATTGTTCATTATATTCTCGATTAATATGGTCGGAACAGATTGTTACATTTGTGAAATATTTGTTTTGTAACTCTGAGCATTAGGGCGCACATCTGTATTTGAAATATGTCTTTAAATTCTAATATACGCAGTTGCTTCAAGATTCTTGATGTATGATCATAATAATGACTCTTCTTTATGTTTCTAATAATTCTCTTTTGATTTATGATTAAAGGGTTAATGATGTAATCACATGCATATGCATATGCAGTAATATTTATGTGAGATGTGGATAAACTAAAGGGAAGTATATCGTTTAACTGTATTTTTGGGAAGGAAATGTAATTTTGTTAATATAAACGAGAATTTCGAGTTTATGATCTATATTTTCAATATGTTGACGAAAGGATAATTTGTCATCAAGCACAACTCCCAATAATTTCCCTTCAGTGACGCGCGACATCAAGCGCAAGTCGATAATAATATTGAAGTGTAGTATTAATTTCTTTTTTGTCCCCTTTGAGAACTTCGAACCTATAATCTAATGAGTCTAATTTCTGTTTTAGACCTTCTAAAGTTTCATTTATTTTTCTAACATACTTTTACGCTATCTGTCTCGGGATTTTATGACTCTCATTTAACGTTAAGACAGCCGAAATGGTCAGAGATACCCGGCAGAAGTATACCGGCTGTGTGGTATATATGGTCTATTAAGGTTGAGTGTTCTATAGGAGTCGTAACACGTGTAGCTCTCGTAATGGTTGGGCAGAAGACATATGTTACCATTCTGTTTATGAATTGTTTAGAGTCTCTATGTTCATTACATTTTAAGAGATCGGAATTGAAGTCGCCCGGAAAGATTGCTTTATGCTGTTTTATATTATTATGATTTGAAATAAAGTCATTATTCGTCAGGAAATGGATGAAGCCTTCATTTGGAAGCCAGTAGATGCCAATTATATATAAATTAGCATTTTTCAAGGTTATATTTACGGGGCATGTTTCATTAGCGTCACAGACGTTAATGTAAGATCAGTGATTTGTGTACATGAAATGGATTTATGTAAATTGAAACCCCCCTCCTCTTCTGCCGCTACGATATGTCTGAAAACATTTATACCCATCCAAAGGGTATGAGTCTTTAGTTGTTTCTTTTATGTGTTTCCGTAAGGACTTTGATTGAGAATTGTGTTCCGATTAATTGTAATGGATTCAGTAGCTCTTCAAAATTAGCAGGTGTGCTTCCAATGTTCAGAGTTAGTTAGTATCATAAACGTATTATTGAAATTTTGATGGTCGGAACCTATGTCATTTATATCGTAATAAACACTCTCGGAGACAATGCGTGACAGATTAAAAATTTTTTCATCGCCTTCGTGTTTATCTCGTGGCAGTTCTAAAAGGCTTGGAAGGTCTTTCAGAGAAGTATGAGACATAGTTAGGAAATCGACTAGAAACAGAAGGCAATAAAACTTTAGGGAATCGTATAATGATTGGGGTCTTCCGACAGTAGCATGAGCAAATATAAATGAAAGTATCATAAAAATAATAGTAGTCTAAGCAATAGCAACAATAGTAATAATAATAATAATAATAATAATAGTGATAACTAATAAATAATAGATGGTAATAATAATAATAATAAAATAATAAACAAAAGTAGTAATGATAAATATAAGTTATAATGACAAAATGTTAAAAACTGAAAATTAATAATGACAAAAAGAAACAAAATTGACAAGTTGCATCAGGAAGCTGTTACAGTTTATAGTAGATTTTGAGTAAATCACTGGGATGGCAGTGAATTTGATCAGATAGAAAAGTAAACATTTAGAAGCTCATCAGGCAAATTCAGTTACAGTTTATGGCGAACCAACTCTGAAATTTCAGTAGACATATGGGTCTTGCTATCTTTACCCATTTTGATTTAAGTGGGATGATACCCATTATACCTGCTCCTTTTTTATGGAATAATAATAATAATCAGGTATCTTTTATGTAGAAAGGAGGGGCCAAGGGCGGGTGCCGCAAACTGCCCTCCTTTATAAGCAAGAGAGGGCCAAAATCAAGGTCTTCGAGGATCACGATGCCTTTTTTTTAGAAATTTTGAAAAGACTGTATAGTGTGTAAAATGCATGCATTTGTAGTGAAGAATAGAGGGAGAAGTGCGTTTGAGAGCATGCTGGACCGCTGACAGGGTAGATAAGACAGAAAAAGATCAGCTAAAGAGGATATTGACAGGAGAAATGGGAGTTCCAGCACTCCGTGTCCTGCCTAACGTCCTCCCCGGAGTCGACTAGTGTCTACATTCTCCTCCTTAAAGGGGAGAAGAACCACGAACAGTCACAGGGCTCAGGCCAGACTAATGCGGCCTATTGCGCTAAATCCTTGATTGCTGTTACCAGCACTATCCAGAGTCGAACCCCGACCTCAATGTCTTCATCTAGCTTAGAGGAAAACGGTGTTGCCCAGTGAACTACAGGCGCTAGCTTTTATGAAATTAGAACGGCTTTCACGTTTTTTGACCGAATTGTTAATAGCTTGCATAAACATTAAAAAAGCAAACGTTGTTATTTGCCTCGGTAATTATGTTGAAAATATTTTAAGGTGATTCATAGCATTCTAAATGTATGTTAGCTGCTGTTCTAATGCGCGGGCAAGTGACCGGTTTTTTCTGGGTTTTTTTTTTTTTTTTGCAATATACTTGTATCTTCCTCAGGAATCAAATACTGTACTCTAAATCATTTAAAGTTTTCACAACCTCTAATGCATTTCCCTTCATCACAATATTGCATGTTGTTGTGGTAAGTGTGGAAATACACTGGGGTTGTAAAAAAATTTAAATACATCCATATAAATATGAATGCGTATAATTGGAATTATAGTGGTTCAAATTTTGGAAGGGTTAAGACATTTCATCAAAAATAGTTCATGATACACGCAGTAGGTGAGGTGAAGCCACAAATTTTTCTTGTTTTACGTAATTTTTTTACATCTTTTATCATAAGATGAATGACAAACGTTTAATTAAAAAAAATTAGTTATTTTTATATGCAAATAATACAAATGTCTTTGGAATATTGAAAATGGAAAGCGGAAAAGCATTACAATGGGAACATAGAAGCTAATGGTACTCGAACCCACGTAGCGTGATTTCAACATTCATACGCTTTATAAAGACGAATAATAATAATCATAATCATTCAGGAAAGCCAGAAATTAGCACAGCGCTCAGGCCAACTAATACAGTCCATTGCTCTAACTCCTGTATTATTACTACCAGCATCATTGGGGTTCGAACCCCAATCTCAGTTATAAAGGCGAAGGAGTTGGAGGGAGCATGGTGAAACGGCGTAAAATATTAGCCTCGTTTGAACGAACTCTTTTGTGTGTGTGTGGGGGGGGGGGGTTCTGGATGGCGTGATCAGTAGGAACAGCATTTTTAAGTATGGTTATTGCACTTAAAAATGCGTTCATCATCATTGGAATATATTCGACACAATAAGTGGGTTGAGAACTAGACTGTTGTGTTACATCTGAAGATGGAATACACTGGGATGTAAGCGAGGGTGTCCTAGTGTATCCCAGCTACTGGAATCGATGATAATAATGGTTCCAGTACGTGGTATGAAGCTATAAATCATTACAGAAATGCTAAACATATTTTTCGTGATAATAATAATAATAATATAATGTCGGCTGATTAATAATGAATAAATCTACATTATTAATTATTTAAATAAAGTTGTTCTTCGTTCATCATCATAAAATTAACTAAAATATAGCGAAAAACATTTTAAAAATTCATATGCATATATGTATTTTGGATTTAGAACATCGGAATACATTTTAAATAAAATATATTGCATTAAAAATTTAGGTAATATATATATATATATATATATATATATATATATATATATATATATATAATATATACTAGAACGCTCACTGCGCTTTGCGCAGCATAAACCCTCCGAATCACAACTTAGGTGGAAGATTGGGAGGAGGCGCGGTTATGTTACTAAACCCTTCCCTAGTTCTCCTTAATGTATATACTAAATTTGGTGCAAATTATCCTAGCCGTTTAGGCATGTATAAGCGAACAGAACGGATAAACATCACCATCATCCCCTATATACGTGTGTATATATACTTTGAAAATGCGTAGGCAACCACAGGCTCACAATGTTCTCGCCTGGCACGCAAGAAATAAAAGGTCCAGGCGGGAACACTGTTGGGCTGTAGTTATCCACGCAGCTTCAAAGTCTAAGTCAGTCATACGCGAAATTGGGTGCGTGACTCCAGGGGATGCGTTTTGTGGAACAGGAAAGGCGCCATTCAAAAAATTATGAAACGCTATTTTTTGCTAAAACCTGACCCCCCCCCCCCCCCCCCCTGTAACGTTCCGTAACGTGTAGGGTGGGGGAAGTGTTACATAACATCTTTCGGGGTGTCTAGTCTAGCGTTACAGAACGACGTTCCTGGGGGATCTGGGGTGTCAAGTTTTAGCAAAAATAGCGTTACGTAATTTTTGAACCGCCCCAAAAATATTAGCGCGCAGAGAGGAATTACACTTCTAATTTCAAAAGAACTTTTCTGGTCACCCCATCCCCACTTCAAACTCACTAATTGTGCTCACCATTAACTTAACGTTACCGACTACTAATCTGCGCGCGACTTCATGACTTTATGAAAAATTCAAATCAACGTGTGTCGTCATAGTAAAAGAGTTCCCCTTAATTCCTTAATACC
This sequence comes from Bathynomus jamesi, assembly GCA_023014485.1. Classification (NCBI taxonomy): domain Eukaryota; kingdom Metazoa; phylum Arthropoda; class Malacostraca; order Isopoda; family Cirolanidae; genus Bathynomus; species Bathynomus jamesi. The sequence continues at coordinate 272,816 of JAJOZX010002376.1, forward strand.
AACCAACCGTTTTTGTGTTTTTGTTTTTTTAATAGGCGGCATAGAATTTTCTCAAACACGTGAATTTGTCTACGTGAGAAATTTCAGGTTTTTTGTTTTGTTTTAAGTGTGCAAAAAGAAAGATTTTGAGTTTTGATAACATAATTATATTATTAGAATAAATTTGTGTTTGTGCTTTATAAAATAGTGTTGTGTGCCTCTTACGACTTTTCTGTGAACACTAAAAGAAATTGGGCAATTCTTCTCGAAAGAAAATTGTCTTTAGAAATCGGTGGAAATGTTTATCTTTGCTATTTTCGTAAGGTAACTAATTTGTTTTAATTTATTATTATTATTATTATTATACAGGGTGGCCCATAAGTTTCTTTACCCTCGCCCTTTTCTAGTTGGAAAAGGTTCAGGGATAAAGGGACTTACGGAATATCCTGTAGAATTAGAAACTTCGGTGGCTTAGTGAAGTACGTTTTGGGAATACCAGTTTTTGGGGGCTCCTGACTGGCCAAAAGTTGGTGATCTAGAAAATAATTTACCTACCTAGAACGACAACCTAACCTAGCGTAGCCTAACCCAGACGTAAGTGTCACCCTGAGCGGATTATCGAAATCTGGTTCCCCGAAATGTAATATTAATTAAACAACTTTGGTCACAGTTCCGTTATTGGTTTCTTTTGATGAAGTTTAAATTTTATTTTAATTAATGGAATTTTAATTTCGCGAACCTTCCCCTTTTTTGGTTTTACTCAAATATAAATTTACTAAATTTTTTTTTTTTATTTAAAATCTTAATTGCGATGTTTATTTATTAACTTAAGAATTATTTGAAAGATTTTTTTATATTTTAAGATAGTTTACTTTTTTATAAGATTATTTTTCCACAAATTTCAGTGTTAAAACTTTAAGATTTGACTTCACTAAATATTTTAAGATTAACAAAGTAAAGAAATAAAGGTGTGAATTTAAGGTATTGGATTTTAATTAAAACTAAGCGGACAATTTTATCAGAATTTACTTAAACAGACGGTAATTTTGGCAGGGTTCTCGAGTGTCCTTATTTCTAGGAACAAATTTGGGTACTTTTCCGGGATCTTTTCCGTTTGACTGCCGCCATTGAAACATAAGAGGTGAGTGCCCCCAGCCTTCTTTACTTAGCCTTATAAGGCTAACTAACGAAAATATCACGACCTAACCTAACCAATCGTTAGGTCAACTGTACGACCTTGACGATTGGTTAGGTTAGGTCGTGATATTTTTGTTAGTTAGCCTTATAAAGCTAACTAAAGAAGGCTGGAGGCTCTGATCTTCAGGTGATCCCCTTATTTTTCTGAGTACACGATTAAAACTTAAAAATTAAGCATGGATCTTGAAAGTAATTAAAATTGTTTATAAGAAACAAAATTTGAAGGGGAAATTAAGAAAAGCTTTTTTATAAAGTAACTTATTTTGTATCAAGACATTTCGGTTAAAATACAAAATACAAAAAGTTTAATTATGTTTCAATGGCGGCAGTCAAACGGAAAAGATCCCTTTTCCGTTATACCCCTGCAATTTTAATAAGCCCCCAATGTCAATCGCCCTTAACGATTGGTTAGGTTTAGTCGTGATAGTTTCGTGTTTTGTATTATATATATATATATATATATATATATATATATATATATCCCCCTCCCCGCGGGCGGTCTTTCTGGGGTGGATCGCGCGCGGGCTTCTGCCTCCATGTGGCGAGGGGGGTCAGCCGCGGCTGGGGGCCCTGCCGGGTCCCCGCCCGGTTGCGAAGTGGACTTGTAGCATACCCTGCTATCCTACAGCCCCCTCTTTCCTGTCTTCCCTCTTTACCCTCTTCCTTGCCCCCTCTGTTTTTTCTGCTTTCTCTGTTCACTTCGCGCGCCCCGTGGGCTGCCGGGGCTGGTCGCTGGGGGTCTCGCCCCATGGCCGGGGCCGGACTAAGTTGGCTGGTAGGGTGCCCAGGCCTGGGACCCTGGGGGGCCTTGGTCTTTGCTGCCGGCGGGGGAGAACTTTCGACGCTGCAAGGGCCCTTTTGAAACGGGGGTACCTACATGGGACGAGGCACCCATCCCCCGCCGGCGTGCGCTTGGTCCCCTTGGGCCCCGGGTAATCGGTTCCCCGCGGCCCCGGGCGCGAAACAACAATAAAAATTTTCTATGGAAACACTTACAAATCTAATGGACCTCGTTGACGACCCGGCTTGTGCATCTGACCTCCCTCTGACTACCTCTTTGGACCGTGGGTCTGGTAAGGGCAGTCGGCAGCCCTCGCCCACCCCGTCTGCTCTTCTTGCCGACACCTCCTCTCCCTCTCTTCCCAGGCTCGTGGCGCCGCTGCCCGACCCCCGCCAGTAGCGGATGGACCTGCAGTGGACCCCCCGACCCCTGGATCCCCCATATTCCACGTCCCGATAGGGACCCACCTGCTTTTTCGCCCTCAGGTGGGAGGCCCGCGGCCCCGGTCGCCTCCCACTCCGGTCGGGCCTCATCGCCCCCGGCCCCCTCGGCCCCTGGGGGACGTGGGACCCGACGTCGCCGTCCGCCTTTCTCGTCTTCTCGCCCCCTCGAAGTTCCGGTGGTTTTGGCCAGACGGCTTCACTCGGCCTTAGGACGATGGACAAGTTCCTCGTCCTCCGCCCCTCCTCCTCCAAGCCCCTCCCCACTAACCACGAACGCCTCTTTCGAGCGATCCATGGGAAGACGGGGACGGCGCGTTTTGACCTTCGGCCTCAGAGGGATGGCTCCATTTTGATAAGGTCGCGTTCCTCTGCCGAAACCTCCTCTCTGCTCGCTATCCCCGATGTCCTGGGCTGCGGGATCACGGTGACTCCCACCCCCGCCTCAATCAGTGCCAGGGCACAATTTACGCTGCTCGTCTTCTACCCATCCCGGTGGAAGACCTCCAGATTGACCTCGCCTCCCAGGGTGTTGTGAGGGTGTACCGCTTTCCCGACAGATCGCGGTCCCCAACCGCCCCTTCTCCTCGCCTGCTCCTCACTTTCGACTCACTGGTGCCCCCCGTTTCGGTATTCTGGGGCTTTGGTGAGAGACGAGCGTGCGAATTCTCAGTACGACCATACGTGCCAGATCCTACGCGCTGTTTTCAGTGTAATAGGTTTGGCCACGTGAGCAGCTCCTGCCGTCAGCCGGCCCCGTTGTGTGTCCGCTGCGGCGGCCCTCCCCACCCCTTGCCCTGTACTGCTCCGCCTTCCTGCACCAACTGCCATGGACCACACCCTGCTTCATCCCGCTCTTGCCCGTCCTTCCTCTTTGAAAGGGAGGTTCGGGCCCTCTGTTCATCAGAGTTTCTCAGCGCTCGGGAGGCGCGGGAGCGGTTGCGTGGCTGCGAGGCCCGGCGTGGTGCCTCGTACGCCGAGGTTCTCCGTTCCCGGACCCCGTCCTCACCGGCGGTTCCCAACGCGCCTCCACCCACCGTGTCCGCTACTCCCAGTCCATCCTCTGCCGCCCAGCGGACTCCTACTGCGGCTCCCCGTACTACCAGCGCGTCCCCACGTGCTCCCTCCGCGAACGCCGATACTTCGTCGGCAACCCCCCCTGCCCCTTCTACGCCCTCTCCACCGGCGCCTTCGGCCACCCCCATTCCGGATCGTGACCCGCCGTCACCCATGCGGGCCGCACGACGGAGGGGTAGGGGCGGCAAGCGCCGCGCCAGTGGTGACCCCGAAAGGTTCGAAGCCATAAGCCTGGCATCACCTTCCTCTCCCAAACACAAACGCCCCCTTCGCCCTACCGCCCCGGTGTCCTCACCGTCCCCACTGCGCAACCGTTATGCACGCTCCCCCCTGGGGTCCCCGAGCCCTCGTGGTGGGGGCTGAGATACACCCCTCTCCGGCCCGGTCGATGGACCCACTGGAGGGGGAACTCGCCCGCCTGGTCGGCGTGGGTGGGACGTGCACGCCCCCGCGTTTGACCGCCCCATCTCTCTCCTCGACCTGCCAATGCCTCTGGGTGAGGTATTATTTTCCACTCCCCCTCGTAGTCCTGCCTCCCCCGCACCTCCGGTGAAGGGAGGGGCATTCTGGATACCTCTCACATCCCCTTCTCTGCATCGCTCTCCCCCGGACGTCCGGGAGACTCCTCTTCTGGAGGACTTGCCGGCGTCTGGTTCCACATCGCCCCCTCGTCGGGGTGACCCTCGCCTTCGCCCTCGTTCGGCGTCCCTCGCTGAACTCCGGGGCTTTCCGATTCCCTCTTTAATCTCGGGCCGCCCGATCGGCCCACCCACCCCATAACCATCCTTTACGCTGACCTTCCTACCCCTCCCTATACCTCGCTCCTGCAGTGGAACATCCGCGGGCTCCTGGTAGGCCTCGAGAGTCTCCTCTCTCCTGGCCTCCAGGTGTCCGGCGTGTTTCTGCCTTCAGGAGACGATTCTGGGATCCGTTCCCTCCCTCGAGTGTCCGGTTACTGCGGGCTCCCTTCCCCGCCTCTCGATGGGGCGGGGAGGGGGGGGCGCCGCGGTCTTCGTGCACCGCTCCGTCCCTTTCCGCCCCCTCCCGCTCCGTACAGTCCTGCAAGCTGTGGCCGTGCGCCTTTCCTTGGGGCGCCAGCTCACGGTCTGCTCTCTTTACCTCTCCCCTAACGTATGCCCTCCACCCGATTCTCTCCGTGACCTAATTCTTCAGCTTCCCCGCCCTTTCTGATTCTCGGGATTTCAACAGTCGGGACCCGGCCTGGGGGGACGTTTGCTCCACCTTTCTCTCCGGGACCCTTCTCTCCCTTATGGACGAGCTCGAGTTCACCTTTCTGAACGATGGCTCCCCAACCTGCCTTCACTCGGCCCATGACAGTTTCACCTGTATCGACCTTTCCCTGGTTTCCCTCGAAATCGTGACGGAGTTCACCTGGGAGGTCCTGCCGGATTCTTCCGGCAGTGACCATTTCCCAGTGTGTCTTACCCCGACCCGTCTCCTCCCCCCACCTCTGTCCGCCCGCGCTGGCTGTTCGCCCGAGCAGACTGGGCCTCATACGCGAGGGGCACGGCGATCTCGCCATCAATTCCTGCCTTTCCTCCGTCAATGAGGCCCTCGCCTTCCTCGAGAGTAAGATCCTCTCGGCTGCCGCCAGTTGCATCCCCCGTACCTCTGGCTCCCCCAGGCCGCGAAGCGTCCCATGGTGGACCCCAGAGTGCTCCCATGCCGTTCAGGAGCGGCGCCGTGCCGGCCGCCGCTTCTACCGGACCCGCCAGCTGGAGCACAAGATAGAATTTCAGCGCCTGAAGGCAGTGGCCCGTCGGGTCCTGAAACTGGCCCGGCGTACCTCCTGGCGGAGTTACGTGTCCGGGATCTCCTCCTCGACTGCCCCCTCGACTGTTTGGCGCAAGGTGCGTAGCTTTGAGGGGACCCGTGTCCCCCCTCGACCCCCGGTGCTTCGGGTCGGGGACGACGAGTTCGTGTCCGATCCGGAGGCCGTCGCGAACGCACTCGCGGCGCACTTTGCAGCCATCTCCAGTTCCGATTCTCCACACTCCCGCCGCGACCCACCGGAATTTCCACCTCATAGGGATGACCCCTATAATCACCTCTTCCACATGACAGAGCTTCGGGAGGCCCTCCGCCCCCGACGCTCCTCCGCCCCCGGCCCCGATAATATCCCCTATGACTTGTTACGGCATCTCCACCCCTCTGCTCTCAGCTTTCTACTGGACCTCTATAACCGGATTTGGTTGGAGGGTTCATTTCCGGACCGATGGCGTGAGTCCATCGTCGTCCCCATCCCGAAGCCCGATAAAGACCCCTCACTCCCGTCGAACTATCGCTCCATTTCCCTAACATGCTGTGCCTGCAAGGTGATGGAGGCGATGGTCGCCTCGCGGCTGTCCTTTACCTTGGAGGCGAGTGACCAGTACCCTGCTACCCAGGCTGGTTTCCGGCGCTTCCGGTCTACCACCGACCCCCTCCTTCTCCTTAGCCATGACGTGCAGGAGGCTTTCTCCCGGCGTCAATTTGTACTCGCCGTCTTTTTCGACCTCCAGAAGGCCTACGATACTACCCGGCGGAGCGCGGTCTTCGACTGCTTACGCTCCCTGGGTTTCGTAGGCTTTCTCCCTTCCTTTATTTATAACTTCTTGTCCGCCCGTTCTTTCCGCGTCCGCATCGGTTCTGCCCTCTCTGACCGCTTTCCGTTGGAGGAGGGTGTCCCTCAGGGTAGTGTCCTTAGCGTCTTGTGTTTCTCACTCGTGATGAACACAGTCGCTACGGTCCTGCCTACATCCGTTCGTAGCTCCCTCTATGCCGATGACCTGGCTATCTATTGCTCTGGCCGCCTCCCGTCTTTGGCTGAACGTCGGCTCCAGCTAGCCATCAACGCGGTGGTTCGCTGGGCGTCCTCGGTTGGCTATGCTTTCTCACCCTCTAAGTCTTCCAGTATGCTTTTCCGTCCTCGGCGCCTCCGTCTGTCGCATACCTTCGCCCTTACCCTTGCCGGCACTCCTCTTCCCCTCGTCCCATCCGTTAGATTCCTGGGTATGACCCTCGACGGATTTTTCGGTTGGGTTCCACACCTTAGGCGGTTGCGGCAAACATCTCGCCGCACCCTCTCCCTTTTGGGTCATCTGTCCCACACGACCTGGGGGGCGGACAGGCGTACTCTGCTGCGCCTGTACACCTCCCTGGTGCAATCCCGTGTCGACTACGGCTGTGTGGTCTACAGCTCCGCCTCCTCTCCGGCACTCCGTATGCTGGATCCTCTTCTCCACCGTGGCCTTCGCCTGGCGTCGGGTGCCTTCCGCTCGTCCCCTGTCGCTAGTCTTCAGGTGGACTGTGGACACCCCCCCCCCCTGCCCCTTCGCCGGGGCCTTCTCATGGCGAAGTGTTACCTTCGCATCTGCCGCCTTCCGATGTCCCTACTCTTCTCCGCGATCTCCCAGGCGCTACCCCGGCCTGACACGTGGCATTTCGCTGCGCCTCTGGCCGAGATTTTCTCGTCCCTGGGGATCCCCCCACCCTCTATTCTGCCGTTCTCCTTCGATCTGTCGCCCCCCTGGCGGACCACCCCTATCTGCCGTTGCCAGGCGCTCCGTGGCCTGCGTAAGGAGTCTCTTCCTGCCGTCCTCCGGTCTTCTTTTCTGGCCCATCTTCCCGTCCATTCGGACGACGTTCCCGTCTACACCGACGGCTCGCGCTCCCCTGCAGGTGTCGCGGCCGCCGTCTTCTCTCCGTCATTGTCACCTACCTCCCGGGGTATCCCCCTGCCGGTTCAGGCCTCCATCTTTTCCGCGGAGCTCTTTGCCCTTCTGGAACCCCTCCGTCTGGTATCGGGTTGTTCGCGGTCCTCCTGTACCATTTTTTCGGACTCGCTGAGCGCCCTTCAGGCGCTCGAGCGCTATGATTCCCCGGACCCCCTCGTACGCCTTATTCAACAGGAGTACCATGTCCTGCACACCGTTCACCGGATCCGGGTCACCTTCTGCTGGGTTCCCGCCCATGTTGGTGTTTCCGGTAATGAGGCGGCGGACCGCATAGCCCGGTCCGCCGCCTCGCTGCCTCCCCTCCCCCGCCCGCTCCCCTTCTCAGACTATGTGCAGGTCTTTCGTTCCTTTTACGACCGCATGTGGCAACAGTCCTGGGACGATGCCACCGGAAATAAACTCTGGTCCATCCGCCCCCGTCTGTCATATTGGGTGTCCTCTTTCCACCGCTCCAGACACAAAGTGGTCGTCCTTGCGCGGCTTCGCATCGGCCATACGCGCCTCACGCACGGCTATCTTATGTTCCGGCAGGAGGCTCCTCGTTGCGCCTCCTGCCAGTCGCCCCTCACCGTCTCTCACATCCTTGTGGAATGCCCCACCCTGTCGTCAGTACGTCGTCGCGCCTTCCCGTTCCTTTCTGATTTCCCCCTCCCCGAACGTTTACGCCTTATGCTCGCTGAGAGCCCTCTCTTCTCGCTTGACCGTCTTTTCCTCTTCCTCTCACAATCTCGCATCCTATCTGAGCTTTAGGTGACTTCTCACCTGTAGTCCGCTGTTCTCCCTTTTCTAGTGCCTTTTCTCCGTCTCCGTTTCTCTTTCTCGTATTCCGCCTCGCCATGATATCCGCTACCATATAGCGGGAAGTGGCGGTAAACGCCCCAATACAAAAAAAAATATATATATATATATTGAGGATTGGTTAGGTTAAGTCGTAATATTTTCGTTAGTTTTAACGAAAATATTACGACTAAACCTAATCAGTCAAGGGCGATTGACATTGGGGGCTTTAGTCTTATATACAGGGTGTACATAAAGTCAGGATCTATTTTTGTGAAGCACTTGGAAATTATATGGAATTCAGTCATAAAATGATAGTGGTAACATTTATTAAATAATTAAGAGTAGGATTCGACATGACGCCCATCAGTATCCCTGCACAGCTCAAATCGTTCCGCAGCATTTCTAAACACATTCTGGAGCATTTGCGGGGTTATGTTATCTGCAGCAGTTCGTATACGTGTACGTAAGTTTTCAAGACTCGTAATCTTCGTCTGATAGACGTGCGATTTGATAAAGCCCCATGCAAAGAAATCTAAAGGGGTTAAATCTGGTGATCTCGTTGGCCAAGGTCTGTTGCTTCCGCGTCCGATCCAGCGATTTGGAAAACGTCCATTTAGATAATCCTGAACAATTTTGGCATAGTGACAAGGAGCACCATCATGTTGATAGACGACGGGGATAGGATTGTTAGTACCGTCGTCTATCAACATGATGGTGCTCCTTGTCACTGCCAAAATTGTTCAGGATTATCTAAATGGACGTTTTCCAAATCGCTGGATCGGACGCGGAAGCAACAGCCCTTTTCCAGCGAGATCACCAGATTTAACCCCTTTAGATTTCTTTGCATGGGGCTTTATCAAATCGCACGTCTATCAGACGAAGATTACGAGTCTTGAAAACTTACGTATACGAACTGCTGCAGATAACATAACCCCGCAAATGCTACAGAATGTGTTTAGAAATGCTGCGGAACGATTTGAGCTGTGCAGGGATACTGATGGGCGTCACGTCGAATCCTACTCTTAATTATTTAATAAATGTTACCACTTTATCATTTTATGATTGAATTCCATATAATTTCCAAGTGCTTCACAAAAATAGATCCTGACTTTATGTACACCCTGTATATAAATAAGCAATTTATTAATATAGTAAATGTTTATAATAAATTTCTAAAAATATATGAATAAGCATTGGGTATATATCTACTTTAGCGTCGGAAATTATTTATACGTTTTAGCGTCAGAAATTATAACTTTATTATTATTATTGAAAGTATTAAAACGCTATTACAACTGATAAATGTCACTAATGGATATAATCAAATGCGCAAATAAGTTAGTTTTATATTTATTTCTCCACAAGAATTCGTGAATATAGCTGGGAAATAAGGCGCGTGATGTACCATGTTGACGACTTAGCTTCTTCTTTGCCCTGTTAGGTCAACTGTACGCCCTTGACGATTGGTTAAGTAGTGATATTTTCGTTTAAACTAACGAAAATATCGCGACTTAACCTAACCAATCGTCAAGGGCGTACAGTCGACCTAACCGGGCAAAGAAGAAGCTACGTCGTCAACATGGTGCATTTATCACTCGTAATATCGTTTTAATACTTTTAATAAAGTTATATTGAGGCTTACGTATTTTTTGTTGATATTAAACGTATAAATAATTTTCGACGCTAAGTATAGTATACCAAGCATTGTATTCATATAGTTAAAAACTTACCATATAACGGAAAAGTACCCAAATTTGTTCTTATTTCTTAATTTTTTATTTCATTTGGCAATCAGAATAAAATGTTAACGATATATTATTGATACTCTTATTTTTGGGACGGAATTCTTATTTTCTGGAGTTGAGGTTCTGATTTTTATTTTTTAGACTTGAGAACCCTAAATTTAGGCGATTTCCAGTTAGCGAATTACTCGCTATTCTTCAGTTAAAATAACGGATTTTTCCCGTTTGACTGCCGCCATTGAAACATAATTAAACTTTTTGTATTTTAACTGAAATGTCTTGATGATACAAAATAAGTTACTTTATAAAAAAGCTTTCCTTAATTTTCACTTCTAATGACTTATATTTATAAGTTGAACTTCCTTATTTGGATCACCTGAAGGTCAGTGCCCCCAGCCTTCTTTACTTAACCTTATAAGGCTAACTAACGAAAATATCACGACCTAACCTAACCAATCGTTAGGTCAACTGTACGACCTTGACGATTGGTTAGGTTAGGTCGTGATATTTTTGTTAGTTAGCCTTATAAAGCTAACTAAAGAAGGCTGGAGGCCCTGATCTTCAGGTGATCCCCTTATTTTTCTGAGTACACGATTAAAACTTAAAAATTAAGCATGGATCTTGAAAGTAATTAAAATTGTTTATAAGAAACAAAATTTGAAGGGGAAATTAAGAAAAGCTTTTTTATAAAGTAACTTATTTTGTATCATCAAGACATTTCAGTTAAAATACAAAATACAAAAAGTTTAATTATGTTTCAATGGAGGCAGTCAAACGGAAAAGATCCAAAATAACTTGCTGACTTCTACCAGCAAATTAATTCGGAAAATGCAAAAACTTCACTTTTTTCTACGTGAACGTCAAAATATGATGATAAAAACCCGCTCTAATAGACAGAGTTTATTTCCACACAGTTTCGATGCCCACTGGCATCCTCTTCGGGTGGATGCCAGTGGGCATCGAAACTGTTGTGGAAATAAACTCTGTCTATTAGAGTGGGTTTTTATCATCATATTAAATCAGAAAATTGACTGAAAATTAATAGTTTTCAAGACCTAGTAATTATTTGATTGATCAGAAAAATAGGGTAATAATCTACTTAAGCTCTCCCGTCTCTCCGATTTTCATAAATTATACATCGATAGCTTCGTTTCTTATTAGGAATGCGATTTAGACACTCTAGTGAGGGAAATGCTTCAAAACCTAACCTAACCTAAAAAAAATCTGGAGTTTTGACCAAACTTTTCTGGTCAATTTTGAGGTGCTTTGCACGAATCTACCATTGGTTTCCTGTGCAAATGCATATTTTTTGAGATATCGTAACAAACATGTCGGATATGTAACTAGGGTTGCCAGATTTTTCAAATGTCCATGCGGGACAAAAAATTTTCTGAGTTTTTTTTTTTAAGAACAATTTTTTTTTCAAATTGAAACGATTTCTTCAACGGTTACAACAAACAAAATTAGGAAAATTTTATTTCAATAATATTTAACAATTAAACATCCTGAATAAATTGAAATTATTATACACAATATTGAAATTCTAAATCAATTCATCCCTAAAAAATTGGATTTTGACGCGGGATTTTTGGATCAAATGCGGGACTGTCCCGTAAAATACGGGACGTCTGGCAACCCTAGATATATTCATGTTACGAGATTACCACAGGAAACGTGCAAAACACCTCAAAATTAACTAGAAAAGTTTGTTCTCATCATTTTCGTTTAAACTAACGAAAATATCACGACTTAACCTAACCAATCATCAAGGGCATTCAGTTGACCTAACCGGGCATTCAGTTGACCTAACAGGTTAATATTGGTTATTTCACCTAAATATCTTCTGATTTTTTCGTATTAGGCACTCTGTCACACTTCGGACAAGTTAAGGATGAGAGAATAACGCCGTAATTGATAAAAACATCTAATGCTTCGTCTTCATCTAGGGCACATGACGAATCAAGTCCTCAAAGTCGAAATCACACGAACGGCACGTCATAATTCTATCGCAAACACCACCAAACTGAATCCAATTAGAATTTACACGAACTAATGTTGTCAATCTGGTGTTTTTTTCTAACTAAAAAAAACACTAGATTTTCATTAAAAATCCTGTAAAACTACAAACTCGCTCGACTTTGTTTTTAAAACTCGATTTTTTTTAGGTTAGGTTTTGAAGCATTTCTCTTACTAGAAACTGTCTAAATCGCATTCCTAATGAAGAAACGAAGCTACCGATGTATAATTTATGCAAATCCGAGAGACGGGAGCTTAAGTAGATTATTACCAAAAATAGAAAGCAACGGTGCTGTACCGGATAATTTTTTTTATTTCGGTTACATAAATTGTACTTCAGTCAAATTATAATCATTTATTTGACCCTTCAGCATATCAGCCCGCGTCTCGCCAATAAAGACCTCACATTTGGTGAGGGGCACGGCGATCTCGCCATCAATTCCTGCCTTTCCCTCCGTCAATGAGGCCCTCGCCTTCCTCGAGAGTAAGATCCTCTCGGCTGCCGCCAGTTGCATCCCCGTACCTCTGGCTCCCCCAGGCCGCGAAGCGTCCCATGGTGGACCCCAGAGTGCTCCCATGCCGTTCAGGAGCGGCGCCGTGCCGGCCGCCGCTTCTACCGGACCCGCCAGCTGGAGCACAAGATAGAATTTCAGCGCCTGAAGGCAGTGGCCCGTCGGGTCCTGAAACTGGCCCGGCGTACCTCCTGGCGGAGTTACGTGTCCGGGATCTCCTCCTCGACTGCCCCCTCGACTGTTTGGCGCAAGGTGCGTAGCTTTGAGGGGACCCGTGTCCCCCCTCGACCCCCGGTGCTTCGGGTCGGGGACGACGAGTTCGTGTCCGATCCGGAGGCCGTCGCGAACGCACTCGCGGCGCACTTTGCAGCCATCTCCAGTTCCGATTCTCCACACTCCGCCGCGACCCACCGGAATTTCCACCTCATAGGGATGACCCCTATAATCACCTCTTCCACATGACAGAGCTTCGGGAGGCCCTCCGCCCCCGACGCTCCTCCGCCCCCGGCCCCGATAATATCCCCTATGACTTGTTACGGCATCTCCACCCCTCTGCTCTCAGCTTTCTACTGGACCTCTATAACCGGATTTGGTTGGAGGGTTCATTTCCGGACCGATGGCGTGAGTCCATCGTCGTCCCCATCCCGAAGCCCGATAAAGACCCCTCACTCCCGTCGAACTATCGCTCCATTTCCCTAACATGCTGTGCCTGCAAGGTGATGGAGGCGATGGTCGCCTCGCGGCTGTCCTTTACCTTGGAGGCGAGTGACCAGTACCCTGCTACCCAGGCTGGTTTCCGGCGCTTCCGGTCTACCACCGACCCCCTCCTTCTCCTTAGCCATGACGTGCAGGAGGCTTTCTCCCGGCGTCAATTTGTACTCGCCGTCTTTTTCGACCTCCAGAAGGCCTACGATACTACCCGGCGGAGCGCGGTCTTCGACTGCTTACGCTCCCTGGGTTTCGTAGGCTTTCTCCCTTCCTTTATTTATAACTTCTTGTCCGCCCGTTCTTTCCGCGTCCGCATCGGTTCTGCCCTCTCTGACCGCTTTCCGTTGGAGGAGGGTGTCCCTCAGGGTAGTGTCCTTAGCGTCTTGTGTTTCTCACTCGTGATGAACACAGTCGCTACGGTCCTGCCTACATCCGTTCGTAGCTCCCTCTATGCCGATGACCTGGCTATCTATTGCTCTGGCCGCCTCCCGTCTTTGGCTGAACGTCGGCTCCAGCTAGCCATCAACGCGGTGGTTCGCTGGGCGTCCTCGGTTGGCTATGCTTTCTCACCCTCTAAGTCTTCCAGTATGCTTTTCCGTCCTCGGCGCCTCCGTCTGTCGCATACCTTCGCCCTTACCCTTGCCGGCACTCCTCTTCCCCTCGTCCCATCCGTTAGATTCCTGGGTATGACCCTCGACGGATTTTTCGGTTGGGTTCCACACCTTAGGCGGTTGCGGCAAACATCTCGCCGCACCCTCTCCCTTTTGGTCATCTGTCCCACACGACCTGGGGGGCGGACAGGCGTACTCTGCTGCGCCTGTACACCTCCCTGGTGCAATCCCGTGTCGACTACGGCTGTGTGGTCTACAGCTCCGCCTCCTCTCCGGCACTCCGTATGCTGGATCCTCTTCTCCACCGTGGCCTTCGCCTGGCGTCGGGTGCCTTCCGCTCGTCCCCTGTCGCTAGTCTTCAGGTGGACTGTGGACACCCCCCCCCCCTGCCCCTTCGCCGGGGCCTTCTCATGGCGAAGTGTTACCTTCGCATCTGCCGCCTTCCGATGTCCCTACTCTTCTCCGCGATCTCCCAGGCGCTACCCCGGCCTGACACGTGGCATTTCGCTGCGCCTCTGGCCGAGATTTTCTCGTCCCTGGGGATCCCCCACCCTCTATTCTGCCGTTCTCCTTCGATCTGTCGCCCCCCTGGCGGACCACCCTATCTGCCGTTGCCAGGCGCTCCGTGGCCTGCGTAAGGAGTCTCTTCCTGCCGTCCTCCGGTCTTCTTTCTGGCCCATCTTCCCGTCCATTCGGACGACGTTCCCGTCTACACCGACGGCTCGCGCTCCCCTGCAGGTGTCGCGGCCGCCGTCTCTCTCCGTCATTGTCACCTACCTCCCGGGGTATCCCCCTGCCGGTTCAGGCCTCCATCTTTTCCGCGGAGCTCTTTGCCCTTCTGGAACCCCTCCGTCTGGTATCGGGTTGTTCGCGGTCCTCCTGTACCATTTTTTCGGACTCGCTGAGCGCCCTTCAGGCGCTCGAGCGCTATGATTCCCCGGACCCCCTCGTACGCCTTATTCAACAGGAGTACCATGTCCTGCACACCGTTCACCGGATCCGGGTCACCTTCTGCTGGGTTCCCGCCCATGTTGGTGTTTCCGGTAATGAGGCGGCGGACCGCATAGCCCGGTCCGCCGCCTCGCTGCCTCCCCTCCCCCGCCCGCTCCCCTTCTCAGACTATGTGCAGGTCTTTCGTTCCTTTTACGACCGCATGTGGCAACAGTCCTGGGACGATGCCACCGGAAATAAACTCTGGTCCATCCGCCCCCGTCTGTCATATTGGGTGTCCTCTTTCCACCGCTCCAGACACAAAGTGGTCGTCCTTGCGCGGCTTCGCATCGGCCATACGCGCCTCACGCACGGCTATCTTATGTTCCGGCAGGAGGCTCCTCGTTGCGCCTCCTGCCAGTCGCCCCTCACCGTCTCTCACATCCTTGTGGAATGCCCCACCCTGTCGTCAGTACGTCGTCGCGCCTTCCCGTTCCTTTCTGATTTCCCCTCCCCGAACGTTTACGCCTTATGCTATCGCTGAGAGCCCTCTCTTCTCGCTTGACCGTCTTTTCCTCTTCCTCTCACAATCTCGCATCCTATCTGAGCTTTAGGTGACTTCTCACCTGTAGTCCGCTGTTCTCCTTTTCTAGTGCCTTTTCTCCGTCTCCGTTTCTTTTCTCGTATTCCGCCTCGCCATGATATCCGCTACCATATAGCGGGAAGTGGCGGTAAACGCCCCAATACAAAAAAAAATATTATATATATATATTTGAGGATTGGTTAGGTTAAGTCGTAATATTTCGTAGTTTAACGAAAATATTACGACTAAACCTAATCAGTCAAGGGCGATGACATTGGGGGCTTAGTTCTTATATACAGGGTGTACATAAAGTCAGGATCTATTTTTGTGAAGCACTTGGAAATTATATGGAATTCAGTCATAAAATGATAGTGGTAACATTTATTAAATAATTAAGAGTAGGATTCGACATGACGCCCATCAGTATCCCTGCACAGCTCAAATCGTTCCGCAGCATTTCTAAACACATTCTGGAGCATTTGCGGGGTTATGTTATCTGCAGCAGTTCGTACGTGTACGTAAGTTTTCAAGACTCGTAATCTTCGTCTGATAGACGTGCGATTTGATAAGCCCATGCAAAGAAATCTAAAGGGGTTAAATCTGGTGATCTCGTTGGCCAAGGTCTGTTTGTTCCGCGTCCGATCCAGCGATTTGGAAACGTCCATTTAGATAATCCTGAACAATTTTGGCATAGTGACAAGGAGCACCATCATGTTGATAGACGACGGGGATAGGATTGTTAGTACCGTCGTCTATCAACATGATGGTGCTCCTTGTCACTGCCAAAATTGTCAGGATTATCTAAATGGACGTTTTCCAAATCGCTGGATCGGACGCGGAAGCAACAGCCCTTTTCCAGCGAGATCACCAGATTTAACCCCTTTAGATTTCTTTGCATGGGGCTTTATCAAATCGCACGTCTATCAGACGAAGATTACGAGTCTTGAAAACTTACGTATACGAACTGCTGCAGATAACATAACCCCGCAAATGCTACAGAATGTGTTTAGAAATGCTGCGGAACGATTGAGCTGTGCAGGGATACTGATGGGCGTCACGTCGAATCCTACTCTTAATTATTTAATAAATGTTACCACTTTATCATTTTATGATTGAATTCCATATAATTCCAAGTGCTTCACAAAAATAGATCTGACTTTATGTACACCCTGATATAAAATAAGCAATTTATTAATATAGTAAATGTTTATAATAAATTTCTAAAAATATATGAATAAGCATTGGGTATATATCTACTTTAGCGTCGGAAATATATTTTATACGTTTTAGCGTCAGAAATTAATAACTTTATTATTATTATGAAAGTATTAAAACGCTATTACAACTGATAAATGTCACTAATGGATATAATCAAAATGCGCAAATAAGTTAGTTTTTATTTATTTTCCACAAGAATTCGTGAATATAGCTGGGAAATAAGGCGCGTGATGTACCATGTTGACGACTTAGCTTCTTCTTTGCCCTGTGTAGGTCAACTGTACGCCCTTGACGATTGGTTAAGTAGTGATATTTTCGTTTAAACTAACGAAAATATCGCGACTTAACCTAACCAATCGTCAAGGGCGTACAGTCGACCTAAAGGGCAAAGAAGAAGCTACGTCGTCAACATGGTGCATTTATCACTCGTAATATCGTTTTAATACTTTTAATAAAGTATATTGAGGCTTACGTATTTTTTGTTGATATTAAACGTATAAATAATTTTCGACGAAGTATAGTATACCAAAGCATTGTTATCTATATAGTTAAAAACTTACCATATAACGGAAAAGTACCCAAATTTGTTCTTATTTCTTAATTTTTTATTTCATTTGCAATCAGAATAAAATGTTAACGATATATTATTGATACTCTTATTTTTGGGACGGAATTCTTATTTTCTGGAGTTGAGTTCTTCTGATTTTTATTTTTTAGACTTGAGAAACCCTAAATTTAGGCGATTTCCAGTTAGCGAATACTCGCTATTCTTCAGTGTAAAATAACGGATTTTTCCCGTTTGACTGCCGCCATTGAAACATAATTAAACTTTTTGTATTTTAACTGAAATGTCTTGATGATACAAAATAAGTTACTTTATAAAAAAGCTTTCTTAATTTTCACTTCTAATGACTTATATTTATAAGTTGAACTTCCTTATTTGGATCACCTGAAGGTCAGTCCCCCAGCCTTCTTTACTTAACCTTATAAGGCTAACTAACGAAAATATCACGACCTAACCTAACCAATCGTTTAGGTCAACTGTACGACCTTGACGATTTGGTTAGGTTAGGTCGTGATATTTTGTTAGTTAGCCTTATAAAGCTAACTAAAGAAGGCTGGAGGCCCTGATCTTCAGGTGATCCCCTTATTTTTCTGAGTACACGATTAAAACTTAAAAATTAAGCATGGATCTTGAAAGTAATTAAAATTGGTTTATAAGAAACAAAATTTGAAGGGGAAATTAAGAAAAGCTTTTTTATAAAGTAACTTATTTTGTATCATCAAGACATTTCAGTTAAAATACAAAATACAAAAAGTTTAATTATGTTCAATGGAGGCAGTCAAACGGAAAAGATCCAAAATAACTTGCTGACTCTACCAGCAAATTAATTCGGAAAATGCAAAAACTTCACTTTTTTCTACGTGAACGTCAAAAATATGATGATAAAAACCCGCTCTAATAGACAGAGTTTATTTCCACAACAGTTTCGATGCCCACTGGCATCCTCTTCGGGTGGATGCCAGTGGGCCATCGAAACTGTTGTGGAAATAAACTCTGTCTATTAGAGTGGGTTTTTATCATCATATTAAATCAGAAAATTGACTGAAAAATTAATAGTTTTCAAGACCTAGTAATTATTTGATGATCAGAAAAATAGGGTAATAATCTACTTAAGCTCTCCCGTCTATCCGATTTCATAAATTATACATCGATAGCTTCGTTTCTTCATTAGGAATGCGATTTAGACACTCTAGTGAGGGAAATGCTTCAAAAACCTAACCTAACCTAAAAAAAATCTGGAGTTTTGACCAAAACTTTTCTGGTCAATTTTGAGGTGCTTTGCACGAATCTACCATTGGTTTCCTGTGCAAATGCATATTTTTGAGATATCGTAACAAACATGTCGGATATGTAACTAGGGTTGCCAGATTTTTCAAATGTCCATGCGGGACAAAAAATTTTCTGAGTTTTTTTTTTTAAGAACAATTTTTTTCAAATTGAAACGATTTCTTCAACGGTTACAACAAACAAAATTAGGAAAATTTATTTCAATAATATTTAACAATTAAACATCCTGAATAAATTGAAATTATTATACACAATATTGAAATTCTAAATCAATTCATCCCTAAAAAATTGGATTTTGACGCGGGATTTTTGGATCAAATGCGGGACTGTCCCGTAAAATACGGGACGTCTGGCAACCCTGATATATTCATGTTACGAGATTACCACAGGAAACGTGCAAAACACCTCAAAATTAACTAGAAAAGTTTTTCTCATCATTTCGTTTAAACTAACGAAAATATCACGACTTAACCTAACCAATCATCAAGGGCATTCAGTTGACCTAACCGGGCATTCAGTTGACCTAACAGGTTAATATTGGTTATTTCACCTAAATATCTTCTGATTTTTTCGTATAGGCACTCTGTCACACTTCGGACAAGTTAAGGATGAGAGAATAACGCCTAATTGATAAAAACATCTAATGCTTCGTCTTCATCTAGGGCACATGACGAATCAAGTCCTCAAAGTCGAAATCACACGAACGGCACGTCATAATTCTATCCAAACACCACCAAACTGAATCCAATTAGAAATTACACGAACTAATGTTGTCAATCTGGTTTTTTTCTAACTAAAAAAAACACTAGATTTCATTAAAAAATCCGTAAAAACTACAAACTCGCTCGACTTTGTTTTTAAAACTCGATTTTTTTTAGGTTAGGTTTTGAAGCATTTCTCTTACTAGAAACTGTCTAAATCGCATTCCTAATGAAGAAACGAAGCTACCGATGTATAATTTATGCAAATCCGAGAGACGGGAGCTTAAGTAGATTATTACCAAAAATAGAAAGCAACGGTGCTGTACCGGATAATTTTTTTATTTCGGTTACATAAATTGTACTTCAGTCAAATTATAATCATTATTTGGACCTTCAGCATATCAGCCCGCGTCTCGCCAATAAAGACCTCACATTTGGTGAGGGGCACGGCGATCTCGCCATCAATTCTGCCTTTCCCTCCGTCAATGAGGCCCTCGCCTTCCTCGAGAGTAAGATCTCTCGGCTGCCGCCAGTTGCATCCCCCGTACCTCTGGCTCCCCCAGGCCGCGAAGCGTCCCATGGTGGACCCCAGAGTGCTCCATGCCGTTCAGGAGCGGCGCCGTGCCGGCCGCCGCTTCTACCGGACCCGCCAGCTGGAGCACAAGATAGAATTTCAGCGCTGAAGGCAGTGGCCCGTCGGGTCCTGAAACTGGCCCGGCGTACCTCCTGGCGGAGTTAGTGTCCGGGATCTCCTCCTCGACTGCCCCCTCGACTGTTTGGCGCAAGGTGCGTAGCTTTGAGGGGACCCGTGTCCCCCTCGACCCCCGGTGCTTCGGGTCGGGGACGACGAGTTCGTGTCCGATCCGGAGGCCGTCGCGAACGCACTCGCGGCGCACTTGCAGCCATCTCCAGTTCGATTCTCCACACTCCGCCGCGACCCACCGGAATTTCCACCTCATAGGGATGACCCCTATAATCACCTCTTCCACATGACAGAGCTTCGGGAGGCCCTCCGCCCCCGACGCTCCTCCGCCCCCGGCCCGATAATATCCCCTATGACTTGTTACGGCATCTCCACCCCTCTGCTCTCAGCTTCTACTGGACCTCTATAACCGGATTGGTTGGAGGGTTCATTTCCGGACGATGGGTTGCTGAGTCCATCGTCGTCCCCATCCCGAAGCCCGATAAAGACCCTCACTCCGTCGAACTATCGCTCCATTCCCTAACATGCTGTGCCTGCAAGGTGATGGAGGCGATGGTCGCCTCGCGGCTGTCCTTTACCTTGGAGGCGATCGTGACCAGTACCTGCTACCCAGGCTGGTTTCGGCGCTTCCGGTCTACCACCGACCCCCTCCTTCTCCTTAGCCATGACGTGCAGGAGGCTTTTCCCGGCGTCAATTTGTACTCGCCGTCTTTCGACCTCCAGAAGGCCTACATATACTACCCGGCGGAGCGCGGTCTTCGACTGCTTACGTCCCTGGGTTCGTAGGCTTTCTCCCTTCCTTATTTATAACTTCTTGTCCGCCCGTTCTTTCCGCGTCCGCATCGGTTCTGCCCTCTCCTGACCGCTTTCCGTTGAGGGAGGGGTGTCCCTCAGGGTAGTGTCTTAGCGTCTTGTTTCTCACTCGTGATGAACACAGTCGCTACGCGTCCTGCCTACATCCGTTCGTAGCTCCCTCTATGCCGATGACTCCTGGCTATCTATTGCTCTGGCCGCCTCCCGTCTTTGGCTGAACGTCGGCTCCAGCTAGCCATCAACGCGGTGGTTCGCTGGGCGTCTCGGTTGGCTATGCTTTCTCACCCTCTAAGTCTTCCAGTATGCTTTTCCGTCCTCGGCGCCTCCGTCTGTCGCATACCTTCGCCCTTACCTTGCGGCACTCCTCTTCCCTCGTCCCATCCGTTAGATTCCTGGGTATGACCCTCGACGGATTTTTCGGTTGGGTTCCACACCTTAGGCGGTTGCGGCAAACATCTCGCCGCACCCTCTCCCTTTTGGGTCATCTTCCCACACGACCTGGGGGGGACAGGCGTACTCTGCTGCGCCTGTACACTCCCTGGTGCAACCGTGTCGACTACGGCTGTGTGGTCTACAGCTCCGCCTCCTCTCCGGCACTCCGTATGCTGGATCCTCTTCTCCACCGTGGCCTTTCGCTGGCGTCGGGTGCCTTCCGCTCGTCCCTGTCGCTAGTTTCAGGTGGACGTGGACACCCCCCCGCCCCTTCGCCGTCGCCGGGGCCTTCTCATGGCGAAGTGTTACCTTCGCATCTGCCGCCTTCCGATGTCCCTACTCTTCTCCGCGATCTCCCAGGCGCTACCCCGGCCTGACACGTGGCATTTCGCTGCGCCTCTGGCCGAGATTTTCTCGTCCCTGGGGATCCCCCCACCCTCTATTCTGCCGTTCTCCTTCGATCTGTCGCCCCCCTGGCGGACCACCCCTATCTGCCGTTGCCAGGCGCTCCGTGGCCTGCGTAAGGAGTCTCTTCCTGCCGTCCTCCGGTCTTCTTTTCTGGCCCATCTTCCCGTCCATTCGGACGACGTTCCCGTCTACACCGACGGCTCGCGCTCCCCTGCAGGTGTCGCGGCCGCCGTCTTCTCTCCGTCATTGTCACCTACCTCCCGGGGTATCCCCCTGCCGGTTCAGGCCTCCATCTTTTCCGCGGAGCTCTTTGCCCTTCTGGAACCCCTCCGTCTGGTATCGGGTTGTTCGCGGTCCTCCTGTACCATTTTTTCGGACTCGCTGAGCGCCCTTCAGGCGCTCGAGCGCTATGATTCCCCGGACCCCCTCGTACGCCTTATTCAACAGGAGTACCATGTCCTGCACACGTTCACCGGATCCGGGTCACCTTCTGCTGGGTTCCCGCCCATGTTGTGTTTCCGGTAATGAGGCGGCGGACCGCATAGCCCGGTCCGCCGCCTCGCTGCCTCCCCTCCCCCGCCCGCTCCCCTTCTCAGACTATGTGCAGGTCTTTCGTTCCTTTTACGACCGCATGTGGCAACAGTCCTGGGACGATGCCACCGGAAATAAACTCTGGTCCATCCGCCCCCGTCTGTCATATTGGGTGTCCTCTTTCCACCGCTCCAGACACAAAGTGGTCGTCCTTGCGCGGCTTCGCATCGGCCATACGCGCCTCACGCACGGCTATCTTATGTTCCGGCAGGAGGCTCCTCGTTGCGCCTCCTGCCAGTCGCCCCTCACCGTCTCTCACATCCTTGTGGAATGCCCCACCCTGTCGTCAGTACGTCGTCGCGCCTTCCCGTTCCTTTCTGATTTCCCCCTCCCCGAACGTTTACGCCTTATGCTCGCTGAGAGCCCTCTCTTCTCGCTTGACCGTCTTTTCCTCTTCCTCTCACAATCTCGCATCCTATCTGAGCTTTAGGTGACTTCTCACCTGTAGTCCGCTGTTCTCCCTTTTCTAGTGCCTTTTCTCCGTCTCCGTTTCTCTTTCTCGTATTCCGCCTCGCCATGATATCCGCTACCATATAGCGGGAAGTGGCGGTAAACGCCCCAATACAAAAAAAATATATATATATATATATTGAGGATTGGTTAGGTTAAGTCGTAATATTTTCGTTAGTTTTAACGAAAATATTACGACTAAACCTAATCAGTCAAGGGCGATTGACATTGGGGGCTTTAGTCTTATATACAGGGTGTACATAAAGTCAGGATCTATTTTTGTGAAGCACTTGGAAATTATATGGAATTCAGTCATAAAATGATAGTGGTAACATTTATTAAATAATTAAGAGTAGGATTCGACATGACGCCCATCAGTATCCCTGCACAGCTCAAATCGTTCCGCAGCATTTCTAAACACATTCTGGAGCATTTGCGGGGTTATGTTATCTGCAGCAGTTCGTATACGTGTACGTAAGTTTTCAAGACTCGTAATCTTCGTCTGATAGACGTGCGATTTGATAAAGCCCCATGCAAAGAAATCTAAAGGGGTTAAATCTGGTGATCTCGTTGGCCAAGGTCTGTTGCTTCCGCGTCCGATCCAGCGATTTGGAAAACGTCCATTTAGATAATCCTGAACAATTTTGGCATAGTGACAAGGAGCACCATCATGTTGATAGACGACGGGGATAGGATTGTTAGTACCGTCGTCTATCAACATGATGGTGCTCCTTGTCACTGCCAAAATTGTTCAGGATTATCTAAATGGACGTTTTCCAAATCGCTGGATCGGACGCGGAAGCAACAGCCCTTTTCCAGCGAGATCACCAGATTTAACCCCTTTAGATTTCTTTGCATGGGGCTTTATCAAATCGCACGTCTATCAGACGAAGATTACGAGTCTTGAAAACTTACGTATACGAACTGCTGCAGATAACATAACCCCGCAAATGCTACAGAATGTGTTTAAAATGCTGCGGGAACGATTTGAGCTGTGCAGGGATACTGATGGGCGTCACGTCGAATCCTACTCTTAATTATTTAATAAATGTTACCACTTTATCATTTTATGATTGAATTCCATATAATTTCCAAGTGCTTCACAAAAATAGATCCTGACTTTATGTACACCCTGTATATAAATAAGCAATTTATTAATATAGTAAATGTTTATAATAAATTTCTAAAAATATATGAATAAGCATTGGGTATATATCTACTTTAGCGTCGGAAATTATTTATACGTTTTAGCGTCAGAAATTATAACTTTATTATTATTATTGAAAGTATTAAACGCTATTACAACTGATAAATGTCACTAATGGATATAATCAAATGCGCAAATAAGTTAGTTTTATATTTATTTCTCCACAAGAATTCGTGAATATGCTGGGAAATAAGGCGCGTGATGTACCATGTTGACGACTTAGCTTCTTCTTTGCCCTGTTAGGTCAACTGTACGCCCTTGACGATTGGTTAAGTAGTGATATTTTCGTTTAAACTAACGAAAATATCGCGACTTAACCTAACCAATCGTCAAGGGCGTACAGTCGACCTAACCGGGCAAAGAAGAAGCTACGTCGTCAACATGGTGCATTTATCACTCGTAATATCGTTTTAATACTTTTAATAAAGTTATATTGAGGCTTACGTATTTTTTGTTGATATTAAACGTATAAATAATTTTCGACGCTAAGTATAGTATACCAAGCATTGTATTCATATAGTTAAAAACTTACCATATAACGGAAAAGTACCCAAATTTGTTCTTATTTCTTAATTTTTTATTTCATTTGGCAATCAGAATAAAATGTTAACGATATATTATTGATACTCTTATTTTTGGGACGGAATTCTTATTTTCTGGAGTTGAGGTTCTGATTTTTATTTTTTAGACTTGAGAACCCTAAATTTAGGCGATTTCCAGTTAGCGAATTACTCGCTATTCTTCAGTTAAAATAACGGATTTTTCCCGTTTGACTGCCGCCATTGAAACATAATTAAACTTTTTGTATTTTAACTGAAATGTCTTGATGATACAAAATAAGTTACTTTATAAAAAAGCTTTCCTTAATTTTCACTTCTAATGACTTATATTTATAAGTTGAACTTCCTTATTTGGATCACCTGAAGGTCAGTGCCCCCAGCCTTCTTTACTTAACCTTATAAGGCTAACTAACGAAAATATCACGACCTAACCTAACCAATCGTTAGGTCAACTGTACGACCTTGACGATTGGTTAGGTTAGGTCGTGATATTTTTGTTAGTTAGCCTTATAAAGCTAACTAAAGAAGGCTGGAGGCCCTGATCTTCAGGTGATCCCCTTATTTTTCTGAGTACACGATTAAAACTTAAAAATTAAGCATGGATCTTGAAAGTAATTAAAATTGTTTATAAGAAACAAATTTGAAGGGGAAATTAAGAAAAGCTTTTTTATAAAGTAACTTATTTTGTATCATCAAGACATTTCAGTTAAAATACAAAATACAAAAAGTTTAATTATGTTTCAATGGAGGCAGTCAAACGGAAAAGATCCAAAATAACTTGCTGACTTCTACCAGCAAATTAATTCGGAAAATGCAAAAACTTCACTTTTTTCTACGTGAACGTCAAAATGATGATAAAAACCCGCTCTAATAGACAGAGTTTATTTCCACAGCAGTTTCGATGCCCACTGGCATCCTCTTCGGGTGGATGCCAGTGGGCATCGAAACTGTTGTGGAAATAAACTCTGTCTATTAGAGTGGGTTTTTATCATCATATTAAATCAGAAAATTGACTGAAAATTAATAGTTTTCAAGACCTAGTAATTATTTGATTGATCAGAAAAATAGGGTAATAATCTACTTAAGCTCTCCCGTCTCTCCGATTTTCATAAATTATACATCGATAGCTTCGTTTCTTCATTAGGAATGCGATTTAGACACTCTAGTGAGGGAAATGCTTCAAAACCTAACCTAACCTAAAAAAAATCTGGAGTTTTGACCAAACTTTTCTGGTCAATTTTGAGGTGCTTTGCACGAATCTACCATTGGTTTCCTGTGCAAATGCATATTTTTTGAGATATCGTAACAAACATGTCGATATGTAACTAGGGTTGCCAGATTTTTCAAATGTCCATGCGGGACAAAAAATTTTCTGAGTTTTTTTTTTTAAGAACAATTTTTTTTCAAATTGAAACGATTTCTTCAACGGTTACAACAAACAAAATTAGGAAAATTTTATTTCAATAATATTTAACAATTAAACATCCTGAATAAATTGAAATTATTATACACAATATTGAAATTCTAAATCAATTCATCCCTAAAAAATTGGATTTTGACGCGGGATTTTTGGATCAAATGCGGGACTGTCCCGTAAAATACGGGACGTCTGGCAACCCTAGATATATTCATGTTACGAGATTACCACAGGAAACGTGCAAAACACCTCAAAATTAACTAGAAAAGTTTGTTCTCATCATTTTCGTTTAAACTAACGAAAATATCACGACTTAACCTAACCAATCATCAAGGGCATTCAGTTGACCTAACCGGGCATTCAGTTGACCTAACAGGTTAATATTGGTTATTTCACCTAAATATCTTCTGATTTTTTCGTATTAGGCACTCTGTCACACTTCGGACAAGTTAAGGATGAGAGAATAACGCCGTAATTGATAAAAACATCTAATGCTTCGTCTTCATCTAGGGCACATGACGAATCAAGTCCTCAAAGTCGAAATCACACGAACGGCACGTCATAATTCTATCGCAAAACCACCAAACTGAATCCAATTAGAATTTACACGAACTAATGTTGTCAATCTGGTGTTTTTTTCTAACTAAAAAAAACACTAGATTTTCATTAAAAATCCTGTAAAACTACAAACTCGCTCGACTTTGTTTTTAAAACTCGATTTTTTTAGGTTAGGTTTTGAAGCATTTCTCTTACTAGAAACTGTCTAAATCGCATTCCTAATGAAGAAACGAAGCTACCGATGTATAATTTATGCAAATCCGAGAGACGGGAGCTTAAGTAGATTATTACCAAAAATAGAAAGCAACGGTGCTGTACCGGATAATTTTTTTATTTCGGTTACATAAATTGTACTTCAGTCAAATTATAATCATTTATTTGACCCTTCAGCATATCAGCCCGCGTCTCGCCAATAAAGACCTCACATTTGGTGAGGGGCACGGCGATCTCGCCATCAATTCCTGCCTTTCCCTCCGTCAATGAGGCCCTCGCTTCCTCGAGAGTAAGATCCTCTCGGCTGCCGCCAGTTCATCCCCCGTACCTCTGGCTCCCCAGGCCGCGAAGCGTCCCATGGTGGACCCCAGAGTGCTCCCATGCCGTTCAGGAGCGGCGCCGTGCCGGCCGCCGCTTCTACCGGACCCGCCAGCTGGAGCACAAGATAGAATTTCAGCGCCTGAAGGCAGTGGCCCGTCGGGTCCTGAAACTGGCCCGGCGTACCCCTGGCGGAGTTACGTGTCCGGGATCTCCTCGACTGCCCCCTCGACTGTTTGGCGCAAGGTGCGTAGCTTGAGGGGGACCCGTGTCCCCCCCCGACCCCCGGTGCTTCGGGTCGGGGACGACGAGTTCGTGTCCGATCCGGAGGCCGTCGCGAACGCACTCGCGGCGCACTTTGCAGCCATCTCCAGTTCCGATTCTCCACACTCCCGCCGCGACCCACCGGAATTTCCACCTCATAGGGATGACCCCTATAATCACCTCTTCCACATGACAGAGCTTCGGGAGGCCCTCCGCCCCCGACGCTCCTCCGCCCCCGGCCCCGATAATATCCCCTATGACTTGTTACGGCATCTCCACCCCTCTGCTCTCAGCTTTCTACTGGACCTCTATAACCGGATTTGGTTGGAGGGTTCATTTCCGGACCGATGGCGTGAGTCCATCGTCGTCCCCATCCCGAAGCCCGATAAAGACCCCTCACTCCCGTCGAACTATCGCTCCATTTCCCTAACATGCTGTGCCTGCAAGGTGATGGAGGCGATGGTCGCCTCGCGGCTGTCCTTTACCTTGGAGGCGAGTGACCAGTACCCTGCTACCCAGGCTGGTTTCCGGCGCTTCCGGTCTACCACCGACCCCCTCCTTCTCCTTAGCCATGACGTGCAGGAGGCTTTCTCCCGGCGTCAATTTGTACTCGCCGTCTTTTTCGACCTCCAGAAGGCCTACGATACTACCCGGCGGAGCGCGGTCTTCGACTGCTTACGCTCCCTGGGTTTCGTAGGCTTTCTCCCTTCCTTTATTTATAACTTCTTGTCCGCCCGTTCTTTCCGCGTCCGCATCGGTTCTGCCCTCTCTGACCGCTTTCCGTTGGAGGAGGGTGTCCCTCAGGGTAGTGTCCTTAGCGTCTTGTGTTTCTCACTCGTGATGAACACAGTCGCTACGGTCCTGCCTACATCCGTTCGTAGCTCCCTCTATGCCGATGACCTGGCTATCTATTGCTCTGGCCGCCTCCCGTCTTTGGCTGAACGTCGGCTCCAGCTAGCCATCAACGCGGTGGTTCGCTGGGCGTCCTCGGTTGGCTATGCTTTCTCACCCTCTAAGTCTTCCAGTATGCTTTTCCGTCCTCGGCGCCTCCGTCTGTCGCATACCTTCGCCCTTACCCTTGCCGGCACTCCTCTTCCCCTCGTCCCATCCGTTAGATTCCTGGGTATGACCCTCGACGGATTTTTCGGTTGGGTTCCACACCTTAGGCGGTTGCGGCAAACATCTCGCCGCACCCTCTCCCTTTTGGGTCATCTGTCCCACACGACCTGGGGGGCGGACAGGCGTACTCTGCTGCGCCTGTACACCTCCCTGGTGCAATCCCGTGTCGACTACGGCTGTGTGGTCTACAGCTCCGCCTCCTCTCCGGCACTCCGTATGCTGGATCCTCTTCTCCACCGTGGCCTTCGCCTGGCGTCGGGTGCCTTCCGCTCGTCCCCTGTCGCTAGTCTTCAGGTGGACTGTGGACACCCCCCCCCCCTGCCCCTTCGCCGGGGCCTTCTCATGGCGAAGTGTTACCTTCGCATCTGCCGCCTTCCGATGTCCCTACTCTTCTCCGCGATCTCCCAGGCGCTACCCCGGCCTGACACGTGGCATTTCGCTGCGCCTCTGGCCGAGATTTTCTCGTCCCTGGGGATCCCCCCACCCTCTATTCTGCCGTTCTCCTTCGATCTGTCGCCCCCCTGGCGGACCACCCCTATCTGCCGTTGCCAGGCGCTCCGTGGCCTGCGTAAGGAGTCTCTTCCTGCCGTCCTCCGGTCTTCTTTTCTGGCCCATCTTCCCGTCCATTCGGACGACGTTCCCGTCTACACCGACGGCTCGCGCTCCCCTGCAGGTGTCGCGGCCGCCGTCTTCTCTCCGTCATTGTCACCTACCTCCCGGGGTATCCCCCTGCCGGTTCAGGCCTCCATCTTTTCCGCGGAGCTCTTTGCCCTTCTGGAACCCCTCCGTCTGGTATCGGGTTGTTCGCGGTCCTCCTGTACCATTTTTTCGGACTCGCTGAGCGCCCTTCAGGCGCTCGAGCGCTATGATTCCCCGGACCCCCTCGTACGCCTTATTCAACAGGAGTACCATGTCCTGCACACCGTTCACCGGATCCGGGTCACCTTCTGCTGGGTTCCCGCCCATGTTGGTGTTTCCGGTAATGAGGCGGCGGACCGCATAGCCCGGTCCGCCGCCTCGCTGCCTCCCCTCCCCCGCCCGCTCCCCTTCTCAGACTATGTGCAGGTCTTTCGTTCCTTTTACGACCGCATGTGGCAACAGTCCTGGGACGATGCCACCGGAAATAAACTCTGGTCCATCCGCCCCCGTCTGTCATATTGGGTGTCCTCTTTCCACCGCTCCAGACACAAAGTGGTCGTCCTTGCGCGGCTTCGCATCGGCCATACGCGCCTCACGCACGGCTATCTTATGTTCCGGCAGGAGGCTCCTCGTTGCGCCTCCTGCCAGTCGCCCCTCACCGTCTCTCACATCCTTGTGGAATGCCCCACCCTGTCGTCAGTACGTCGTCGCGCCTTCCCGTTCCTTTCTGATTTCCCCCTCCCCGAACGTTTACGCCTTATGCTCGCTGAGAGCCCTCTCTTCTCGCTTGACCGTCTTTTCCTCTTCCTCTCACAATCTCGCATCCTATCTGAGCTTTAGGTGACTTCTCACCTGTAGTCCGCTGTTCTCCCTTTTCTAGTGCCTTTTCTCCGTCTCCGTTTCTCTTTCTCGTATTCCGCCTCGCCATGATATCCGCTACCATATAGCGGGAAGTGGCGGTAAACGCCCCAATACAAAAAAAATATATATATATATATTGAGGATTGGTTAGGTTAAGTCGTAATATTTTCGTTAGTTTTAACGAAAATATTACGACTAAACCTAATCAGTCAAGGGCGATTGACATTGGGGGCTTTAGTCTTATATACAGGGTGTACATAAAGTCAGGATCTATTTTTGTGAAGCACTTGGAAATTATATGGAATTCAGTCATAAAATGATAGTGGTAACATTTATTAAATAATTAAGAGTAGGATTCGACATGACGCCCATCAGTATCCCTGCACAGCTCAAATCGTTCCGCAGCATTTCTAAACACATTCTGGAGCATTTGCGGGGTTATGTTATCTGCAGCAGTTCGTATACGTGTACGTAAGTTTTCAAGACTCGTAATCTTCGTCTGATAGACGTGCGATTTGATAAAGCCCCATGCAAAGAAATCTAAAGGGGTTAAATCTGGTGATCTCGTTGGCCAAGGTCTGTTGCTTCCGCGTCCGATCCAGCGATTTGGAAAACGTCCATTTAGATAATCCTGAACAATTTTGGCATAGTGACAAGGAGCACCATCATGTTGATAGACGACGGGGATAGGATTGTTAGTACCGTCGTCTATCAACATGATGGTGCTCCTTGTCACTGCCAAAATTGTTCAGGATTATCTAAATGGACGTTTTCCAAATCGCTGGATCGGACGCGGAAGCAACAGCCCTTTTCCAGCGAGATCACCAGATTTAACCCCTTTAGATTTCTTTGCATGGGGCTTTATCAAATCGCACGTCTATCAGACGAAGATTACGAGTCTTGAAAACTTACGTATACGAACTGCTGCAGATAACATAACCCCGCAAATGCTACAGAATGTGTTTAGAAATGCTGCGGAACGATTTGAGCTGTGCAGGGATACTGATGGGCGTCACGTCGAATCCTACTCTTAATTATTTAATAAATGTTACCACTTTATCATTTTA
Organism: Bathynomus jamesi; assembly: GCA_023014485.1. NCBI lineage: Eukaryota > Metazoa > Arthropoda > Malacostraca > Isopoda > Cirolanidae > Bathynomus > Bathynomus jamesi. The sequence continues at coordinate 303,300 of JAJOZX010002376.1, forward strand.
TGATTGAATTCCATATAATTTCCAAGTGCTTCACAAAAATAGATCCTGACTTTATGTACACCCTGTATATAAATAAGCAATTTATTAATATAGTAAATGTTTATAATAAATTTCTAAAATATATGAATAAGCATTGGGTATATATCTACTTTAGCGTCGGAAATTATTTATACGTTTTAGCGTCAGAAATTATAACTTTATTATTATTATTGAAAGTATTAAAACGCTATTACAACTGATAAATGTCACTAATGGATATAATCAAATGCGCAAATAAGTTAGTTTTATATTTATTTCTCCACAAGAATTCGTGAATATAGCTGGGAAATAAGGCGCGTGATGTACCATGTTGACGACTTAGCTTCTTCTTTGCCCTGTTAGGTCAACTGTACGCCCTTGACGATTGGTTAAGTAGTGATATTTTCGTTTAAACTAACGAAAATATCGCGACTTAACCTAACCAATCGTCAAGGGCGTACAGTCGACCTAACCGGGCAAAGAAGAAGCTACGTCGTCAACATGGTGCATTTATCACTCGTAATATCGTTTTAATACTTTTAATAAAGTTATATTGAGGCTTACGTATTTTTTTTGATATTAAACGTATAAATAATTTTCGACGCTAAGTATAGTATACCAAGCATTGTATTCATATAGTTAAAAACTTACCATATAACGGAAAAGTACCCAAATTTGTTCTTATTTCTTAATTTTTTATTTCATTTGGCAATCAGAATAAAATGTTAACGATATATTATTGATACTCTTATTTTTGGGACGGAATTCTTATTTTCTGGAGTTGAGGTTCTGATTTTTATTTTTTAGACTTGAGAACCCTAAATTTAGGCGATTTCCAGTTAGCGAATTACTCGCTATTCTTCAGTTAAAATAACGGATTTTTCCCGTTTGACTGCCGCCATTGAAACATAATTAAACTTTTTGTATTTTAACTGAAATGTCTTGATGATACAAAATAAGTTACTTTATAAAAAAGCTTTCCTTAATTTTCACTTCTAATGACTTATATTTATAAGTTGAACTTCCTTATTTGGATCACCTGAAGGTCAGTGCCCCCAGCCTTCTTTACTTAACCTTATAAGGCTAACTAACGAAAATATCACGACCTAACCTAACCAATCGTTAGGTCAACTGTACGACCTTGACGATTGGTTAGGTTAGGTCGTGATATTTTTGTTAGTTAGCCTTATAAAGCTAACTAAAGAAGGCTGGAGGCCCTGATCTTCAGGTGATCCCCTTATTTTTCTGAGTACACGATTAAAACTTAAAAATTAAGCATGGATCTTGAAAGTAATTAAAATTGTTTATAAGAAACAAAATTTGAAGGGGAAATTAAGAAAAGCTTTTTTATAAAGTAACTTATTTTGTATCATCAAGACATTTCAGTTAAAATACAAAATACAAAAAGTTTAATTATGTTTCAATGGAGGCAGTCAAACGGAAAAGATCCAAAATAACTTGCTGACTTCTACCAGCAAATTAATTCGGAAAATGCAAAAACTTCACTTTTTTCTACGTGAACGTCAAAATATGATGATAAAAACCCGCTCTAATAGACAGAGTTTATTTCCACAGCAGTTTCGATGCCCACTGGCATCCTCTTCGGGTGGATGCCAGTGGGCATCGAAACTGTTGTGGAAATAAACTCTGTCTATTAGAGTGGGTTTTTATCATCATATTAAATCAGAAAATTGACTGAAAATTAATAGTTTTCAAGACCTAGTAATTATTTGATTGATCAGAAAAATAGGGTAATAATCTACTTAAGCTCTCCCGTCTCTCCGATTTTCATAAATTATACATCGATAGCTTCGTTTCTTCATTAGGAATGCGATTTAGACACTCTAGTGAGGGAAATGCTTCAAAACCTAACCTAACCTAAAAAAAATCTGGAGTTTTGACCAAACTTTTCTGGTCAATTTTGAGGTGCTTTGCACGAATCTACCATTGGTTTCCTGTGCAAATGCATATTTTTTGAGATATCGTAACAAACATGTCGGATATGTAACTAGGGTTGCCAGATTTTTCAAATGTCCATGCGGGACAAAAAATTTTCTGAGTTTTTTTTTTTAAGAACAATTTTTTTTTCAAATTGAAACGATTTCTTCAACGGTTACAACAAACAAAATTAGGAAAATTTTATTTCAATAATATTTAACAATTAAACATCCTGAATAAATTGAAATTATTATACACAATATTGAAATTCTAAATCAATTCATCCCTAAAAAATTGGATTTTGACGCGGGATTTTTGGATCAAATGCGGGACTGTCCCGTAAAATACGGGACGTCTGGCAACCCTAGATATATTCATGTTACGAGATTACCACAGGAAACGTGCAAAACACCTCAAAATTAACTAGAAAAGTTTGTTCTCATCATTTTCGTTTAAACTAACGAAAATATCACGACTTAACCTAACCAATCATCAAGGGCATTCAGTTGACCTAACCGGGCATTCAGTTGACCTAACAGGTTAATATTGGTTATTTCACCTAAATATCTTCTGATTTTTTCGTATTAGGCACTCTGTCACACTTCGGACAAGTTAAGGATGAGAGAATAACGCCGTAATTGATAAAAACATCTAATGCTTCGTCTTCATCTAGGGCACATGACGAATCAAGTCCTCAAAGTCGAAATCACACGAACGGCACGTCATAATTCTATCGCAAACACCACCAAACTGAATCCAATTAGAATTTACACGAACTAATGTTGTCAATCTGGTGTTTTTTTCTAACTAAAAAAAACACTAGATTTTCATTAAAAATCCTGTAAAACTACAAACTCGCTCGACTTTGTTTTTAAAACTCGATTTTTTTTAGGTTAGGTTTTGAAGCATTTCTCTTACTAGAAACTGTCTAAATCGCATTCCTAATGAAGAAACGAAGCTACCGATGTATAATTTATGCAAATCCGAGAGACGGGAGCTTAAGTAGATTATTACCAAAAATAGAAAGCAACGGTGCTGTACCGGATAATTTTTTTTATTTCGGTTACATAAATTGTACTTCAGTCAAATTATAATCATTTATTTGACCCTTCAGCATATCAGCCCGCGTCTCGCCAATAAAGACCTCACATTTGGTGGGTGGGTGAAATTATGGTATAGGTGAAAGCGTAGAGATGGTGAAAGCATTTTATCATTTGAGTATAGTTGTTCAGAAAAGCGGAAAATACTGTATGTACAATCACCCCTAAACTATTTATTCATTTGAAATGCATTATATTCTCTTTGTTAACCTTTAATAAAAGGTATTCCCTTCTGCCCAGCTGTTCGGAGCTAAAACAGTTCTTGTACGGGGAAATTAAAGGGAGCGGCATGTTGGGTTATATTTAAGCAGATTTTTTTTTTTGTGACGTTACATGTTGATTTAACTTTGTCAAAAGGGTTAACAGACTATATATATATATATTACTTTTGTTGAGTTTGAACGACGGTTCAGGATCGACCTGCGGTCGACCCCTCTGCAGTATCCCGCCTCATTTGCGGGACTTGGTGAAGGATGGAATTGCTCTCTGATCTCCTGCCCTCGTAGCCAGCCACGCATGGCTGGTCAGGGACTTTGCACAAGAATCTGTCCAGCTGGTTCTTGAAGTTATTCAGGTCGGTGTGCTGGAGATTCTCACTTCTTTTGGAAGGACATTGAAAAGCTTTGGGCCCCGTATTCTGAGGGTATTTTCCATCCTCGTTTTCATGGCTCCTTGTCTCACCGCAGCTGGGACCGTACAAAATCTGCCTCTTCTCTCATTCCAGTTTGTTTCTATTTCATTTCTGAGGTTAGGGACAGAGCCCTCAAGTATTTTCCATATGTACAGTATATTATTGTGTACCGCTCGAGCCTTCTTTCAAGAGAATAGAGTTCCAGTAATTGTAGTCGAGACCAGTAGTCTTCACCTTCCGTTTCCTCTATCTTAGACGTAAAAGTCCTTTGTATAGCTTCAATGCTCGCAATGTCTCTTTTTCTGTGTGGGCTTGTGAGTACTGAGCAATACTCAATTATTGGTAGGACTAGACTCTTCCAAAATTTGAGCATGATGTTTGCTTTTCTGCTGCGGAAGCTCCTCCAGATGATTCCCATTATTTTTCCAGCCGTTGTGATTTTGATTTTATAGTGCTCTCTGAATTCTGCATCCGACGATAGTTATTACTCCAAGATCCCTGACTTGTGGATTTGGTGTTATCTGTTTGGCTTGCGGAGTTTTGTACCCTTTTTTCTGTAGCTCTTTGTTATTACCACATCTTAGAAGTTGGAATTTTTCTTCGTTGAACTTCATATTGTTGTCTTCTGCCCACTGGAATAATGTTTCAATGTCGTTTTGTAGTTTTCTTATGTCATCTTCGTTCAATATTTCCTTACTATCTTTGTGTCATTTGCGAAGCATGATACAATACTGTCCTTAATATCTGCAATCATTATTATGAACAGCAAGGGAGCTAATACTGTCCCTTGTGGGACAGAGCTCGCGACTTCCGAGACTTCCGATTTAACTCCGTTTACCACCACTCTTTGCGTTCTTTGCGTCAAGAAATTAAATATTCACCTTCCTAGCTTTCCAGTAATTCCTGTATCCTTAAGTTTGTGTGCTATGATTCCATGGTCACATTTATCGAAGGCTTTAGCAAAGTCAGTATATATTACATCAATGTTTTGTCCTCGACACAATGTTCCTAATATTTTCTCCTGGTGGTCTAGTAGCTGTGACAGGCATGATCTACCCGCCCTGAAGCCATGTTGATTTGGGTTGTATAAGTCTTTTTCTTGTAGGTAGTTTTGCTTCTAGTTGTGCGTTCAAAACACTTTATAAGGTGTGAGGTGAGAGCCACTGGCCGATAATTTTTGGGCATTGCTCTGTTACCACCTTTAAATAGGGGGGGCAATGTTCGCGTTCTTTAAGGGGAGTGGAGTTTGTCCTGTGTCGAGTGATTTCCTCCATAGTAAGTATAGCGGTTTTGCAATGCTCTCTTTGCATTTCTTCAGAAATGTGGCACTCCATGTGTTTGGCCCTGGCGCTGAATTGTCTCGCATCTGTGATAAGGCCGTAATTACATCTCCCGTGAACTCGAAGTCCATTAATAGGTTTATGCCGGGATTTGTTCTTGGTTGATCTGTATCAATGTCGAAAAACTCGTCTGGGTTTTCCACTTCCATCTCGGACTTAGGGGTGCTAAACACAGATTTAAATTGTTCCCTAAGCAGTTCACTTATTTCATTCGGGTCATTTGTGTATTCGGCCTCCCCGTCTATCAACGGTCCAATACTCTCCTTACACTGCATTTTCCTTTTCGCAAGAGTGTAGAAGTATTTTGGGTTATTTTTTATGTTTTCTGCTACCTTGTTTTCCTCCTCGTTTGTCTTATGTATGAATGTTTGCTTTAGGTCCATTTCTATTTCGCCAAATTTCCTCTCTAGTTTGAGTCTCTTTGCATCAGTTCTGCATATATATATATAATATATATATATATATATATATATATATCGCCTTCTCTCTTCATTCCCTGACGAGGTGTAGCTCTGAATACACGAAAGGCCTTGGAATCGTTTTTCTTTTTCCTTGTGGGTTTGCAGCATATATATTGGGAAATGGATATATAATTTCCTTAGTGAGCGGCGGCAAGTCGTTACAGTACAAGGAATATCTTCATCAGAATCAGAGGTCCTCAGCTCGGTGCCACAAGGAACAGTATTAGCTCTACTACTCTTCATAATCATGCTAACTGACATAGATGAGGACGTTACCAGAGACAGCACAGTAACATCCTTTGCGGATGACACAAAGATCAGTAGAAAAATAAGAAACCCAGAAGACATAGGATCTCTACAAACCGACATAAACAGAATCTACAAGTGGAAGGAAGACAACAATATGAAGTTTAACACCGAGAAATTTCAGCTATTACGGTACGGAAAAAAGAGAAGACCTAAAATCCATGGAATATTATACCCCAAATGGACAGGAAATTCAGAGAAATTCCAGAGCAAAAGATTTAGGGGTTGTAATGACAAATGATGCGAAATTTGCAACACAAAATAAATAGCAGTAAACAGAGCAAAGCGAATAACGGGTCAGATATTGAGAACCTTTAAACGAAGGGATAGGAATGTAATGATTCCTCTACTGAAAACCCTGATAATACCCAAATTGGAATACTGCTCAGTCCTAACATCCCCATATAAAAAATAAGACATTAGACAGCTGGAGGCGAGTCAGGGAACATCCTTAACCCTGAAAGAAAATAGTTTTGTAGTGAGAGGACCAAAACTGTTTAATCAGTTGCCCAAAGACCTAAGAAACACGAAGGGAGTTGCAGTGGAAATCTTCAAAAGAAGACTAGACGCCTAACTCAGAACAATCCCCGATGAGCCGGGCGTACCTGGCTATGTGAGGTGGAGAGCGCAAGAATCCAACTCACTACTTCACCAGGCCAACTCGAGAGGAGGGGCGACAAGCTTGACCTTCGCGAAATGAGAAATCATCGCGCGGAACCTTTGTAAGGTAAGGTATATCGTAATATGGGGTGATTTTGACTCAAGGGGTGCCATTGGCACTTCATAAAAAATGGTTGTATGCATTTTGTGCAAAAAGAAAGTTTCATAGAAAAGTGAACTATTATAATTTTTAATCTATGGAATTTTGGCTATCTTTTTGTCTAAACACTTTTTTCTCTGTTCCTTAACTTATGAATTGTGTTGTGACAATTGAAACAACATAATTCGTAAGTTAAGGAAGATGGAGAAAATAGTGTTGAGACAAAAAGATAGCCAAAATTCCATAGATTAAAAATTATAATAGTTCTCTTTTCTATGAAACTGCTTCTTTTTGCACAAACTGCATAAACACACACACACACACACACACACATATATATATATATATATATATATATATATATATATATATGGGATGAATTTCACAATAAAACACGTGAAATGAATGAATGCTGCAAACCCACAAGGACGAGGTGTAGCTTTGAATACACGAAAGGCCTTGGAATCGTTTTTCTTTTTCCTTGTGGGTTTGCAGCATATATATATATATATATATATATATATATATATATATATATATATATATAATATAATATATATATATATATATTATATGGTAAAATTTTATTGTAACTTCGATTTTCATACAAAAATCCATGTTTGTATTAGTTTTTGATGTGCTTTATTCAAATCTGTTGTTATTTGTGCAAATGATGAGCCAAAGTGCGTATTTTTTAAAGTTAAAACTGACGCACGGTTTGGCCTATTTGTACAAGAATAGAACATCAGATTTGAATAAAACGCACCAAAAACTACTAGAAACACGGATTAACCTAACCTTACCTACGTAACCTTCTTCAAACAAGGGGGGCTCTGGCCCCCTTGATAATGCATTTCCACAAACTTTGAGATAGTTTCATGTGCTCCAGATCATGAGGAATCTTATGGTAATACTCATTAATACTCGTTACTCTGAAATCAGGCTCCAAGCAGGGGCGGACTGAGCCGTCGGGCAATCGGGCATGATCCGAGAGCCCGGGCCATTAGGGGGCCCGGCGACCCCTGCCCGCAGTCATCATAAAACAGTGAGAGTGTTCTCAATTGGGTCAAGTGTCTAATCGAACTGTAATATGAAAAAAATCGGATTTCAAAGGGCCCAGGACCTCATTATGCCCGAGGGCCCAGGTTGCTGTCAGTCCGCCCCTGGTTCCAAGTTATACTGAAATACTCGTATCTTCTTCCGCAGCTTATTATCCCATCTTTACATGGGGTCGCTGCTTTTGATTAGTCTTCTCCACTCTCCTCTGTCGTATACCGCGTCCTCCTCCAAGTCCTTCTCCCTGATGTCCGCCACCACACAGTCCCTCCTTCTCGTCTTCGGTCTTCCTCTTCTTCTCCGTCCCGGCAACTCCATCTCCAGCACTCTGCGCCCCACATACTACTACTCTCTTCTCCTGACATGTCCATACCACCTCAGCCTGGCCTCCTGCACCTTCTTAGATGCTTCCGCCACCTTCACTGTTCCTCTTATATGCTCATTTCTGACCCTATCCCTCCTCGTCACTCCACACATCCATCTCAACATCTTCATTTCAGCCACATCGATTTTTCTTTCATTGCTCTTCTTCATTGGCACAGTCTCCATTCCATACAACATTGCCGGCCTCACCACTGTTTTGAATACCTTTCCCTTCAGTTTCACTGGGACCCTCTTATCACAGAGCACCCCTGATACGTCTCTCCATTTCTTCCACCCCAACTGTATTCTACAGTTTATCTCTCTCTCTGTTCCCCCCTCTGCATTCACTGTTGACCCCAAGTATTTAAAATACTCCACCGTCTTAACACGCTCTCCACTCAATGTCACTTCCCCTCCTCGGTCCTGCTGCACATCACATCTCGTATATTCGGTCTTCTTTCGGCTAATTCTCATCCCCCTACTTTCCAACGCCTCTCTCCAATTTTCCAACTGCTGTTCCACCTCCTCTTTCGTCTCCCCACTCAACACAACATCGTCTACATACATCATGCACCACGGCGCCACCCCTCTAATCCTGTCCGTCAACACATCGAATACCACATTGAAAAAGAAGGGGCTCAAAGCTGATCCTTGGTGCAGACCAACTTCCACCCCAAAGCTCTCTAACACACCCTTTGGGGTGGAAGTTGGTCTGCACCAAGGATCAGCTTTGAGCCCCTTCCTTTTCAATGTGGTATTCGATGTGTTGACGGACAGGATTAGAGGGGAGGCGCCGTGGTGCATGATGTATGCAGACGATGTTGTGTTTAGTGGGGAGACGAAAGAGGAGGTGGAGCAGCAGTTGGAAAATTGGAGAGAGGCGTTGGAAAGTAGGGGGATGAGAATTAGCCGAAAGAAGACCGAATATATGAGATGTGATGTGCAGCAGGACCGAGGAGGGGAAGTGACATTGAGTGGAGAGCGTGTTAAGACGGTACTCATATAACCATATAATAATACACAAAGGGTGTCCCAGAAGTCCTGCCCCAAATTTAATTTAATGTTGCACATCATGGGACAGGACGTTTTGGACACTATATATATATATATATATATATATATTATATATATATATATATATATATATATATATATATATTATATATATATATATAAATAATATATATATATTTTGTAGGGATCAAAATCACTGTAACTTTACTGCAACAAAATCGCTTGAATTTGTCGAACTTGTCAGTTTGTGAGACGCTAATTCTTGCAGGACTAGTTTTAATACTGAATCAGTACTTGTACTTATTACCATTCCTGTTGAAGAAGCTTGTAATATTGTCTCTAACGGTTTTTTCAATCGACACGTATCATTTTAGAATCAGACATACTGTTGTACAAAATTAAAATTAGCAGTCTAATGATTATTATCCATGTAACATTTTAGGAGCAGACATACTGTTATACAAAGTTAAAAATAGCAGTCAATGATTATCCATGACAAACAGTTAGATGTATAATTAGGTGTAAACATGAATTTGGAAGAGTGTGATTGGTAGCTCTTGTAATTGATGTACGCTGTTGCGGAGCTTCTGGGTGAATCAGATGATGAATTAGAGTAGTGACAAGTTTTTTTTAACGCGTATGAAGGGGGATTATTGAAAGGGAATGTAAATAAAAATAAGGTTTTTGTCGTTGACAGAGAAAGAGATTGAATGGAGAAACTAGAAATTGTCAAGGAATTTAAATACTGTAGGTCTAAGTGGGATGTTTAGACTGACAAGATGTACAATACAAACTGAAACTAGTGAAGCAGGGCAAGCAGTTCATGGACGCGATAAAAACCCTGGTAACAAGAAAGTACTTGATTGTAGATACCACAAGAAGAAGTACGCGGTGTATTGGTGTGTGGATGCTGCGATACGCCTGTTTGGCATGATAGTTCGCTCTCAGAAGTGACAGAAGTTGAGAAGAATAGTTTAAGAAATATGATTAGTGTAAACCGAATTGATTGAATGAGGATGTTTGGGAAAGGTAAGGATGGAAAAAGTCAATTGAGATAAGAACAGAGGATAGTATGTTGCGTTGGTATGTCCAGTGTGAAGAGAATGAATTCGAATAGAATTGTGAAGGTGTGTAATAGCGAGACCGTAAGTGTAAGAAGTAGCTGAAGACGGCTTAAAATATGAATAAAATTAGTAAATGCAGGGTCGCTATTAGGGGATTGGGGGGTGGAGTAGTAAGGGGGAATTTGTGTCGGGCTTCGCATCTTGATAAAATGAGGCCCTCATTTTGTCAACTTTTTTCCCTCCTCAATGAAAGTTGATGTACAGTTCTGCGTTTTATTCGTACAGCTGTTTATTCTTGTCTTGAAGTTGAGGGGGTGGGGAGCTCCATCTTTGCTTTGTACCCCGGGCCTCAGAAATTTTCAAAAGTCCCGAGTAAGTGTGAGTGAACGTGGGAGTTTATATGAATTTGGCAAAACAGTTAACACTAAACGGGACTGGAAGCGGTTTGAAAGCGTGTAAATGGAGACTTGGTCTTGCCTCACGTACCACTGGAAATATACCTTTAACCTTGTCATGAAAAATAACACTGGATCCATACTGGATCCCAGAATCTTAGGATTAGGGCTTTCCAGTTAGTGTACGTAAAATTTAACATTTAGTTCAAAATAAATACATAAATTATAAAATAATTTTTTATAATCAGGAACAGACTAACCTAAATTCATAAAAATTGGTATATTAAAAATGTGATGCTCAAAAAATAACATTTTGAAGTATAATGTGCGTCATAGTATATAGGCTTATTCGAACTCAGCATTTTGGTCCATGCTTTAGGAGTTCACATTAATAAACTTATGTATACTATGATGCAATTAATTTTTTTTGTTTACTTAAAATATATATATATATAATCATGCATGAAGACGCACAATTTTGCATAATGCAAAATTTGCCTTCACCAGCTTTCGAACTCTCCACCTCTTGAACGGGTGACGAGACATTAAATGAATGTCACCTACATTTTGGGCATCCAAACAAAAACTGAAAATATTTGGAAGACTTTTGAAGTTTATTTTTTGGTATTATTGAAATGAAAAGTAGTGAAAATGACTAAAATTCCTTACGTCCACGTTTATGCCTGAGATTTCGTAAGCTACTTTAGGTTTCACGGCATTTGGGCTGAACTGAAAAAACTGCTTGTCGTCCTTCCACCACGTGAGAGAATACAGTCTCTGGTCGCCGAAATCCACCTCGCAACCCAGTTTGACAGAGTTGCCGGCGAGTACCTTGTCTGGTACTCGGATCTTCAAAATGCGGAAGGCACACGCCGTACCTGTAAATCAAAAGGCACCTGTAATTGGTGGTCAAAATGAATATTTATCATATGACTAATACCACAGTTTTGAATGTTTAATATATATACATATATACAGGGTGTCCGAGAATTATCTGTACAAATTTTGGCTGTTATTAAAAGTCAACCATGAAGTGTAGAATTTCCAGTGTATCCCATTTTACAGAGAATCTCATTAAGCTTTTTCTGATACCAAGTTTTGACAAGTTTTTTAGAAATTCCAGTGTGTCCGAACATTATCTGTACAATTTCATCTTTTAATAAAATTCTTGATAACACACGTAAAATTCTTAAACAAGATTATTTAGAATCTGTATTTTCAAAAGTTTCTTTTATTAAAGTAACGTTGTTACAAACATTCGATATGTGCACCATTAGTGATTCGCAAAACATCCAATCGATACTCCAAATGTTGCCATGTACGCTGCAGCATATCCGCATCAATTCGCTCAATAGCAGCTGTGATTCTTACTTTAAAATCATCAATGTCTGTCACCCGCGTACATTTCTAAAAAACTTGTCAAAACGTGGTATCAGAAAAAACTTAATGAGATTCTCTGTAAAATGGGACAACACTGGAATTTCTACACTTCATGGTTGACTTTTAATAACAGCCAAAAATTGTACAGATAATTCTCGGACACCCGGTATATATATATATATATATATATATATATGTATAGAAACGACGTAAGTATAGAGGAGTGTTCTGCACACGAGGAAGAGAAATAACGAACAAATGAAAAATGAGGTGACCGCCCGGGAATCGAACCCAGGATCTTCCGATTGCCGGTCAGATATGCTACCACTACACTACGGGCCTCGATCAGTCAGAAGTCGTAATTCTCCTACATAGGGCAGAAACCAATGCCTTGAGAGGGCACCCTCGCAAATCATGAATATGTACATTTAACTGCAATGACCACGCAGTATTTTAATGTATAGAAACGACGTAAGTATAGAGGAGTGTTCTGCACACGAGGAAGAGAACACTCCTCTATACTTACGTCGTTTCTATACATTAATATACTGCGTGGTCATTGCAGTTAAATGTACATATTCACGATTTGCGAGGGTCCCCTCTCAAGGCATTGGTTTCTGCCCTATGTAGGAGAATTACGACTTCTGACTGATCGAGGCCCGTGGTGTAGTGGTAGCATATCTGACCGGCAATCGGAAGATCCTGGGTTCGATTCCCGGGCGGTCACCTCATTTTTCATTTGTTCGTTATTTCTCTTCCTCGTGTGCAGAACACTCTTCTATACTTACGTCGTTTCTATACATTAATATACTGCGTGGTCATTGCAGTTAAATGTGTGTATATATATATATGTATATATATATATATATATATATATATATACACACACACACACACACACACACGAGGAGTGATCAAAAAGTATCGATAATTTTATTGCTACGGACAAATGAATGCAAATAAGAAATAACCGTTTACATATGTGAGTCTTCCCGCCCTCTGACGTCTGCAGTCTGAAGCAAAATCTGCTACCATGAGTCAGTACTTGGTTGGAGCGCTTAAAAGGAGGGTGTATTTTTGCAGTACGTATAAATCTCTGAAATGGAACAACGCGCGTTCGGAGACGAACGAAATGATTAAAACAGCTTTCGGAAATGATGCTCTCAGTGTAGCTAACGTTTACAAATGGCACAAAAAGTTTAAAAATGGAGAAACATCGCTTGAAGACGAGGAGCGCAGTGACCGCCCTTCCACTTCTCGTACGGATGAAAATGTCCAACAGATTCGATTTCTGGTACGAGCAAATGTTTCTCCATTTTTAAACTTTTTGTGCCATTTGTAAACGTTAGCTACACTGATAGCATCATTTCCAAAAGCTGTTTTAATCATTTCGTTCGTCTCCGAACGCGCGTTGTTCCATTTCAGAGATTTATACGTACTGCAAAAACACACCCTCCTTTTAAACGCTCCAACCAACTACTCACTCATGGTAGCAGATTTTGCTTCAGACTGCAGACGCCAGAGGGCAGGAAGACTCACATATGTAAACGGTTATTTCTTATTTGCATTCATTTGTCCGTAGCAACAAAATTATCGATACTTTTTGATCACTCCTCGTATATACACACACACAGGGTGTTTCAGGTTAACCCTACAAATATGGAAATTGGCGGAATTATTATGACAACAAATACAAACTACAAATTCCGCCAATTTCCATATTTCTAGGGTCGACCTGACACACCCTATATATATATAATAAACCCTCGTCCAACGCGGGGGTAAGGTTCCTCGAGAACGGCGCGTTAGGTAAATCCGCGTTGGACAAACTTAATACCTTGTGGGATAAATGGGGATACGTGAACATGGCCGCATAAAGTCTCCCATTAATACTTAGAAATGTAGATTTTTTATTCACACATAAATGAATTTCCCTACCTATATTGTATATGAAATAAGAACATAATAAAATTATAAACATAATGATATGTACATATGATAAATAAAAATATATTAAATGAAAATAGCACGTATCTTTTCTTCACTCATTCGGATGGTGCGTATGGTAGACTCATTCACGTGATACTCGCGGCCAAGTGATGTTATGCTCATACCACCACGCAACTTATTTAGAACCTTCATTTTTTCGGCTAATGTCATAACCTTTCGACTTTTCTTCGCTTCACTATCATTTGCAAATGCTTTACGTTTTGGTGCCATACTGCAAAACAACGGCAAAATACGACAGAAACAATCCAACACAACTTCACTGAACTTAACGCGTTAGCGGGACTGAGACAAAGGGTGATGCGAGAGGGAGGGAGATGCGGGAATGTTGGAGAGAGTAGGAGAAAACACTAGAGCGCGCATTGGCACGCGTACAGTACAACTGTATTTGAGCGTGTTTGGCGGATCGTGTATAATCAAATTTTCCGCTTTCGGCAAATAATTGTTCGCATTTATTTTTCCATGTATAAGCAAATTCGCGCTGGACAAACACGCGTTGGACGAGGGTTTACTGTATATATGGGACTGAACTCAGAATGGTCCCCTGAGATCTTTTATGTACACAAAAAGAAAAACTATAGTATTTGTCATTTACCATTACTTATTCGAACTATAGTGGATTTAATTTTCCCAGAAGAGTTCCTTGTTCCATTCACGGTCTGTGTGTAATAAGTATATATATATATATATATAATATATATATATATATATATATATACATATATATACATACATATATACAGGGTGATTCAAAAGTCAGGTTACATAAGGAAATACTGTATTATGTAATGATACAGGGGAATAGTCACATCACATGTTCGATATGGCCACCGTTAACGGCAATGCACTTGTGCAGCCAGCTAGGAATATCACATCAATGCGCTCCTCCTTCGATAACATCTCATAACTCATTTACCTGCAAAGAAACAGAAAAGCCCTATGTAACCTGACTTTTGAATCACCCTGTATATATATATATGTATGTGTGTGTGTGTGTCAGACTGGTGTTACACACACAACCTAACCTAACGTAAAATGCTGCATTTGCATGTCCACTGGTATTTCCCATTATGTTGCCTAAAAATTCAGGGCTAGGTTATATTCAATTAGGTGTTAAATAAATCGAACATTTAACAAATTGCCTAAAATTTCAGTCAATTTATAAATTGCCTGATTTTAGACATTGATTGTAATATATATATATATATATATATATATATATATATATATATATTATATATATATATATATATCAGAGATAGGGAACTAAAAATCAGTTCGATTTTCGATTTCGATTTTAGAAATTTGTTTTGTATCAGTTTTATAATACGGATATTATTTAATATAATATAATATAATATATTTAGTACTTATATAGGCCTTTATAAATGCCTTCATTTACAGATAAGTAAATACCATAGTGTAAGGATTGTGATAATAAAAACCCACTCTAATAGACAAGAGTAGAAAAGGGAAGTTTTTTTGTGTGTAAGGATTGGCTTCTTTTCATTAGTAAAAATCCTTAATATATTTGTCTCTTTCTCTTTGTCTCTAACACCTTAGCAATTAAAAGATACTTTACCAATTGCATTTCGTTCCAAATCATTCTCAGTGAAATCGTTATAAACTTGGGTTGTTTACTTCGCTTCATTATATACATACAGTATGACGTATTATGTAGACCTGATATTCTTCTATACTTTATACTCCAACACTTTATCGATCAATTAAAGAAATATAAACGTACGAAGCGTCTCCAATAATGTCATTTCGTCTATGAAAGTTTCAAATCAACCTTTATTTAAAAATTCAGACGTGGGCTCCATAGGTGAGGTTAATCCAGAATTGACCCGCTATTTTCGCTTGTTAAAATGATAAAAATCACCCGCCGTCTGCCACTCCTAAAAATAATCTCTTAATGTATTTTAAAGGTCTGCGTCAATCCTTCACCGGGTCGATCTATATCCCTTATAAAGCTTGTATCAGGAGCAATTTGTCGTTAATTGACTTCAAGCTTGTTCAAAAAATCACGCATTAGAAAAATGTTTTAAATAGTTTTGTTTTTCTTTGCTTAGTCTTTAACTTCCTTTTCTAAATCGTAAATAAAAAACTTGAGTAAAAACTTGTATTTATTTCGATAATGGTTTTCAGTTTTTTCATTTTATTTTTTTTTTGTTTTTCGACTTCAGTTTTTTCATATTTTTTATTTTTTTATTCAGTTCTAATAATTTCAGTTTTATTGGTTTATCGATTCCAGTACTTATCTCTTCCCCCATCCCTGATATATATATATGTATCTGTATTATAGGGTGGGCCATAAATCCCTTTACCGAAGTCAGTTTCGTTATAATACGAAGGTAAAAGGATTTATGGTCTACTGTATATATATATATATTATATATATATATATATATATATATATATATATATATATATATATATATATACACAGGGTGGCGCGAAAGTCAGAAATGAAAGGGTCATCATTGCTTAAATTAATTTTTTTTAACTAAAAAAGTAATTTTTATTCGAAAATAGTAGAAGATGGAACGGTAAAGATCCATTCTCTCTGGCTCCTTTGACTCCTGACTTTTGCGTCACCCTGTATATGCCCCTCTCTCTAACGCAAGGGTTAATCGGTATTCTCAATCTTTCATCCACTCAACCGGTCAACTCTGGAGCAATCTTCCTCAATTCATCTTTCCCCCTGTCTATGAACTCCAATCTTTCAAACGCAGTGTATTCAGACATCTCTAAAATTTTGGACCTTGATGAGGGTGTTTTTGCGGACGTTCGCCCTTGGTTCCCTCTTTCCTCCATAATAATAATAATAATAAAAAAATGTATACTGAATAAAAATTATGAGACGCGTAATTTGGTTGGTTATTATAAACTTGGTTATATGGATGGCGTACTACTACTACTACTACTGTCTGGTTTATAGAGAGATTTCGGAAACCTTTTCCGTTTTTGCTCTTTTTCATAAACCGTTTTTTCGTTTCTCGATTTCTATCCAAAAAATGAAACATTAAAATCATTTTTGAAACGAAATGAATTCCCCGACGAACGAATTTCATAAACAATTAATAATGAACGAACAATTCGAAGAACGTTATCAATTTATTCATAAAATAGCCGTTTGACACCGAATTCAAATGGGTAATGTTTAATTAAAAATTACGGATACGATGTCGGCTTTGTTTTACTCGATTGGAAATTAAATGTCGAGTTCAGTGGCAGCAAAACAACTTCGCGGATCTGTTTGTAGATTACACGAACGTTTGCCCTCGCGCGCGCATTTATATTATTCTCGGTCCGTAAGCTCTTGGCTCGCAGTAAAACTTAAAACAACAAATATATTAGATTCATCTCGGTTTTGTATATATATATATACTATATATATATATTAGTGGTGGACCGGATATCCGCATCATTTTTAACATCCGCATCCGCACTTCTGACTGCGGATGTTATGCGGATATTACCTCTAATAAATTATGCAATTTACAATTAAATTAGCTTATAAAGTAGCTTATAAGGCCCAGTCATGCACATTTCATGTAAAGTATTAATTATTAATGAACAAACAAATATATAAACCTCAAAATATAAATAGCTGGTAACAGAAAATTGAATGAAACTTGTTTCATTGAATTTTCTGTGGCTGAAACTCTTGAGAAAGTTATTTTTATCATAATGAAAACATTAATTTTAATTCTTATGCATTGCCTGCCATAATAGTAATATCACGAAATTTGAAAAATTGTCGTATATTCATAATTCTATATTATATTGATAGATTAACTAAATATCCGCATCCGCGGATATTGAAATTAAAGATCCGCATCCGCAGATGTTGAGAAACTTACATCCGGTTCACCACTAATATACATATAGCTAGATAGAAATTTTGAGTGTGGACACTATATTATTTTTTCTTTTCTGGAGAGGATGGCTGCGAAATTAACAATAGACGAGGTGAACTTGGTTGTAATGTATAGCATAACAGGTATAACAATCGCTACAGAATTTAAATTCTGAACCGATTTATCGAGTTGTAGTACTTGATATTTCATACATTCAAAAAAAATATATATCATGTATTATAGTCAACACTGAAAATTCCTATGGTGCGCAACTTTTGCGCCACCCTGTATATATATATATATACACACACATTTTAACTGCAAACAACACAGTATAATTAACGTAAAGAACGACGCTTGTATAGAAGAACGTCCCGCGCAAGATGAGGAGGGAGAACGTTCCTCATCTTGCGCGGAACGTTCTTCTATACAAGCGTCGTTCTTTACGTTATATATATATATATATATATATATATATATATATATATATATATATATATATATATATATATATATAGCCAGGCTGGAAAAATTACATCGAACGAAGGTACCATTTGCGAAATGCAAATATTTCATGTTGAATGTAGGTATCTCATACGGCAGTAAGAGGTCTCGTGTGTTATTAGTGTCTTAGCGCGGAAGGAAGAGTTATTTGTGAACTCGAAGGTTCACCTGAAGCAGAGCAATAACATGCAGAATATGTAACCGGCTAAACTTCAACAACGACAGAGGTAGAATCGAGTCTAGGTCTTCGCTCGCAGTCCTTCTAACTGAGCCATCCCAGGGGTTTCAAATGAACATTACAAAAATGTTGATTAGTCCCAAATTTCATCTGTTAATAAATTAGTTCTCCTTTTTATGGATATTTTGTTAATTAATTAAAAAAAAAATTTAATCTTTTTTTAGCGTGTGATTTATTTAATAATTAATAATCAATCAGGAGTACCAAGGACTCGCACACTGTTCAGACCGCACTAATGTGGCCCACTGCGCTAACTCCCAGATTATTAATACCGGCAACATTGAAGTCGGACCCCTGACCCCTGACCCTCTACAACGCTAGCGGTTCGATGTTAGACTCGCGAAAATGTTGCCTCTGTTAGATTTCTGAAGTACGATGGTTTCTTTTATCGTGCGAAGAGAGGCAAAATCATTGTAAATGATCGGTTAGCTTCCCAACCCATCTACCCCTATTTTACCTGGAATTAAATCGAACCAGAATAAAGTGGAATAAACCAGGCTGGAAGAAAGTATCAGTGGAAGTAAATAAACAGGAAATAGAATTCGACTTTATTACCTTCTACTGAAAGATTCTTTTTAGGTCGTGATCGCTATTTTTTCCGTTCGTATGCCCTACGGAACACTTCAATTCGGCCCATGAACATTAAAAGTTGTGGGTCCCTTCTTGAGCGTGTTTCTACGCATGCACCAACACAAAACCTTTTAAACTTCTCGACTCTCATCTCACAATGTATCATGTATGCTTATGGACGTTCCTGTGCTGGGAATATGTATTTGCAACGTATACAAATGTTGTCAGATTAGAAATAATAATGCCCGAGATTCCTTAACCACATCCATTAGGGCAGGAGCCAATTGACGAAGGGGACTTACAGCTATAGTGAGATCCGAACTAGGGTCGCTATATCACTTGACTGAAGAGGACGGTTATCCATCCAACTACTGTCAAATTAGTAACTAATAGACCTACTGTACTGTAAAATGCATGGATGACTGGTACACAACAAGAACAAAACTTGAAATTAATCGTCACTGATATTCTGCCATTTAGGCCGATTTTAATTTCGATTTTAAAGGAAATTTTTTAATATGCCATATATTGTTACCGAGGTTCCTTATGCCTTTCTTTGCAGTCCAACAAATAAGAGTATATCCAGTCATTTCGAAAACCTTTGACTTTGGTTCTCTTCTTCCTCTTTTTGGTTTGTTGGGGGCGGGGCGTTTTTTCGGGCATTCGCCCTTGGCCCCTCTTTCCTGCATAAAAATATATATATGATTAACTCTTGAAACTGTCAGTCTGTATTGATGAGGAACCTATATGTTACCACTAGAGTTGGAAAGAGTACCAAAACGGGTACCAGTACGATTAAGAGTATCATATTTTTTGAGTGGTCGAGTACGGTTTTTTTAGTGTTCGAGTACGAGTACGCGTGTAAGAGTATGGTTTCAAACTTTAACTGGTGCTTGACTACAACTTGTAGCCAAGCATCAGTTAAAGTTTGAAACCACATTCTTACTCGTGTACTCGTACTCAAATACTAAGAACCGTACTCGACCACTATAAAAATACGATACTCTTAATCGTACTGGTACTCGTTTTGGTACTCTTTCCACCACGTGTTGAGTAGAAGTGAATTTCTAGTACCGACTTAGTGATCGAAATTATAGATCTACTTACAACGCAGATACCATTTTAATGATTCTTTTAAGTTTCAATACCTTTAGTGCTCTGAAATGCTCTGAAATTTTTGAGTTTTGAGTTCGACATTAACTGTTAGTCCTATTTGATAATTTTGTTGAACTTTTTAGTTCTATTATTCAATGTTCTGTTGGCGCACTTACATCAAATAAGGGAGAAATACATTTAATATTGGAGTACATGAACTTCATACGTCGTAAGCAAAATGATGGCGCAAAATTTTGTAGTTTTACAATAATTTTGGAGATCCTCTTTAAATATATCCAAAATATCTCTTCACAGTAATTCTTTATCGAGAATTACACCCTGAAAGGAAATTGTTACTTTGTACTCCTTTCAAACTACAGGACCTCTTAGGCCGGTCACACACAGGATCATCTTGCGACTCACGACGATCCTGCGTGTGCCGGCCTTAGGCGTCGCTGACTGAGCAATACTCAATTGTTGGTAGGACTAGACTCTTCCATAATTTTAGCATGATGTTTGCTTCCTGCTGTGGAAGCTCCTCTAGATCAATGGTCTCCAAAGTAGGGTGCGCCTGCCGATCTAGGGGGTGCGCGAAGAAAATTTGATGATTCTGATTTATCATTGTGTTTTCGTAGAAAGTTTTTGAATTTCAAGATGACCGAGAAAGAATGGTTCACTGAGGTTTTGTCAATCCCATTATGAAACGGACATGTTATGTGGCTTGAAAAGTAGACGCTCAATTTTGCCAGTTGAGGTTTAAGTTTTGTTTTTGGCTAAAAATACAATAGTTACCCCTTTTTCTTTGATATACTCAATCCGACGCGAATGCAACGAGTCTTTTGCTTATATTGAGGTTCTGGATATAATAGGCTAGGTGTAGCTGTAACCCTTAGATCCTGTCCCAAAGCTGGATCCTATCTGCTTTGCAGATAGCTGGTGAGGGAAGCTATATTTATGGGGCCTCTTTGCGAGTGACCCGTTGTCCACGTCGAGCTAACATCATGAAAAAGAAAAAACTATAGTGTTTGTCATTTACCATTACTTGTTCAGACTATAGTGGGTTTAATTTTCCAGAAGAGTTCCTTGTTCCATGCACGGTCTATGTGTATCATGAAAAAACCTCAGGAGACCATTCTGAGTTCAATCCCATATATATATATATATATATATACGGTGTATATATATATATATATATATATATATATATATGAGTGGTGGACCGGATATCCGCATCATTTTTAACATCCGCATCCGCACTTCTGACTGCGGATGTTATGCGGATATTACCTCTAATAAATTATGCAATTTACAATTAAATTAGCTTATAAAGTAGCTTATAAGACCCAGTCATGCACATTTCATGTAAAGTATTAATTATTAATGAACAAACAAATATATAAACCTCAAAATATAAATACCTGGTAATACAGAAAATTGAATGAAACTTGTTTCATTCAATTTTCTGTGGCTGAAACTCTTGAGAAAGTTATTATTTTTATCATAATGAAAACATTAATATTAATTTTAATTCTTATGCATTGCCTGCCATAATAGTAATATCACGAAATTTGAAAAATTGTCATATATTCATAGTTCTATATTATATTGATAGAGTAACTAAATATCCGCATCCGCAGATGTTGAAAAACTGACATCCGGTCCACCACTAATATATATATATATATATATATATATATATATATAACAGGGTGGCTCAAAAGTCAGGAACCATAGGCACATTTTAATAATTTGTGTTTTAATATGTTTTGTTCTTTTCAGATTTGTTGTTGAACCTATGGCACAGAAATTGACAATAGATGAACGGGTGGAGATAGTTTTAATGTGTGCAAGGCGTGGTAACACACACCGATCAGTTGCTACTGCTTTTAATGACAAACACCCTGAGAGGCCGCCAGTTGTTCAGGCATCAGTTTGAAAACTGTTCACTCGCTTCAAAGAAACGGGAAGTGTTCATGATCGGCCGCGTAGTGGCCGGCCAAAAAGTTCAACCGATGCAGCAACATCACTAGGTACTCAATCACCTCGAAAACAGCCAACGTAAGTCCTTAAGAAAGTTGTCCCAGGAAACGGGTCTCTCCAGAAGATCCATTTAACGAATTCTTACAACAAATCGTTTCCACCCCTACAAAGTCCAACTCGTTCAGGAACT
This sequence comes from Bathynomus jamesi, assembly GCA_023014485.1. NCBI lineage: Eukaryota > Metazoa > Arthropoda > Malacostraca > Isopoda > Cirolanidae > Bathynomus > Bathynomus jamesi. Next base: position 325,576 of record JAJOZX010002376.1, read on the forward strand.
GCACGGTGACGACACAGACCGTCGCGTCGTGTAGAGCTCTGCCAGTGGTTTCTACAACATCCACAGCTTTACCGAAGGATCATGTTCAGCGACGAAGCGATATTTTATCTCAGCGGTCTTGCCAATAGGCATAATGCACGCTATTTGGCCAATGAGAACCTCCACTGGATGGAGGAAGGACATGTGCAATTCGATCCACGAATTATGATGTGAGCTGTGCTCTGGAGTAATCGGTTAATTGGTCCGTACTTTTTCGACGGCAATGTAACAGGTGAAACATCTGCATATGCTGCAAACATTTCTGATGCCCATACTGGACGACATTCTATTGGCAGAACGGGCAGAGATGTGGTTTCAGCAGGGTGGTGCACCACCACATTTCGCAACCATCGTCCGGAGCTCTTTAGATGAAACATTCCCAAGCAAGTGGATCCGACGGCGAGGGCCCGTCGAATAGCCACCTAGGTCTCCAGACTTCACGCCTCTTGACTTTTTCTTATGGGGCCAGCTCAAGTCGGTAGTCTATGCTGATCGATCCAGAACCATACGTTCTCTAAAGGATAAAATCACATCTGAGTGTGTCATACTTAGTACCAATGTGTTAAGGAATGTTCAAATATCATGCATTCAACGCGTCAGAAAGTATCTATAAGTGGAAGGCCACCAATTCGAACATTTATTATAATTTAATAAAATGTGCCTATGGTTCCTGACTTTTGCGCCACCATATATATATATATATATTATATATATATTCATACCTATAGGGTAAAACAAAAATGAGCTTGGAGTTTTAATCCACACGTTTCTTCGTATTCTAAAGAACAAGAAACCACGTTTGTGTAAGTTTGAACCAGATCGCGCTGCATTTAGAGGTCCCCAACTTTGACGACTTTTTGTCAGTTCATTTCTCGCCTGCCTGCAGTGAAGACGGTTTTCTTCGTCACTTGAGCGGTTCGTGTTGTATAGCCTATTCGACAACTAAGCTGGTAATTATTTATGATACTAATTAATGTAATTTTACTGCGGTATTGAAATTTATTTAATTAATGAATTGTCAAAGAGAACGTAATGTACACGTATCAGTTTTATAAATAAAGAAAAGCAGTAACTGGGACTCGAACCAGTGTCATAGCCGTTTGGCGGCATCGCTCAAGTCGGCGTACACAGCACGCTATCCACTCCCTAGATGGTGTAGTGGATAGCGTGCTGTGTACGCCGACTTGAGCGATGCCGCCAAACGGCTATGACACTGGTTCGAGTCCCAGTTACTGCTTTTCTTTATTTAATTAATGAAATTAATTACGATGTGAAATTATTTCTGTGGAATTATTTAGTTTGTTTTCTTTTCCAGGTGTCTACCAGAGCGAAAACAGAAGTGTTTCTTATTGGCCAGACGGATGCGAACATCACATCAAGTGGCCTTCCAACTCAGTTGCAAGTACTCAAAAAGTACTTTTACCATCAAAAGGAGCAAAAATTTGGACGTACTAAATGCCTGAACCTGTGCCTGGATGCCTGTCTCATATTTTGGGAGAGAGCGAGAATCCCCATGATGCGTCGAGATTCGGCCTGAGGAAGATGGAATCCCTTCTCAAGGAATACGACCGGCTTGTGAAGCACAAGTCACATAAAGCAGAGTCCTTCCGAGTGAAGGAGGCGATGTTCAAGGAGGCAATAGCGAAGGAGATCATGGACATTGCTCATTCACAGGCAAGGAAATGATGAAGAATCAGGAGGACATCCACTTTCTCGACATGCAGCGTGAAGATCCAAATTCCTGCAGTATGGGCCCTGTTGACATGAAGCTTCACTATAAGGAGATTAGGAAAAGGAAGAGGCTGGACAAGATTAAGGAACAACAGGAGAAGGCCAGGAAGGAACAAGGAGCTGCAGAAGATACGGGGGCTTTAGTGATTTCAACTTCGTCAGAGACTGACTCAGATGTCGTTGACCCAACCGTGGAAGTTTTTCCATCCTCCTCCAAGGGAAATACCAAGAAGCGACGCAGGAATCTGATCTCACAGGATGTGACGACTACCTACGATCGGCTGAATATTTCGTACCGCGATTCAGCTATGTCGCACGCTGCAGCGGCTAAATCACTAGGTTTTGACTTGGATGAACTGTCCATTTCTGCCAGTACCATGTACCGCACACGCAAGGCTCTCAGGAAGGTGGCTGCTGAAAGTTATCAATCGACGAAGTTTGTCCTGGTCAGCCTCTTGTCTTGCATTGGGACGGTAAGCTCCTACCTGACAATGAGCAATGGAAGGAGAGCGTTGACCGGATCGCCGTCCTCGTCTCTGGCGACGGCAAGGAGAAGTTGCTCGGCGTTCCTAAGGTGACGTCCGGAACCGGCGAGAAGATAGCGCGAGTTTGCTTGGATTTGGTCAAGGAACACAGGATGGAAGAGCGCGTGCGGGGACTGTCTTTCGACACGACAGCGTCGAACACCGGGATTCATGTCGGGGCCTGCGTCCTGATTGAGAAAGGTCTTGGCAGAGAACTCATGTACTTCCCCTGTCAGCATCACATCTATGAAGTCATCCTCAGCTCCGTCTTCAAGCGTGCATACGGCCCTTCAAGTGGCCCCGATATACCCGTTTCAAGAGGTTTCAGGCACAATGGAAGTTCATCGACCGGTTGGACGTGCGGCCGTACGATTTTGCTCAAGTCAATGACTCTATGAGGGAACTGAGGGAGAAGTCAGTCCTGCTGGTGAGAGGGATGGTGAGCACGTCGCATCAGCGCGATGACTACAAGGAACTGCTACAGTTGGTTCTCATCTTCCTGGGAGAAGCAAAAGTGGTGGATTTCCCTCTCAGAGCCCTGGCGCTTACCATCACGCTCGATGGATGGCGATAGCCATCTACTCCTTGAAAGTAATTCTACTGAAGAAGCAGTTCAAGATGTCGAGTCACGAGTTGGAAGCTCTGACAGCCGTAGGTCTCTTCGTGTCCCTCGTCTACATCCGAGGTTGGACTCGTGCTGCAACCTCAAGCAAGGCTGCCGCAGTTGATCTGGAATTTCTGCGTGACGCGGAAGCCTTTGCCATGTCGGGATATTCGTGTGTTAACGCTGCGCAAGAAGCCATGTCTCGACACCTATGGTACATCTCTGAGACTCTTATTGCCATGGCGTTCTTCGACGCAGATGTGGCAGATGAAGAAAAGGCTCAGATGGTCGTCAGTTTGGGTAAGCCCGCATCGAAAAAGGAACTCAAGCGACCCCAAGGGAAGAACGTCAGGAATCTTGCCTCGAAACACCTGGCGGAGTTCGTGACAGGAAAGACGATGGCTTTCTTCCATGCATTCGACTTGGACACAGAATTCTTGAAAAAGCCAGTTGCCGAGTGGACTGAAGTAGAGGGCTTCAAGCAAGCAGCGGCAACTGTTAACAAAATCTCTGTCGTCAACGATCGGGCCGAAAGAGCCATCGCGCTCACCAAAGAGTTCAACTGTTCTCTGACGAAGAACGAAGAGCAGAAGCAGTATTTGCTCAAAACTGTGATGCAGCATAGGGCGAAATACCCGAATAAAACCAAGAAGGATTTCATGGACAAATGATTCGCAAGAAGTGGTTATGTTTTTTGTATCTTTGTGAAAATGTGTAGTGAAATGGTACTCGTTTGTTGAATAAAAATTCATTGACAGATTTTTGTTTAATTTTTTCCGTTTATGATCTGCCAGAGCATCAAACTGGGGACCCGTAAACTTTAAACTATTGAATTAATACTTCGGTTTATCAGTCTCCTCAGCAAATGGAACAAGGGGATCCATGTGGATTAAAATTTTTCCAAACTTTTAATTTATGAAACACCCTTATATATATATATATATATATATATATATATATATATATATATATATATATATATATATATATGGGATGAATTTCACAATTAAACACGTGAAATGAATGAATGCTGCAAACCAACAAAGAAAAAGAAAAACGATTCCAAGGCCTTTCGTGACGAGGTGTAGCTCTGAATACACGAAAGCCTTGGAATCGTTTTTCTTTTTCCTTGGGGTTTGCAGCATAATATATGTATCACAACATAAAATTTTCTTTTCGTTTCTGGACATTTTTTGTTGCGTTTAATAAAAGGACTCTATTTATATATATATATATATATAAAAGCTTTATTGGAAGAATTCTTTCAGAGCTCTGAAAGCGTCTCAATGGACTATAAAACCACTTCAATTGAAATCGAAGTTATTTCTACCCACTATTAGGTGTTCAATGCTGAGAAAACCAACGTTTCAAGCCTGACTTTCAAACTGGACGCGTAATACATTATATATAATATATATATATATACACACACATATATATATACAGGGGTTGGACAAAATAATATGAACACCTTGATAAATGGCGGTTTTTATTCTTAATATGGAGTTGGTCCTCCTCTAGCGGCAATAACAGCTGCAATGCGTCTGGGAATTGATTCATACAGCTTTTGGACAGTGGCTAGAGGAATCCTGAGCCATTATTCGAGCAAACCTGCTCCAGTTCCTCCAAAGACGCCGGCGGTGGGAATCGGCTTCTGACCTGCTGCTCCAACTGACACCACAGATGCTCGATAATGTTAAGATCCGGGGATTGTGGAGGCCAATCCAAGCGTTCTACTTCACTAACATGCTCTTCAAACCAGTTTTTAACGACCCCAGCGGTGTGGATTGGTGCATTATCATCCTGGAAGACGGCGCCGCCATTGGGAAACAGCGTTTGGACCATGGGATGGACCTGGTCAGCCAATATTGACAGATAGACGTGGGCGTTAACCCTACCATGCAGTACTACAGCTGGGCCAAGAGTATTCCACGATATTGCTGCCAAAACCATCACAGATCCGCCTCCATGCTTAACGGTTGGGGTCAGGCAGTCGGGGTCATAAGCATCTTTAGGCTGTCTCCAGACGTAAACTCGACCGGAACATGGAAATAGCGTAAAGGAGGATTCGTCGGAGTAGACTACATTCTTCCACCGGTCCATTGACCAATTCTTATGGTCATTACACCATTTTCTGCGCCGCTCAATGTTGATGTGCGAAAGGAAGGGTTTGGCAATTGCAGCCCTCCCATGGTATCCAGCTCCATGGAGCTCGCGACGTACAGTTCTGGTCGATACCGGGCTTGTAAGATGCTGGTTAAGCTCTGCAGTCACTTTTGGAGCTGTGGTCTTATGGTTCTTCGTCACAATGCGCTTTAGCACCCGGCGGTCTCGATCACACAGCTTCTTCTTGCGTCCACTATTGCGTTTGTCGGTGCTTGTCTTTCCATGGTTTTGGTATGCAGACATGACCATAGAGTCAGTTCCTCTGGATACATTGAACATCTGAGCGGTTTTCGTCACCGATGCACCAGCCATCCGCGCTCCGACAATTTGCCCTTTTTGGAAGTCTGACAGGTCTTTCATAACTGCTAATTCATAATTCACTCAGATCTGTGAAAACAACGTGAGGGTTATAACATGACGTATACACTATCTGTTACGCATTTAAATAGGTTTGCCAGTCATTTGACCGTTTACTTTGTGTCTGAGCAGTCCGTAAAGATAACCGGTGAAATCGGCGGGTGTTCATATTATTTTGTCTAACCCCTGTATATATATATATATATATATATATATTTAATGATACGACTTTTTCTTTGATGGGGTTGGGGACAAAACATAGCGATCATTTTTTTATGTTGTACAAAAGTAATTTTATTTGAAATTCAAACCTGAAAGTAATAAAATATAAAAAATCTGCTTTTGACACATCTTAGGATCATGTTACTGTTCAAGATACAGGGTGTCCAAGAAAAAATGGTGCAATATATATACACACACAGTTGTTTAAATATCTAAATTTTCCAAGTTTAGATCGCTATCATTTATTGTTGCAGTGCGTATTCCACGCGCGAATTCCATTATATCATTAGCATGATGCTCTTGCGCCATTGATCCAGTGGCCTCTGTTTTTGATAGGCCTGCCAGACAACTGGGTTTGTCGCAATACACGAGTGCTCAAACATACTCCTATAGATAAAAGTCCAAAGAGTTTAAGTCGGGTGAACTCCAATAGGAAGAAAAAATGTACGTTAACATGTTAAGTGTAGTTCGCTCCAGTCGCAGTATGATCGTCAAACAAAAATGGACCTAGTTTTTGTAGTCCTGTTACATAACGCACAACAGATGTTAATTTTTGGTGAAACCCGTTCTTGTTCATATTGGTGTTTCAGCACTGGATGGGCCACCTCGACTACCCGATTTAACCCCTTTGGAATTTTATCTATGGGGTTAGATTAAAACGTGGCAAACCCAGTATCTAGTAGAATTCTGCCTCCGTCAAAGAATCGGAGGTCATTGGATCCATTCCACAAGAGCATCTTGCTTATACTCTAATGAAGTTCGAACGTCCAATACGCACAGTGATGAGTAATGGTCATCATGTGGAAGTGTTCTAAATTTGAAGAGTTTGGAAATGTAAACCACTATATATATATATATATATATATATATATATATATATATATATATATATATATATATATATATATATATATATATATATATATATATATTATATATATATATACATATACAAGGTGAGCCAAAAAAAACAAAAAACTATTAGCCTGATATTGAACAATATAATTTTACCCTTATCAAATGTTATTTGTACAATCAATACATGTCCTGTATAGAATTTCATGGTCTACCTCGTGAAGAAGTTGGATTTTTGCTAACCGTAACCATTATTTTGTAATTCGCTGTTATACAAACACGGGTAGAAAAACTTTGTTTCTATACAGTTACCTAATTGTGTCCAAGATTATGCGGAATGTGCCCTCCTCCATTATCAATGCACGCTTGCATCCTTTCTCGCCATTGATCTACCGCATCAAGGATTTTTTCTTGGTAATAAGCAGCAGTGATTTTGGCATTTTGATCAACAAAAACAATTTCTGACTTCTCTAACTTTGAAATAAAGATGGAAACCATGACTTTTTGAGATAAATGCGGACGTTCCCTGCAAAGTCGATTTAGACTGATAGATATTTTGTCCTGTCTTCCATAAACTCGGTCATTTTGTGTGTTTATTGTTGAAGCAACCGTAAAGGTCTTCTCGTCGCTGAACCATATTTTCGACACTTCTCTGTCTGGGAATCGATCTAACAGAGCACGACATTTTTCAACTCTTGCTTGCTTATTTGATGCAGAGAGCTTATGAAATTCGACTCTTTTAAAGCATTTAAGACCCAGATCATCTTTTACTATACGACGAACACTAGAGCGAGAAATACCAGTAGTTTTTGAAGTTTCTCAACGGACTTGTGGGTATTGGGGCGTTCTTCTTGACTGCATATCATGGATGAAACCGTGTCAATATTTTCCTCAGTACGTGATGTTTTTGGCCTTCCATTGCCTTCTTTTCGTTTGGTCGACCCTGTGATATCGATTTTCTTTGAGATATTGAAGTCCAGGTATCGTCCATCGTTTATTTGGAAACTTTCTTCATTCATTTTGCACCCGTGTTTCTCCTTACGCAGGTTCAATATCAGTGCTTCATCTTCCAAAGAGTATTTCATTATGTTATAACTTGTTCACCAACTATAGCAGAATGATGGTCTGAAATGAAAAAGGAAATAAATTAATTATTTTGTGTAAAACTTAGGAAAATTAATTATTTATGGAGAAACTGACTGTCATCTGAAAGTATCAGTTGCTGACTTTGACCGCCTTTCAATTGAGCACCATATTCTGATACCTCCCTCCAGTTGTGAGACTGTACTTCTACTCCTGGGGCGTTGAATCTAGATTCAAAGCCAGCGTTTGAAAGAGTAAAAGTATGGGTACAACATACGGCCTCATCAGTAAGATCAATGTATAGGGTGAGCCACTATTTTTTTCAAAAGTTGGGTAATAGTTTTGGCCCACCCGGTATATATATATATATATATATATATATATATATATATATATATAAGGAAAATGATTAATTATTTTTGAAGCACTGTTCCTCGGACACCCTGTACTTTAATTATCCCATGCTGCTAAAACAAATATGGCATACTTTCCATTCTCTGATTGCTAGTAACTAAAAAGAAGGAGCTGAAAATACTGTATTAGATGTCCTCACTGGTATTATTTCTTAACCTGAGGCTCTCGGGGCGGGGAGTCAAAGGAGTTCCAGTGCTTAGTGAAAAAAATCACCTTATATGAAGAATTGATATTTTTTCCAGCTAAAATTACAAAATGTGTACAAAATCAGAATTTTTTTTTTTAAGTGAAAAACTTCGTGTAATGTTAGTTTTACAGTTGAAATTATTTTCCGTTAGTCGTAATCTTTGTATGAAATTGTTAGTCTGCCTTTCAATGAGATACCTGTGTCTACTTTGCATTTGTTAATCTTATATTCGGTTGAATAGACTAAACAGAAAATAACGCATAGGTTGTCAATTTCAGTTGCTTTGTTTTCACTGCAACCGTTGATGAGAAACCCAATTCACATTAGTACGAGGTTACAAATGAAATTAAAACTTTCACTGCTTCAGACACCAGTTCTGGATACTCGCTTTTCCGTGCTATCCAAAATGTACGAAAGTCTTCTCGACGGGAATGACAGCTGTCGGGTCTTGACAGAAGAACGTTCAATCAATTTGTCGTGTAGGTTTCCTGCGAGTTCGGCAGACTCTACCACCCGTTCATTGACCGGATTAGGTATTCACCTCTTACTAAGTCTTCCGTCTTCACATGGGAAATAGTTTGGGGAGCTGTTTTCGCAGTTGAAGTATGTACTGCATAACCACTTAGGGAAGGGGAATGTGTCGCGATATTTTTTTATTGTTTAAAATTTTTTTTTGGTCAAAATGGCGTCACCAGCAGGAAAAAGGTTGAGAAACTGCTTTTTGGCCTAGGCCTAAAAATAATTTTAAAAATCTTTTAAAATTTGTATATGCATGCTAAATATTTCTATTAGTAACATTCATCAATTATTTTATTGGCTATATAGTTATCAATATTTTTTGTGTGAATATAAGCAGCTGAAAAAAAGCTAAGCCTATGTTTTAGCCCAGTGGTTCCCAAACTTTTATGGTGGCGTCCCTGAATACAATATTGTCCTGGCCTCGCGACCCCCCTAAACGCTGGTGTATGCAGTGTTAATGACCAGTCATTTTGATACGTTGTGTTTATATTCATATGGTTTGATTGAATTAATTACCAACACATAATGAATTGCAAAGTTTTTAATTGGACAAAATGAAAAACAAATTTACACGAAAATGAGACTTTATTACACAATCAAAGATTCTCTCAGTGGCTACCATAATACTGCTTCATTTTGTGGGTAAGCTCAGTGGTGTAGTGCTAAATAAAGAAGTGGGGGAACGCATTTTGAAAGTGTTACTCAGATGCGGGGGGGGACAATGGCGAGCGCGGCGAGCCTATACAGCTGGGGGTCCGGGGGCACTGTAAGCCCCCCGGGAAATCTTTTGAAATCTGACCAATTTCAGGGATATTTTGAGGTCATATGCACTGGATATTAGGATATATTCCAAGGTTGAAGATACAGTATTTCCAGTGTCATTAGATATACGACATCCAGTACGATCAATAAAAATAGCTAACAACTGGAATGATTAACTAAAAAAAAGTTAACAACTGGTACGCCGTGGTGACTGTTTCATCAGATCTTTATAGGCTAGCATTGCCTCAGTCGAAGTTAAAGAAATGAAACAGTTAATGATTCTTTCTCATATTTCTTCTAGGGGTGGAAATTAAAATTTCATGACGTTAGAGATTTGTAAGTTCGGATTTATTTGAAATAGTGAGGGAACGCCGTTCCGTCTACCAAAAAAAGTAAGGGAACGCCGTTCCCACGCGTTCCCACAGCACTACACCACTGGCGTAAGCTCCTCTAAGTTTGGTTTTATGTTGATGGACAGAGCACAACGCAAGTCATGCTGAGGATCCACGCGGTTCCTTGCTTTAGTCTTGATTGCAAGAAGACCTGAAAATCCTTGTTCACAAAGATATATTGTTGGAAAAGGGAGAAGAGCTTTTTCAGCCTCCCGAGTCAGAATGGGCTTATCCTTAAGTTGGGTCCAAAATTTCGAATACGGGAGGTTTTCAAAGCGACCCTCAGGAACACCTTCGCGACCATGGGTTTGGGAACCACTGTAAAAAATTTAGCCAATAGCTCCGAGTTTAATTAAAAGAAAATCTATTTTATATATTTAAAATATACATGCATGATATTATTTTGTTCTTACAGCCTATAAAAATGTAATTTATTGAAACTACATATTTATTTTCTATGAAAACAGTTTTTCTATTGGATAGGACAAAAACAAAAACCTTTAAAAAAAAGAAAAGCGAGATGTTTGCGTAGCTTTAAAGTGAAAATAAATGAGTCACTCCTTCATATAGCAACTATTCAAAGAAAATGTAAATAAAAAAATGTCAGTTGGTGAGAACAGCGTTCGTTGGATAAAAAAGAGTGCATTTATTTACTTAAGACTTAAAATGTTTTTGTATCTATTTACATTTGTAAATTCGCATTAGAACGTAAGTGATACAGTGTATTAAAACCGAAAACTTTGTTTACAAAGAGAATAAAATTAGGTACCGGTAAATGTGAAATTAAAGGATTTAATATACTGTATAGCTACGTGATATAATTTAATATTATAAAATATAGCCAGAATAAGTCAGTTACTTTGTAAATATAAATGTATATTCCGTACGAATGAAATAAGTAAGTATAAACTGTAAATATATTTCATAATCTATAATCAGAAATTGCTACTCTGAAAACGCGAAGTGGAAATTAGTTCCTCAAAGTTTAATTCCTTTGTCGAGGCCTCCTTGCATTGTTTAACATCACTGCACGTAATGGGCAACGGTCACTTCCCCATTCTGTATGTATGGCCTTTAACAATCCTTCCTTCATTGAGACCAAGGATATGGAACGTTACAACAAGGAGAATGCCTGTCTGTGATGGATACAGCTCCTGAATGGCTTTCTGATTTGTGATGACAAATTTTAAATCGGATTTGGTTACCTCAGAAAGCACATTTCTCGATAGAATTTGTTACATCAAAATTTACTCAGGGATGGCGCTTCATGGTCATGAGGATTCACATTTAGGTCGTAAAGCTTTTGTATGTTAAATAAGTAGGTTCTAGTTACCTCTTAAGTAGTTAACATAACTGCATTACTTTGGTAGTTTTGAAAAAAAAATTAGGATCAATGAAAGAAAGCCACCCCCAGCCTTCTTTAGTTAGCTTTATAAGGCTAACTAACGAAAATGTCAGGACCTAACCTAACCAGTCGTTAGGTCAACTGTGCGCCCTTGACGATTGGTTAGGTTAGGTCGTTATATTTTCGTTAGTTAGTCTTATAAAGCTAACTAAAGAAGGCTGGGGTGGCTTTCTTTCATTGATCCAAAAATTAAGTTGTTTACTCTTCAAAAGTATTCAAATTATGAAGTTATCTTTATAACTACTCAATGTGTCTGACTTTATTCGACACCATTTGGAATTAAAATAAATAAAATACTGTGTACAGTATATTCATTTATATTGAATAGCAACCAACCTCTGAAAAAAAGTCGAAATAAGATATGTCGGAATAGTTTTGATTTTTGACATTCAAAAATAACATGTCGGCAAAAAGTATTTTATCATCAAGGATATTTTCCAATAAGATAATTCTATTTATTTGGCATTTGCTTCAAACTTCAGAAATTGAGGGATGCGATAAAATTTTGATTACTCTCTTGTAATCAGCTTGTAAACATGGTTTACAATGTTGCGTACGAATAGAAAAAAACGTTTGTTCGGAGGCATGGCTGCAATAATTCAAATCTCGACAACAACTTTTTTTTTTAATCAGAATTAACTTATTAGAAAGGATGTCCTTTCCGATTCGTGCATGTATCTGATTCCATATTTTAAATACCCAAAAATCCCTATTTGCATGCCTTGTACCATTTCACGATCAGACTGAAAATGGCTCTGAATACGTTTTATTGAAAATTATTTTTTTTATTTATTTTGGTTTTTGTCTTTGAATAGTCGATATTATTATTATTATTATTATTATTATTATTATTATTATTAATAAAACACTATCAGAAAAGGACAGGTTTTTTTGGAACTTTGAATCTCCCGAGCTGGGATCGGGATCGGGACCGGATTCTCGGAATGAAAAAGAATCAAAACGAGTTAACTTAACAACCAAATCTATAACACCGGTTAAATCTGGTGAAATTAAATTCCAATGTTTTTCCGTCGATTGGTTATAGTTGGTTATAAAAATTGCGATATACTGGGCTACACCTAATTTAGTATTCCGACTTTTGCAACAAATTGTATATCGCTCTTTTTTTCACTTCGAGGAAATGATATTTACTGGACAATTTGAACGACTCTCAACCTTTGTCTGAAAAGGTTTGTGCCCGAGTAAAACACTCCGAAATAAAGAAAAAACTCCAATATTAGCATTGAAAATACCGATCAGCTGTATTAACTGAGGTTTAATATATACTTAAATTAAATAAGGCAATCTTCTAGCATTGTTATTTTAAGGTTGAATATCCATAATAAATGCAAGATAATCTTGTTAGTTCAGAAAGCCGTCCCAATCTACCGATGAGGGGATTTTTTCATAATACACCTCCGAAATATGTTAGTATCCCTATTATATTATTGTAAAATGCTCAATACCATTTTTAATTTTCTACTAACAGTTTTATCATATTTTTATTAACTATAAATATATACGAAGGCTTTACACGCTTATCTTTAACTCGGGTATTGCCCAAGGGCACTATATATTCCTTCGAAGATTATATATTTGTTTGTTTTATTAAAGCCATGAACGCGCTCTTTTCAGAAATCCCATCATTCACGCATCATGCAAGAATTTTGAATCACATGAAGATCAGGGCCCCCAGCCTCAATTACCAAATGATATCTTCGTTAAAACTAACGAAAATACCACGACTTAACCTAACCAATCGTCAAGGGCGTACAGTTGACCTAACCGGGCATTCAATTTAATTTATTATTATATTTGGTATTGTAAAGCAAAAAAAAAAGAATACATGGGGGCCCTGATCTTCAGGTGATCCAGAATTTTTACTCCTGCACTATACAGTAAAAGTCCGAAAATCCGGACTGCTCGGGGATTGGGAGGGTCCGGATTTCCGGATTTTCCGGATTCTCAGGCAGTAATTTTAAAATTCAAATTTAAGGAGGAATAAAGAAGAAAAGAACATGTAAATTATGATAGTTTATTCACTACGAAATATAGCGTGTTTAATTCTTGAAATCATTCATAAAAACGAACATTTTTTATAAAAAAATACACTAAATAATTTACAAAAAATGAAAGCAGAAATTATTCACTACGAAATACAACGTGTTTAATTCTTGAATCATTCATAAGAACGAACATTTTATAAAAAAATAATTGACAGAAATTATTCACTACGAAAAATTAGTCATTCATTTCGACGACTTCTGTTGCATCTGATGCACTACTTGTGGATGGAACACTTGTTTCACCGACAGACGCTGCTATTGCTTTTTTTAAGATACTTTCTTATGTCACTTTGTTCGCGAGATTCTAATTTCTTTTTGATTAAATTGTTCTGCACCATATGCACATGCATGACATCTTGAAGACTAAAGCTATGGTTCTGTTCCACGAATTTTATAACATTTTCTATACTCTTTTCTGCACAAGCCCAAGATATCTTTTCTTCTTGAACTATATTTTCTTCTGAACAGCTCTCTTCTTTCTTATCGGGAGTGGTGATACCTTCAATGATTTGTTGATCAGTGAAAGTGGCTGCAACTTCAGTATCATTTTCAATGTTTACCCACTCTTCCATGTCGTCGCTATTAAATTTAGACAGAGGGTTGTCTTCAGTAGATAATTTAACAGTTTCCATCAGTTCTTGCATTTCCTGTGCCCTCTGCCTTATATGAAATCCTTCAAAATCTTCGTCTTTATCAGACTCAAGATCAGCAAACATCACATTCGGCCATAACTTTCGCCACGCTCTCAAAAGAGTTTATCTACTTTTGGAGCCATTATTATGGGTTAATAAAAGTTTGTAAATACGTGTATACTGTATACGTAAATGAAAACAGTAGGGCAGTAAGTTAAAGCGTGGTTACAGGGTGATTTCACGATTTACAATGGCGAATTATCGCTTTCGTATGTAGAGTTGCCGCTTGTTGCCGCCGCGCGTCTGTGGCGCTTCAATCGGAACTTTCTAAAACGAGTGCGAATACAAAAAAGAACGCGAAATTCAAAAAAGTGTGCGATTTTAAAAAGTCCGGATTCTCAGGTTGTCCGGATTTTCGGACTTTTACTATATATATATATATATATATATATATATATATATATACAGGGCGTCCCAAAAAAATGTATACACACTTTAACAGCTGATAGCTCAATTGATGTTTCTTTCTTTCCAAGTTAAACCCATTAGAATTAATAATGGCAGTCAGACTAAGCTTTGAACAAAGGAAATTCATTCTAAAATGCTACTGGAAGTGTGAAAACGCAGTTGAAGTGCAAAGACAGTTTAGGAGGGAGTTTCAAACAGATCCACCAACGCGACTTACCATCACTCGAATTAGAGATAAGTTTGAAGCCGATGGAACTGTTCAGAATGTCCACAAGAAGCGTTCCGGAAGACCACGGACATCGACAAGCCCCACAAAGCAAGAAAGAGTACTGGAAACGTATCACCAAAGTCCAAGAAATCTGTGCGGCAAGCGAGTCGTGAGGTAGGAATTTCAGAATCGTCTGTCCAACGCATTTTGAAGCGCTGTCAATGGAAAAGTTACATTCCAAGATTAGTCCATGCTATTAATCAAGATGATCCGGACCGAAGAGTGGAGTATTGCGAGTGGTACTTGGCACGATGTGGATGTGGACTGGACGAAGGGGTTTCGTAGAATACCCTCCGCGTTCACCAGACCTCACACCACTAGACTTTTTTTTATGGGGATACTTAAAAGACAAAGTCTACGCTATAAAACCTGCAACAGTCGCTGAATTGAGAGCAGCCATTGAACGAGAATGCACACAAATACCAAACGAAATGTTTCGTGATGTTTGCGATTCCATTGCTTCGCGTTATCAGCAGTGCCTGGACCAGAACGGACGTCAGTTTGAAAACAGGCGTTGACAAAACAATTAAATAATGTCTGTAGATTCTATTACATTTTGAAAATGAAATGTATTTAATAAACACTGCCTTTATAAGTATTTAAAGTGTGTATACATTTTTTTTGGACGCCCTGTATATATATATATATATATATATATATATATATATATATATTAATTTTACTCTTTATACGTTTAGATATGCAATATATTTTTAATATCGTCATAATGGCTTTGTAGTGCGAACATAAAAATTCTTGTGTGTTGCGTGACTGATGGATTTCTGACAATAATTGCGCGCTCCATCTAACGGTTATAAAGTATTTGTGTTACACACTTCGGATACCTTTAGTTGATATAACCTAAAATTCAATAAACTTTGTCCTTAAAACAAGGTTGTCCACTGAATTAAAATAACCTCAAAACTTGAGATCGTAACTCTATAAATACCAAATATCTGCACAGCTGCACGGGCGTAATATGAAACCTGTGAAATGTGTGTGTGTGTGTATATATATATATATATATATATATTATATATATATATATGTATATATATATATGGTGAGTCGAAAGTCCGGAAACAGGAAGAATAAGAAGCTTTTATTGCAAAAAGACGTGTATTACAAGTAATGTTATAAGATGTGCTCTATATGTTCTCCTTTTACTTCCAGACATTTCTGGACTCTTTCCAGGACATCGGGCTGGATTGCAGCACAGGCTTCTGTAATGCGCTGCTTCAAGTAGTCTGTGTCCTGTATCTTCAAACTATACACAATGGCTTTGAGGTGTCCTCAGAAGTAAAAGTCCAGCGGTGTCAGGTCGTGGGACCGGGGAGGCCACTCCACTGGATCACGACGACCAAGCCAACACCCTGGAAATTATTGTAATAACAATTTCCAATTATTTCCTATGTTTCCGGACTTTTGACTCGCCTTTTGTGTGTGTGTGTGTATATATATATATATATATAATATATATATATATATATATATATATATATATATCCCCCTCCCCGCGGGCGGTCTTTCTGGGGTGGATCGCCCGCGGGCTCCTGCCTCCATGTGGCGAGGGGGGTCAGCCGCGGCTGGGGGCCCTGCCGGGTCCCCGCCCGGTTGCGAAGTGGACTTTTAGCATACCCTGCTATCCTACAGCCCCCTCTTTCCTGTCTTCCCCTCTTTACCCTCTTCCTTGCCCTCTGTTTTTTCTGCTTTCTCTGTTCACTTCGCGCACCCGTGGGCTGCCGGGGCTGGTCGCTGGGGGTCTCGCCCCGATGGCCGGGGCCGGACTAAGTTGGCTGGTAGGGTGCCCAGGCCTGGGACCCTGGGGGGCCTTGGTCTTTGCTGCCGGCGGGGGAGAACTTTCGACGCTGCAAGGGCCCCTTTTGAAACCGGGTACCTACATGGGACGAGGCACCCATCCCCCGCCGGCGTGCGCTTGGTCCCCTTGGGCCCCGGGTAATCGGTTCCCCGCGGCCCCGGGCGCGAAACAACAATAAAAATTTTCTATGGAAACACTTACAAATCTAATGGACCTCGTTGACGACCCGGCTTGTGCATCTGACCTCCCTCTGACTACCTCTTTGGACCGTGGGTCTGGTAAGGGCAGTCGGCAGCCCTCGCCCACCCCGTCTGCTCTTCTTGCCGACACCTCTCCCTCTCTTCCCCAGGCTCGTGGCGCCGCTGCCCGACCCCCGCCAGTAGCGGATGGACCTGCAGTGGACCCCCCGACCCCTGGATCCCCCATATTCCACGTCCCGATAGGGACCCACCTGCTTTTTCGCCCTCAGGTGGGAGGCCCGCGGCCCCGGTCGCCTCCCACTCCGGTCGGGCCTCATCGCCCCCGGCCCCCTCGGCCCCTGGGGGACGTGGGACCCGACGTCGCCGTCCGCCTTTCTCGTCTTCTCGCCCCCTCGAAGTTCCGGTGGTGTTTGGCCAGACGGCTTCACTCGGCCTTAGGACGATGGACAAGTTCCTCGTCCTCCGCCCCTCCTCCTCCAAGCCCCTCCCCACTAACCACGAACGCCTCTTTCGAGCGATCCATGGGAAGACGGGGACGCGCGTTTTGACCTTCGGCCTCAGAGGGATGGCTCCATTTTGATAAGGTCGCGTTCCTCTGCCGAAACCTCCTCTCTGCTCGCTATCCCCGATGTCCTGGGCTGCGGGATCACGGTGACTCCCACCCCCGCTCAATCAGTGCCAGGGCACAATTTACGCTGCTCGTCTTCTACCCATCCCGGTGGAAGACCTCCAGATTGACCTCGCCTCCCAGGGTGTTGTGAGGGTGTACCGCTTTCCCGACAGATCGCGGTCCCCAACCGCCCCTTCTCCTCGCCTGCTCCTCACTTTCGACTCACTGGTGCCCCCCGTTTCGGTATTCTGGGGCTTTGGTGAGAGACGAGCGTGCGAATTCTCAGTACGACCATACGTGCCAGATCCTACGCGCTGTTTTCAGTGTAATAGGTTTGGCCACGTGAGCAGCTCCTGCCGTCAGCCGGCCCCGTTGTGTGTCCGCTGCGGCGGCCCTCCCCACCCCTTGCCCTGTACTGCTCCGCCTTCCTGCACCAACTGCCATGGACCACACCCTGCTTCATCCCGCTCTTGCCCGTCCTTCCTCTTTGAAAGGGAGGTTCGGGCCCTCTGTTCATCAGAGTTTCTCAGCGCTCGGGAGGCGCGGGAGCGGTTGCGTGGCTGCGAGGCCCGGCGTGGTGCCTCGTACGCCGAGGCTCTCCGTTCCGGACCCCGTCCTCACCGGCGGTTCCCAACGCGCCTCCACCACCGTGTCCGCTACTCCCAGTCCATCCTCTGCCGCCCAGCGGACTCCTACCGCGGCTCCCCGTACTACCAGCGCGTCCCCACGTGCTCCCTCCGCGAACGCCGATGCTTCGTCGGCAACCCCCCCTGCCCCTTCTACGCCCTCTCCACCGGCGCCTTCGGCCACCCCCATTCCGGATCGTGACCCGCCGTCACCCATGCGGGCCGCACGACGGAGGGGTAGGGGCCGCAAGCGCCGCGCCAGTGGTGACCCCGAAAGGTTCGAAGCCATAAGCCTCGCATCACCTTCCTCTCCCAAACACAAACGCCCCCTTCGCCCTACCGCCCCGGTGTCCTCACCGTCCCCACTGCGCAACCGTTATGCACGCTCCCCCTGGGTCCCCGACGGCCCTCGTGGTGGGGGCTGAGATACACCCCTCTCCGGCCCGGTCGATGGACCCACTGGAGGGGGAACTCGCCCGCCTGGTCGGCGTGGGTGGGACGTGCACGCCCCCGCGCTTGACCCGCCCCATCTCTCTCCTCGACCTGCCAATGCCTCTGGGTGAGGTATTATTTTCCACTCCCCCTCGTAATCCTGCCTCCCCCGCACCTCCGGTGAAGGGAGGGGCATTCTGGATACCTCTCACATCCCCTTCTCTGCATCGCTCTCCCCCGGACGTCCGGGAGACTCCTCTTCTGGAGGACTTGCCGGCGTCTGGTTCCACATCGCCCCCTCGTCGGGGTGACCCTCGCCTTCGCCCTCGTTCGGCGTCCCTCGCTGAACTCCGGGTCTTTCCGATTCCCTCTTTAATCTCGGGCCGCCCGATCGGCCACCCACCCATAACCATCCTTTACGCTGACCTTCCTACCCCTCCCTATACCTCGCTCCTGCAGTGGAACATCCGCGGGCTCCTGGTAGGCCTCGAGAGTCTCCTCTCTCTCCGGCCTCCAGGTGTCCGGCGTGTTTCTGCCTTCAGGAGACGATTCTGGGATCCCGTTCCCTCCCTCGAGTGTCCGGTTACTGCGGGCTCCCTTCCCCGCCTCTCGATGGGGCGGGGAGGGGGGCGCCGCGGTCTTCGTGCACCGCTCCGTCCCTTTCCGCCCCCTCCCGCTCCGTACAGTCCTGCAAGCTGTGGCCGTGCGCCTTTCCTTGGGGGCCAGCTCACGGTCTGCTCTCTTTACCTCTCCCCTAACGTACGCCCTCCACCCGATTCTCTCCGTGACCTAATTCTTCAGCTTCCTCGCCCTTTTCTGATTCTCGGGGACTTCAACAGTCGGGACCCGGCCTCGGGGGACGTTTGCTCCACCTTTCTCTCCGGGACCCTTCTCTCCCTTATGGACGAGCTCGAGTTCACCTTTCTGAACGATGGCTCCCCAACCTGCCTTCACTCGGCCCATGACAGTTTCACCTGTATCGACCTTTCCCTGGTTTCCCTCGAAATCGTGACGGAGTTCACCTGGGAGGTCCTGCCGGATTCTTCCGGCAGTGACCATTTCCCAGTGTGTCTTACCCCGACCCGTCTCCTCCCCCCCACCTCTGTCCGCCCGCGCTGGCTGTTCGCCCGAGCAGACTGGGCCTCATACGCGAGGGGCACGGCGATCTCGCCATCAATTCCTGCCTTTCCCTCCGTCAATGAGGCCCTCGCCTTCCTCGAGAGTAAGATCCTCTCGGCTGCCGCCAGTTGCATCCCCGTACCTCTGGCTTCCCCAGGCCGCGAAGCGTCCCATGGTGGACCCAGAGTGCTCCCATGCCGTTCAGGAGCGGCGCGTGCCGGCCGCCGCTTCTACCGGACCCGCCAGCTGGAGCACAAGATAGAATTTCAGCGCCTGAAGGCAGTGGCCCGTCGGTCCTGAAACTGGCCCGGCGTACCTCCTGGCGGAGTTACGTGTCCGGGATCTCCTCCTCGACTGCCCCCTCGACTGTTTGGCGCAAGGTGCGTAGCTTTGAGGGGACCCGTGTCCCCCCTCGACCCCCGGTGCTTCGGGTCGGGGACGACGAGTTCGTGTCCGATCCGGAGGCCGTCGCGAACGCACTCGCGGCGCACTTTGCAGCCATCTCCAGTTCCGATTCCCCACACTCCCGCCGCGACCCACCGGAATTTCCACCTCATAGGGATGACCCCTATAATCACCTCTTCCACATGACAGAGCTTCGGGAGGCCCTCCGCCCCCGACGCTCCTCCGCCCCCGGCCCCGATAATATCCCCTATGACTTGTTACGGCATCTCCACCCCTCTGCTCTCAGCTTTCTACTGGACCTCTATAACCGGATTTGGTTGGAGGGTTCATTTCCGGACCGATGGCGTGAGTCCATCGTCGTCCCCATCCCGAAGCCCGATAAAGACCCCTCACTCCCGTCGAACTATCGCCCCATTTCCCTAACATGCTGTGCCTGCAAGGTGATGGAGGCGATGGTCGCCTCGCGGCTGTCCTTTACCTTGGAGGCGAGTGACCAGTACCCTGCTACCCAGGCTGGTTTCCGGCGCTTCCGGTCTACCACCGACCCCCTCCTTCTCCTTAGCCATGACGTGCAGGAGGCTTTCTCCCGGCGTCAATTTGTACTCGCCGTCTTTTTCGACCTCCAGAAGGCCTACGATACTACCCGGCGGAGCGCGGTCTTCGACTGCTTACGCTCCCTGGTTTCGTAGGCTTTCTCCCTTCCTTTATTATAACTTCTTGTCCGCCCGTTCTTTCCGCGTCCGCATCGGTTCTGCCCTCTCTGACCGCTTTCCGTTGGAGGAGGGTGTCCCTCAGGGTAGTGTCCTTAGCGTCTTGTGTTTCTCACTCGTGATGAACACAGTCGCTACGGTCCTGCCTACATCCGTTCGTAGCTCCCTCTATGCCGATGACCTGGCTATCTATTGCTCTGGCCGCCTCCCGTCTTTGGCTGAACGTCGGCTCCAGCTAGCCATCACGCGGTGGTTCGCTGGGCGTCCTCGGTTGGCTATGCTTTCTCACCCTCTAAGTCTTCCAGTATGCTTTTCCGTCCTCGGCGCCTCCGTCTGTCGCATACCTTCGCCCTTACCCTTGCCGGCACTCCTCTTCCCCTCGTCCCATCCGTTAGATTCCTGGGTATGACCCTCGACGGATTTTTCGGTTGGGTTCCACACCTTAGGCGGTTGCGGCAAACATCTCGCCGCACCCTCTCCCTTTTGGGTCATCTGTCCCACACGACCTGGGGGGCGGACAGGCGTACTCTGCTGCGCCTGTACACCTCCCTGGTGCAATCCCGTGTCGACTACGGCTGTGTGGTCTACAGCTCCGCCTCCTCTCCGGCACTCCGTATGCTGGATCCTCTTCTCCACCGTGGCCTTCGCCTGGCGTCGGGTGCCTTCCGCTCGTCCCCTGTCGCTAGTCTTCAGGTGGACTGTGGACACCCCCCCCCTGCCCCTTCGCCGGGGCCTTCTCATGGCGAAGTGTTACCTTCGCATCTGCCGCCTTCCGATGTCCCTACTCTTCTCCGCGATCTCCCAGGCGCTACCCCGGCCTGACACGTGGCATTTCGCTGCCTCTCTGGCCGAGATTTTCTCGTCCCTGGGGATCCTCCCACCCTCTATTCTGCCGTTCTCCTTCGATCTGTCGCCCCCCTGGCGGACCACCCCTATCTGCCGTTGCCAGGCGCTCCGTGGCCTGCGTAAGGAGTCTCTTCCTGCCGTCCTCCGGTCTTCTTTTCTGGCCCATCTTCCCGTCCATTCGGACGACGTTCCCGTCTACACCGACGGCTCGCGCTCCCCTGCAGGTGTCGCGGCCGCCGTCTTCTCTCCGTCATTGTCACCTACCTCCCGGGGTATCCCCCTGCCGGTTCAGGCCTCCATCTTTTCCGCGGAGCTCTTTGCCCTTCTGGAAGCCCTCCGTCTGGTATCGGGTTGTTCGCGGTCCTCCTGTACCATTTTTTCGGACTCGCTGAGCGCTATGATTCCCCGGACCCCCTCGTACGCCTTATTCAACAGGAGTACCATGTCCTGCACACCGTTCACCGGATCCGGGTCACCTTCTGCTGGGTTCCCGCCCATGTTGGTGTTTCCGGTAATGAGGCGGCGGACCGCATAGCCCGGTCCGCCGCTTCGCTGCCTCCCCTCCCCCGCCCGCTCCCCTTCTCAGACTATGTGCAGGTCTTTCGTTCCTTTTACGACCGCATGTGGCAACAGTCCTGGGACGATGCCACCGGAAATAAACTCTGGTCCATCCGCCCCGTCTGTCATATTGGGTGTCCTCTTTCCACCGCTCCAGACACAAAGAGGTCGTCCTTGCGCGGCTTCGCATCGGCCATACGCGCCTCACGCACGGCTATCTTATGTTCCGGCAGGAGGCTCCTCGTTGCGCCTCCTGCCAGTCGCCCCTCACCGTCTCTCACATCCTTGTGGAATGCCCCACCCTGTCGTCAGTACGTCGTCGCGCCTTCCCGTTCCTTTCTGATTTCCCCCTCCCCGAACGTTTACGCCTTATGCTCGCTGAGAGCCCTCTCTTCTCGCTTGACCGTCTTTTCCTCTTCCTCTCCCAATCTCGCATCCTATCTGAGCTTTAGGTGACTTCTCACCTGTAGTCCGCTGTTCTCCCTTTTCTAGTGCCTTTTCTCCGTCTCCGTTTCTCTTTCTCGTATTCCGCCTCGCCATGATATCCGCTACCATATAGCGGGAAGTGGCGGTAAACGCCCCAATACAAAAAAAAAATATATATATAATATATATATATAATAAATATATATATATATATATATATATATATATATATATATATATATATATATATATACAAATTCAACTGCAAAGAACACGCAGTATAAATAACGTAAAGAACGACGCTTGTATAGGAGATATTCCGCGCAAGACGAGAGAGAGAGAGAACGAAACAAATGAAAAAATGAGGTAACCACCCGGGAATCGAACCCGGGATCTTCCGATTGCCGGTCAGATGCGATACCATTACACCATGGGCCTCACTCTTCCAAATGCCGTAATTCTTCTACATACTCGCAGAAACCAATGCCCCAAGGGGGCACCTCCCGCATGCCGTAACATTATATACATTCAACTGCAAAGAACACGCAGTATAAATAACGTAAAGAACGACGCTTGTATAGGAGATATTCCGCGCAAGACGAGAGAGAGAACGAAACATGAAAAAATGAGGTAACCACCCGGGAATCGAACCCGGGATCTTCCGATTGCCGGTCAGATGCGATACCATTACACCATGGGCCTCACTCTTCCAAATGCCGTAATTCTTCTACATACTCGCAGAAACCAATGCCCCAAGGGGGCACCTCCCGCATGCCGTAACATTATATACATTCAACTGCAAAGAACACGCAGTATAAATAACGTAAAGAACGACGCTTGTATAGGAGATATTCCGCGCAAGACGAGAGAGAGAACGAAACATGAAAAAATGAGGTAACCACCCGGGAATCGAACCCGGGATCTTCCGATTGCCGGTCAGATGCGATACCATTACACCATGGGCCTCACTCTTCCAAATGCCGTAATTCTTCTACATACTCGCAGAAACCAATGCCCCAAGGGGGCACCTCCCGCATGCCGTAACATTAATACATTCAACTGCAAAGAACACGCAGTATAAATAACGTAAAGAACGACGCTTGTATAGGAGATATTCCGCGCAAGACGAGAGAGAGAGAGAGAACGAAACAAATGAAAAAATGAGGTAACCACCCGGGAATCGAACCCGGGATCCCGGGTGGTTACCTCATTTTATCATTTGTTTCGTTCTCTCTCTCTCTCTCTCGTCTTGCGCGGAATATCTCCTATACAAGCGTCGTTCTTTACGTTATTTATACTGCGTGTTCTTTGCAGTTGAATGTATATAATGTTACGGCATGCGGGAGGTGCCCCCTTGGGGCATTGGTTTCCGCGAGTATGTAGAAGAATTACGGCATTTGGAAGAGTGAGTCCCATGGTGTAATGGTATCGCATCTGACCGGCAATCGGAAGATCCCGGGTTCGATTCCCGGGTTGTTACCTCATTTTTTCATTTGTTTCGTTCTCTCTCTCTCTCTCTCGTCTTGCGCGGAATATCTCCTATACAAGCGTCGTTCTTTACGTTATATATATATATATATATATATATATATATATATATGTATATGTGTGTGTGTGTTTTCTTGTTTTTTTTTGAATGGGCATTATAGCCATTCTTTAGATGTATAATTTCTATCTTTTCACATTAAGAAGAACGACGACTTTCTTTTAAAATACGTTCTTATTATTCTTTAGCGTATCGTGAATGTTGCCGAATTATCATGATAATAGATATGGCTTTTCCCAGGATGAAAATCCTTTGCTTCCCTCGCACGCAATGATTCTCATCAACATATCTGCATCTTCCTTACACTCACCGCTTCTATTTTATACCGTTTGAAATTGCATATGTAAAATAATATTGCGAAAAAAATGCTTTTGTATATAAACTTTCGGTGTCTGTGAAGTTTGGGTTTGATACAAAAGTTGGCTTGTTTTTTTGAGGGAAGACGATAATTAATAATTTCGTATGTAGATTGTATGTTTTAGTAATTATATTTATTTTTACACACACACACACACACACACACACACACACACATATATATTTTTTTTTTTTGAAGGATACAGGGTGATTATAAAGTCCTTGTACAATTTTAAACTTCAATAAGTTTTCATGTACACATGATAGAAACAAACTGTAAGCGGCGTATAAAAAGCAGAATTATTATAGTTTTTAACACATTACAAATTTCTTGGACTCACCATAACTGCCATCTTTCTCGATACATCGTTTAGTCCGATTTTCCAACCCCTGGAAACGTATTCCATTTGCTACTGAATAATCTCATGAATTTCATTTGTGATCCTGAACATAAGTCCGTCCGTCACAATTGCTGCATTTTGGGGACAGAAACCTCACGAAGTCTGGCAACGGAAGAACGTACAGTCACTGGTGAACTTTATCTTGCAATGTTGCAGAATTTCTATAGCCCCTAAACTAAGACTATTAAATCTTTTAGACAACACCATCTTTCAGCAGAACGGTGCTCCCTGCTACTGTTTTGAATGTGCTACAGTTCTTGAATGAAGTCTTCCAAGCCAAGTGCATCGGTAGAGGTGAACTAATTGCTTGACCACCTCGTTCACCTGACCCGTTCCTATTGGAATGCTTTTTTTTTTTTTTTTATGGCTCCATGTTAAAGATGTTTACTCATCAAAACTATATTCTTCGGATGAACTTATGGTCAGAAACACAAATGCAATTTATGAAATCACCGAGTGGTAACTCGAATGTTTTCAGGGCTTTGGAAAATCGGTTTGAACAATGTATCGAGAAAGATGGCGGTTATGTTGAGGCCTACAAATTTATAATGTACTGCGTTAAAAATTTCAATAATTATGCTTTCATACGCCATTTACAATTTGTTTCTATCGTCCTTACATCAAAAATGATTAAAGTTTAAAGTTGCGCAACTTTGTAATCCCTCTTTTATCTAAATGTTCTATTAAAAGGTCGAGTTTCACTGATCTCTACTTTTTGGCTATTCCTATTTTTAACTTATTAATTTCCATCTGTCATCAATCATACTAAAATATTTACATTACGCAGATCACGCAACATTTCCTACTTCACATTATAATGTTTCAGACCAACAAAGATCCTATGATCCACTCGGGCTGGTCTACCTAACCGTGTAGTCTATAATATAGACTTCCCGATAAACAAACAAGACAATTAGAACAACGTCATAAATAGATGTGTTCAAGCAAATTTTTACTCAAGGCCTCACAAGGTTATTATTTATTACTCAGAACCTCACACGTATGAAAATAAGCGTGAATAGGTAACCCTGCTTTAGAAATTGGTAATATTGTTTTGCAATGCTGAATGAACTTTAATGAAGTTAATGGGCTTCATATTAACTTTTTAACCTCAAGTTTCCACTGAGTGCGATATATCAAATTAAAAAATGTTAAGTTCCGCATTCCTATTATTCAAACTTTAAAAAAAAAATGCTTTTCTTAAACTTATATACAGTATATCCACTTACTCGAAGTTACTATATGGCGTTACAAGAATAGAGTAAACTCATCCTTTGTCAGTTATTCACAAATATTAACCAACCTTTTCAAACAATGAAAACGGGCAGTTTCATAGCATTGTTGTTTAAAATGTTAAATATTTTTTAACTAAATTGCGTACAATTTAACTGTTGCCCTTCTGTACATTTACAATAAAACTTACCCGCCCATCCAAAGAGCAAAATTATCCGGTATTAAATACATTATCATTCCAACATAAAGGTTTCCTAAATCACAGCAATTTTATGATAATGATAAGTTTTATTGGCAGGATATAAATCCCATAATATGAAATAACATACGCAAACCAAATTTTAGAATGAGGATTGCGGGAAATTCAATCTCTTTCTAAGGAACTTACGTATGGAATGCAATGCTTATAAGTCAAGTTGTATCATGCGTATTCTTGAGTACCTAAAAAGAATACTTCGCCAGCTTTACTTACGAACATATGTTGCAGTGGCCAGCGCCGTGACTCGGTGCTTACCAGTTTCGTTTTCTTATAAGTGAAGTAAAGACAGAGGTCGTGGGTTTGACTTCCGATGGTGCTAATTACGAGTAATAATAATCCAGGAGTTGGCGTAATGGGCCACATTAGTCTGATCTGGTCAACGCTGTACTACTACTACTACTACTCTGACCCTTCGATTAATTGTTATATTACCCTATCACTATCGCTACTATCGTTATTATCACTACTATCAGTACTATCACTATTATCCAAGAATTTAACTTGCATACTTTTTTACATTTACATTTTTCGCTTGCTATTAAATACGATTAAATATTAAGTGAATAAAGTCGGTAACAAATAGATTTACGAGAAACGCAAACTTTCGGCTTATTCATAGGTCTTCATTATTTAAAAAACGTCGATTTTTTCCAGTTATTATTATTATTATTATTATTATTATATTATTATATCATTATTATTATTATTATCATTAATACTATTAATATGAAATTAATATGATTTGTAAAAGAACACTGCAGTATTTCGAGAAATGATTCCCATTTATTTCGCCCTGAAAATCTTCCATGCTCCCTAATGGCATATTCAGATAAGAATACCTTTAAATATATTATAGTGGCACAATCAGGCAATTCTCTCTAGGAATATATATATATACACACAGGGTGGTGCAAAAGTTAGGAGTTAAAGGAGTCAGAGAGAGTGGATATTTTCCGTTCTATCGCCGCCACTATTTTTAAATAAGAATTACTGTTTTAGTTAAATTATAAATTTTTTTTAAGTAAAAAAGTAATTTTTATTTAAAAATAGTGACAACCAGAGAATGGAAAAGATAAATTTTTTCCGGCTCCTTTGATTCCTGACTTTTGCGCCACCCTGTTTTTAATTTATTTATTTTTTATTTATTACGCATCGAAATGAATCGTTTAGCGTTATTTCTTTCGTAATTCTAGCAACAGTTTGGATGATGCATTTGTTCGTTTGAGCAACTCTCGCGCGCACACCGTTTATTCTTTAACAAATGAGGGGTCCCGCGTCTTAAGGTACCTAAGCGCCAAAATTAAAATTCGTTAGAAACCGCCTCCAAAGTTCAGCAATATTCTGGCAATAGTATCTCTGTTATTAATTGGGCTAGAACGTTCATTTTTGGCTAAATTAGAGTTCTAAGTATGCTAATGAAGATGTTGATGAGTTTTTGGAATAGATTTTCATATTTTATATATATTTTTTAAATTTTTTTATTTTCTTATTATGCCGAACTTTGGGTGAACTTTTGGCTGGCGATATTGGTGAAAAAAGTAGTTCGCTTCATAAGGTTTTCAACCATACTTCTAGTGTCGTAAGGTCATTATAACCCAAACCACGCGATAGAGGAAGGGTGAAAATAATGATATCCATCAAAAACACGTTTTCGATGGTGGTGCTTAGGTACCTTAAGACGCGCGACCCCTCAAATCGTCCTTGACAAAAACCCATAAAAACAAATCTAAAGCGACATCAAGAGATTAATGGAAATACACTTCTGTGATTGATGAAGTGATTAGGAAACACTTTCTTGAGAATGTTCACATATTCACCTGGTGGGTGCAGGACTCGACACCATTCTCCTGAAACCACAAAATTGCGCAAAGTGTCACAGTAACTGGTTCAGTAAACTTTTAATGAAGGTAAATTACATCCTACTATGCTTTTTCTTTTTGAGAGTGTAGGTGGACTTTTGTTTCTCCGGTTTTTACAGTCCATGAATCTGCAATTTTGTCTCCTCATTTCGTTCATCCATATACATGACAATCGTCAGAATTTTTTTTTTTTAATTCATTTCCAACACGCCATTTTCCAACCATTCAGACAGACTATTATAAAATTGGAAACGCTCCTTTCAGAATTTTTACTGAGAGACTGTAACAGTCGAAATTTAAAAGGAAACGTGCATACATTCGTCGCTGACTACAAATCCAATGGCCCGGGTTCGATTCCCGGGAGGGCAACCGGCGCGCAGCTCACACCCAAGTGTTCATCTTTTCATTGGTTGTTAGATAAATAGGCACCATAAAAATCTCCATATATATAATATGGAGTATCATACATGAACACACGATTTTGCATAATGCAAAATTTGCCCTCACTATGCAGGGTTCAAATCCACCACCTCTTGAATGGGTAAGGATGCTAGCCACTACACTACGACGGGACCCCAGCGTTGCACCAGGTAGTTTGAATGAGTGCGAGAGAGTTAACACGTAAAATTCCTCTGAACGCGAAAGTGTTACGCGCTTCCTCGGTTGTTTAAATATGACAGGTTGTGCTAACATTTATGCCGTCGTAGCGTAGTGGCTAGCGCTTTACATTCTATTCAAGAGGTGGTGAGTTCAAACCCTGGTGGGGCAAATTTTGTATACCTTTCAACCTTTCAAATGTTTCGTGCGATAATTCCTCATTTCATGAAGGTCAAGCTTGTTTTCCCTCCTCTCGAGTTGGCCTGGTGAAGTAGAGACTTCGTTTCGTGTGCTCTTCACCTCCCGTAGACAGGTACGCCCGGCTCATCTCGAAATGTTCTAAGCCAGGCGTCTAGTCTAGTCTTTTGAAGATATCCACCGCCACAGCACTCGTGTTCTTTAGTTCCTTGGGCAGCTGGTTAAACAGTTTTGGTCTTCTCACAAAACTATTTTCCTTCAGAGTTGAGGATGTTCCCTGTCTAGCTTTTAATTTGGCAGCACGACACATTCTCCCCTTTTCTACTTTCCACTGTTGTTTTGGGGATTATAGGGTTCAAAGTAAGATTAGGGAGTAGTTCCTCCATTATTTTCCAAGTGTAAATAATGGTGTACCTCTCTCTTTTTCTTTCTGTGAATATAGATTTAATTCACGTAACCTTTCCCAGTAATTTAATTCTTTGCATTCATTGATCTTGGCTGTGAAGCTTCTCTGAATCTCTTCTAGTTGACTAATGTCTTCTTTTTTATATGGGGATGTTGAGACCGAGCAGTATTCAGACTTGGGTATGATCAGTGTTTTCAATAGAGCCTCTATTGTAAAGGAATCATTACATATATTCACATCCCTTCGTTTGAAGGTTCTCAGTATCTGTCCAGTTGTTCTTTTTGCTCGGTTTACTGCTATCTTATTTTGTGTTTCAAATTTCGCGTCATCATTCATTACAACCCCTAAATCTTTTGCTTTAGAATTTCTCCGAATTTCCTGTCTATTTCGGGTATAGCATTCCATGAATTTTTGGTCCTCCCTTCTTCCGTACCATAATAGTTGAAAATTTTCAGTGTTAAATTTCATGTTATTGCCTTCAGACCAATTGTAGATTCTGTTCGTCTGTTTATAGCGATCCTGTATCCTCTGGGTTTCTTATTTCTCATTTAACTTGTCATCGGCAAAGGATGTTGCTGTGCTGTCACTGGTAACTGATCTATATCAGTTAGCATGAATATGAAGAGTAATGGAGCTAATACTGTTCCTTGTGGTATTGAGTTAAGGACCTCTGACCCTGATGAAAATATTCCTTGAACTGTAACGACTTGATGCCGCTCACTAAAAAAATTATATACCCATTTTCCTACTTTTCCTGTTATTCCCATATATTTCAGTTTGTGTTATGATTCCATCATCACTTGTCGAACGTCTATGTATATTACATCTTAGTTTTCATTACTTGCAGGTGCATCAATAATGTTGTAGTGTTCCATTAGTCGTGATAGGCATGATATGCCTGACCGGAACCCATGTTGGTTATCATTTAATTTTTTATGAGTTTTCAAAAAGTCAGATTTTTTCTCTAACTATTCGTTCAAATATTTTGGTGAGATGAGATATAAACGACACTAGCCTATAGTTTTTAACCTCGGATCGATCGCCTCCTTTATATATTGAACGTATATATATTATATATATATATATATAATATAATATATAATTACAATAGCATTTGATTCGATGCGGTGCTAAATCTTTCCCTTTTATCTTTCCCAGTGTATCAAACTCCTTCCCCTTTTCCGGCTCCCCGCACCCCCAAGCTTTCCTCAAGATGATCATCCTCATCCTCTTCCAGTCCTTAGCAAGCATTTATAAAGGATCACATCCGCGCCTTCATAATATATCCTTTCAAAGGGCTATTCATCTCCCTCGTAAGACAGCTCCCAAACAGCGATCTCAACTTCTAATATCCAAGGTAAACAAACTTGGGCCGCGATGGCTGACGTCAGCACTCGGTTCGAACGCGGCCATTTCTCATGTATTTTTCTCGCGCATTTTTCGTGACTAAGCGTTGGTAGCTTAAGCCAAATCGAGGCGCTTTTATCTCGTACTCTCGGGAAGAGTCCTTTTACATTTTCGTGTTTGTTGCTTTCGCGATACAGTTAGGATGAGTTAGAGGGCGTTTGTAACTTCATGTCTCTGAAGTTATTTATTGTTTATTGTGGGAAAGAATGTTTTTAAATGCGGCTCAACATTTTTTTTTGTTATATACTGTATTATATATATATATAATATATATATATATATATATATGCGCCTCGGTGGTGTAGTGGTTAGCGTCGCTGACTACAAATCCATCGGCCCCGGGATCGAGACCCGATTACGGCTACCGACGCGCAGCAAAACCCAGCTGTTCATCCTTCCACACAATAAAGAAAGTGGTTGGTAGATAAATGGGTACTCTGGGTGGCCTAGTGGTTAAGACGCTACGCTGCTGGTGGGGCGTGGCTCGGATTCCACGTTAAACTAGGTCTAAGGTGGAGTGAAAAGCTTGACCTTCGTCAGAATGAACAATTTGGGCGGAAGCTAACCAAACTTTACCAAAGGTGTGTATATATATATAAAATAAAGAAGAGCGCTGAATAATTGTTCTGCACCGAAGATGGAAAGCAGAATCTTAGAAATTAAAGTCTTAAATAGGTTTACGACGTTCTCTCATTTTGAGTCGATTTTATTCCACATTTGGGCCATCTTCGGATGGTGTCGTTTGTGCAGTTTCTCTTCACGCGAAGTCGTTGTTTGCTGATGAACATTTAAATAAATATAAAGTCTTATTTATTTATAATTATTTTGAACCTGAGTTTGTCAAGTGGGTTGATCATTCAAAATCCCTGGTTCGATATTTTTTACTTTATTGAAATTTTACAGGTTGTCTCATAAGTTCCTTTACCCCTGAATCTTTTCCTACTAGAATAGGGTGAGGGTAAAGGTATTTATGGGGGACTGTATATTTCTTTAGAACAGCCTCTTTATAAGGACTTGATCCTTCTCTCTTTACACAAAGGGTTTCATCCGTTTTAGGTCTACGTACCATTTTTAGCCACCATGCTTCTCTTAGTACCACAGTCAAAGAAGAAGGTAGTGGTATTACCTAATCAAAACCGTTGGGAAGGGACTGTGGTGTTTAATCTTGAATTTTCAGCCTTATCTAAAACTTTGTATTTATTCTAATGATATTCATCGCCATCTTAATTTTGACTTTTCACGCTGTTGTTAAATAATTTGAAATCTAACCTGGACAGCAACTTAGATAGTACGCAACCCGCAGTCGAGAAAAGTTGCCGGTTATTCATCCGCAACTAATATTACTTTTGTAAACATTATCATGAAAGTAATTGTCAATTAGCAAACTGCGTATTTATAACTCTCGCGCGAACCACCAAAAAGAACTCGTCGTACCACAGGTTGGGAATCGCTGTTTTAACAAATAAACTCTTTTTATAGGTACGTCTTCCTCCATCACTCGCAGGCGAAACTTCCAAACCAGGCATTCCTCATTCTCATCCCTTCCACCAGCTCTCTCGAACGTCATCCCCCATCAGAGTCACCACAAACCACTTTTTTTTTTCCTTATCCCTCTCCTCGTCTTCATGTTTGAAATAAATCAATCTCAGTGAACATGGAAGGACATCTTCAGCTTTGTAAAAATTTGTAACCTGTTAACGGATGACTGAAGCGCGCTGTACGCTGCAGTTTGTCATACACTGCTAGAATTATACATGCATGAAATTTGATGAGAACGTGCAAAAAATTTAACCCCGATGAAGTTCTTTTGGAACGTTTTTACTAAAATTGTTAATTCATTTGAAATGTTTAGTACAGAAAAAAAAAATGCTGAAAAATTGTACCAGAAGGAGAGTGAGTCAAGGTTGATGAAACGACACTCCCTCCCCCCCCCCCCCAAAATGAAAATGAAAGGGAGACCAAAGAAGGGATAAACAAAAATCATAGTACTCGTACATAATAAAATAAAATCTAGGAACGTTTTTATTGTTGGGGGAAAAAATATGTTGGTCTTGGTTAGGTTAGGTTAGGCTAGGTTACGTTACGTTACGTTAGTTAAGATTTGGTTAAGTTCGGTTAGGCTAGATTAGCGAGCAGTTCACTCTTTAATTAACAGAAAACCATCTTCGAGCCTTAATTGCGTCCCAACACTTATCACGCCCTTCTTTGTACGATGACACAAAAGTTAAGTTTGGTTAAATTAGTTAAGTGGTTAATTAATGTCTTAGATGTATGGATTTAATAACGTCGGTACCTCGCTTGTGTGTGTGTGTGTGTGAGACCAAAACCAAAAGAATTTTGCAATTCACACTCTTAAAAGTTTTAACTTTTCAAGTACTTCTTCAAAATATTTAAATCTTTTTATTTCATTCAACCTTTTTCCGACTGAGTAACAACGTAATGTCTCGCAAAATCTTCGAAGTTACACATCGGTAAGTGAGCCAGAGCTGGGCACTTCCGCAAACACTTCCGCAATTGCGGAAGTATGTTTTTCGTTTGCGGATTTGCGTTTGAGGCAAAGTCATCGCAAATTAGTGAATTTGCGGTTGCGGAAGTGATTTTGAGTTTGCGGATTTGCGATTGCAAATCCGCAAACTCAAAATCACTTCCGCAAACGCAAATTCACTAATTTGCGATGACTTTGCCGCAAACGCAAATCCGCAAACGAAAAACATCTTCCACAATTGCGGAATTTGCGGTTTGCGGAAGTGCCCAGCACGGTAACCAACTGAACTTGATAAAAAAAAAGTAATTGGTTTTCCTTAATTTTGCAGACTACCTGACTAAAATGATGCGGACTGTGGTCTTTGATATCGCTTACTTTAATCCTTAATCCCTACCCATTATAAAAGTTATGCTAGCAATACCCAGGCTGCTGAAGTACACCAGTACCCCGGGTAGGGTTTAACGGTTAAATCTATCTTTGAAAATGCCGTGAGTAACGTTTAAAGTTCAACATAAAAAGCAGTAGACTTCTCACACTTTTATGTATCAAATTCCCGAACAGGGCTAAATGCAAATTACTTTACACACACACACACACACACACACACACACACACACGAGAAAAATGTCCAACAATCAGATGAGTTCTCTAAATAATTGTTACATTGAATTATATTCGTAATATCGCTAAGTATTCAGTTTCCATACATTTCCTCTTTTATTATTAACTAGCGGAGCGACCCGGCGTTGCCGGGGTGGATGTTGAACACTATATATATATATTTTTTTTTTTAACTGCAAACAACACACAGTATAATTAATGTAAAGAACGACGCTTGTGTAGAAGAGCGTTCCGCACAAGATGAGGAGGGAGAACGAGCAAATGAAAAATGAGGCATCTCCCAGGAATCGAACCGGTTCGATTCCTGGGAGATGCCTCGTTTTATTTGCTCGTTCTCCCTCCTCATCTTGTGCGGAACGCTCTTCTACACAAGCGTCGTTCTTTACATATATATATATATATGTATGCCCGGTTAGGTCAATTGAGTGCCCGGGTAGGGTAATTGAATGCCTGGGTAGATTAATTGAATGCCCGGTTAGGTTAATTGTACGCCCTTGACGATTGGTTAGGTTAAGTCGTGATATTTTCGTTAAAGCTAACGAAAATATCACGACTTAACCTAACAATCGTCAAGGGCGTACAGTTGACCTAACCGGGCATTCAATGAACCTAACCGGGTATTCAATAATTTTACGATGTAGGTTTTGAGATATATATATATATATATATATATATATATAATATATATATATATATATATACGTAATGATCTTGATGACGTCATTTGATTTTTTAAAATTAATTATTTAATTTATTAACACCCAGGTGCACGACCTCGGGACCTAATCAATATGTGTGTGAAGTTTCATGTTTGTAACTGCGTCCTTTTATTATTATAGATTACTAGTACAGTTCCCGTCGCTTCGCTGACGGTTAGACAGGCTAAACTACAGAAAAGAACGCAGCCGTGAAAATTTTGAGCTTCACATTGTCTCAACATTTCTGAATCTGGTATCTCCCAAAACCTCCTCACCCCATTCATGCAACTTGGGGGCTAACCCCCCCCCATTACCCCCACCCCTCCCCATTACCCCACCCATCCCCCATTACCCCCACCCCCACCCTTCCCCCATTACTGCCCGGGATAAATTTCACAGACAAACAGACAGGCTAAACTACAGAAAAGAACAGTCATGAAAATCTTGAGCTTCACATTGCCACCCGTAATACAATTTCTGAATTTTTTTCTCACAATTTTTTCTCACAATTTCTGAAAGTGTGACGGACAGACGGACAGCTCTCTTATTATATTATATAGATTATTACGGGCGGCAATGTGAAGCTCAAGATTTTCTTGACTGTGTTCTTTTCTATAGTTTTATTGACCAAATAATTGAACCGACAGTAATTGGGGGTTCAATTATTTAGTCAGTAAAACTATAGTCATGAAAATCTTAAGATTCAGAAATCTTGACACAATGTGAAGCTCAAAATTTTCACGGCTGCGTTCTTCTGTGTAGTTTAATCGCGGTG
The DNA here is from genome assembly GCA_023014485.1 of Bathynomus jamesi. NCBI lineage: Eukaryota > Metazoa > Arthropoda > Malacostraca > Isopoda > Cirolanidae > Bathynomus > Bathynomus jamesi. The sequence goes on from JAJOZX010002376.1 coordinate 360,863, forward strand.
CTGGGGTCTTCGGGCCCAGTAATTTTAATTATTTAATTTATTAACACCCAGGTGCACAACCTGGGGACCTACTCAATATGTGTGTGAAGTTTCATGTTTGTAAATGCTTCCATTTTGGAGTTATGGCTGGAACACACACACACGCACACGCACACACACACACACGTCCTTTTTATTATTATTATAGATTATTATTAATAATAATAATAATAATAATATACACTAGTCCGTCCCCACATAGAATATAAATTAATTCGATAAACGTTCAAACTTAATGCCATAAAACCGTTTACAAGCATATATCAGTTCTAATACAGGGACTACTACGAGCATTGAGTAATATTCCAGTAAGAGATGTTGGCACACGCATGGCACGAGTTATTAACTACAAAGTATTCGATTTTCAAACGTAGACTTTCTTCCGTCAGTTATTTCAACAAAATTTTTTATTTAAAAGGCAAATTTTATTACCAAAATGACGAAATTTTAATTTAAAAAACCTTATTTGAGTCTTTTCTTTACTCTGGCTTCATACTTGCCGTCTGCATTTCAAACCTATATTTACTGTTGACGCCTTTTAATTATTACACTCGGGATATAATGTTCATTTGTTGTTCAATTTCACAAGCCAACAACATCCAAATTTCAGAAACAGAAAACAAATAGATTGAGTTCAGATATTTCAACGACAATAATACTTTTGTTTACGCGAAACAATTTTTACACGACTCTGCTTTATCTTTAATTCACACGCCTTTTAAACTGAACTTCACGCGTTAGTAGATCAGTAACTCGGATAGCTTACTAGATTTGAGTTTGTTATTTCTCATTTGGGTTTATAAGAACGCTTCTCCACCGTAATGTAATTTCAATACAAAGTTCAAGTCCACTACTCTGGGTCACACAGTTACAGTAATTTCAGTACACTCCCCGCAAATCAAAAGAAATTTTCGTAACTGGTCTTCAGAATGTTCTGTATCTTCCATTAACGTTCATAAAGTAGGTCCTCTGGTTTTCAACTGCACGAAATAAACTAAGAAAAGGACAAGGATGATTATGATGATTCCTTAACCTCCTTCGGAACAACAAAGTTCTTGCGACAGAGGGAATTTACAGCTCTACGTAGGATCCGAACCACGGGTCGCTACATCATCTGAATACAACTGCTGAACAGACACAACATCGCTTAGATAATTTACCACCAAATTTCATTTAAAACAGTAAGATCAGCGAAGTTAAGCGGCAATCGGTGTGCATAGTAGTTGAATTGGTAACCGTCCTCTGCGTCCAGATGATGTAACGACCCGTGGTTCGAATTCTACGTTCAAACGTCAGGCTATAGATCCCTTCTGTCAAATGACTCTGGCTGTTACATTGTACGCGGTTAAATCATGCCGTTAGAAACGAATCCCATTAGATCTACAAACACGAATATGCGTGTGAGGTGTAATGCCTCGTATGTTAGAGAAACAAAAAAGACCTTTAAATACATGTTCATAGTTCAGAAAGCATTCGTAGGATGTTCGGTAAGAATCAAGGGGTAAGTCGTGGCCAGTGTCGTAACATCGCTCCCCATCATTCGGCGAAATTAAGCGACATTGGGTCTAGATAGTAGTTGGATGGGGAGACCGTCCTCCGCGTCCAGATTATCTACAGATCTACAGAAGCTAAGGCTAACAAAGACCCTAAGATCCACTCTAAGGTTAGCCCGAGAGAAAGAAGTAAGTAAGGGGTTAAAAGAAGAGAATTAAGGGGTTAGTAAGTAGCAAAACCTATCACTCGTGGGTTAAAATTCTTTCAGAAAGAGAGAAAGAAAGACACTATCACCATCCGCCAGCCACTGCAGACAAGTCGGAAAAATAATCGAAGAGAATACTTCCAGCTGTTGCAGACCAGTCCTCCACTCCATAGGGAGGTAGAGGATGCCGCCCACTCAGCCGGAAAGGGGTGAAAGATGAAAAGAAGTAAAATAAGAACGCATTACAAACCATGCAACACATTCTTAACTCAAAGCAACACATACCTCCAGCAGTTGCAGACCGGTCCTCTACTCCATAGGGAGGTAGAGGACGGAGCCCACTCAACCGGAAAGGGGTGGAAGATGAAAAGAAGTAAAATAAGAACGCATTACAAACCATACAACACATTCTTAACTCAAACACTATCATACCATGCAAACTACAGACATGCAATGAAGAGAGTTACAGACATGCAAATAAGGTGAGAAATAAAAAAAACAAAAAAGTATAAAGAATAACAAAAAGTGTGTTAGTTTACGCTACGAGCTACATCTAAGTTCGTGTTAGTCTAATTTTTTTTTTTTTTTTGCTGGCATCCCACGCTGGTATGTCACAAGCTGGCATTATCGTCAACAGACTCATCCTCGATCACCACCCCCAGAGCTCCTGTTGCTAATTGTTTTATTATATTAAACAACGTAAATAATTTTGGAGAGGGAAAAGGGGTGAGTCTCGGAGGGGAAAAGGGGTGAGTCTCAGAGGGAGAAGGGTGATTGTTTTATTATTAATTTATTATATTAAACAACGTTAATATTTTTAAAATGCCTATCTAAACGGTTCTTAAACATATTAACGCTGGTAGAGTTCACGACGGGCGCGGGAAGATTATTCCATTTATCAATTACTTTAAACGTAAAGAACCCGTGGTTTGGATCCCGCGTAAAGCTGTAGGTTCCTCTGTCATATGACCTTAGTTGTTGCGAAGGAGGTTAAACAACCCCACCATTACATTACTGTAGGAATCAACCAACCAACTTCTGGACTATCTCATTTCTCATACAAGATTATTCACACCCGATAAAGTGGTTTAACATTAAAAAATTTTGGCTTCAGGGAGACCTGAGTATAATAATAGTCCCTGTTAATTTAGAAAAACTAGCAAAAGTGTTGCTAGACCTGCGGTGCTGAGGCCTGCTGCCCCCTAATTACTGGGGGATTCAATAGTTTTCGGTCAATAAAATTGTAGAAAAGAACGCAGCCATGAAAATCATAAACTTCACGAATCTTGATTCAATGGGTTCTGATGTGAAGCTTAAGAGTTTCATTGATGCGTTCTTTTCTATAGTTTTAGTGACCGAATAATTGAAAAGAACGTAGCATTGAAAATATTAAGCTTCACATCCGAACCCCATTGTAAAGCGCAAGAATAAAAAGTTGAAACAAATCAAAGCGCATTTATTTCTATGTTCAGAATCGCTTAATGTAAATACATGGTGTTTACAGACGGACGGACAGGACTGCCTTTTTATCCATCTATCCATTCATCGTGTTCTGCCTGCTTATCAGGCAGGTCCAACTCGTGTGTCCCGCCAAAGTGTTCTATCCTGAGCTATCCTTTTCATCTCATGGTAGCTCCTGCCTACCTTCAAATCATCCAGCATTGCTTTCCTTTTCCTTCCCCTCGGCCTTCTACCTTCATATCTACCCTTTATCACCCCCTTCAACAATCCTTCTCCTCTCAACACTTTTTATAGTATAGATTAATTTACTTTCAATCGTATTGAATTTTGTTTCTTGGATTAATCTCTTTTGTAACAACAATAATAATGACGTTTTGGGTTGTTTAACCCCATTTGCAACATTTAAGAGCGTATGACAGGAGACCGCGGGACGTTGAGAGAGAGAGAGAGAGAGAGAGAGAGAGAGAGACCTCGACCTCGACCTCGACCTCGACCTCGACCTCAAAAGGCCTTGCGGCCCACACCGAGGAGGTACCAATGGCAACGGGTGCCAGGGAAAATTTTCTACACCCTCAAATAGTGTGCAAGATTCGGTCTAACCTTTTCTTGAACAGATCCACAGAAGAACTGTTCACAACTTCTGAAGGTAGCCTGTTCCACGTGTCACAGATCTTATAGGTAAAGTAATTCCAACACATTAGTCCTAAACCGTTTCAAATCCAACTTCCAACCATTGTTGCGAGTTGGGTTATCATTTAAGCTAAACATGCTTCTAAAATCGACATTGTTGGACCCGCGTAAGAACTTGAAAACCTCGATGAGTTGACCGCGCAGCCTCCGAGTTTCCAGCAAAAACAAATTCAGGGTGCGTAAGCGTCGAGTGTAGCCCATATGTTTAACGGAAGGGATTAACTTTGTGGCCCTCACCTGGACTCCCTCCAGCCTCTCAATATCTTTCCTGAGAGTGGGCGACCAGAACTGCACAGCATACTCCAGGTGCGGCCGAACCAGAGAATTGTACAGAGAGCACAATCTCCTTGTTCTGTAATCGAAATTGCCTCCTGATATAACCCAACAGCTTCAGGGATTTCTTTTCCACCTCTCCGCACTGTTTGGTAAACTTAACCCTTTAAGCCCTGAATTTTTTGTCCTCGATATTACTCCCTAACATGGAGTAGTCCGACTTGGGATTGGCGTAGCCAATGTGCATCACCTTGCATTTACCCAAGTTAAATGGCATTTGCCATTTTTCGGACCACTCTCCTATCCTACGTAGGTCCGCACGCAGTTGCTCGATCGCCTCTGGCGTCCCAACATTGGCCCCAAGCTTGGTGTCATGAGCGAATTTGGCGATTCTACTGACAATGCCAGCGTCGATATTATTTATGTAAATGATAAACAACAGTGGCCCCACAACGGAACCCTGAGGAACCCCGCTAGTGACCGAGGTCCAACCCGAACTAGCCCCTTTAATTACAATCCTCTGCCACCTATTCTTCAGCCATTTTTCAATCCAGCTACCTACTTCCCCATCAATACCCAGAGCGCGGACTTTGGCCATTAGCCGGCGGTGAGGTACCTTATCAAAGGCTTTCTGAAAGTTGAGATAAAGTATATCAATCGCCCTACTCTTATACTCACTGCACATGACGTGGAAAAACTCGAGCAAGTTGGTGAGACACGACCTATGCCGTCTAAACCCATGTAGGATTCCCCAAGCAGCTTGTAGGAATCCAAATGGTCAACGATCTTATCCGCTATTATCCCCTCTAATAATTTACCTACAACTGAAGTGAGACTAATGGGACGATAGTTCCCTGGACTTTCGTGATCCCCTTTCTTAAAGATAGGGGTCACGTTGGCTTCCCTCCAGTCACCAGGCACCTGGCCCGTCCCCAACGATTTGTTGAAGACTGTAGCCAGGTGGGGAGCCACCCGGTCGCGCACTTCCCGCAACACTCTGTGGAGGAACTGGTCTAGCCCAGGAGCCTTAAACGCGCTCAGTTTGTCTATTCTATCGGCAACGACTGTCGCGGTACACCGAACACTATCCAGGCCAGCACCTTCGTGCCTGACGCCTGGCTCGGGGATGACGCGGGTGTCCTCCCCGGTGAACACTCCCGCAAAGTACTCATTCAGCACATTAGCGATGGCCGCGTCGGAGGTCCGCAGCGCGCCGCTGAGACCTTAATCGTCGAAATTTGAAGCCGAGACGCGAACCCGGAACCTTTAGTTTAACAGCTTTACCGCTAGATCTACACTCCGACAGGCGGGTAATCATAATAAGTTTTCAATAGAATTAACTTCAGTATTTTTAACTTGAAAATTCTCCTTTTTAACTCGCAGTTCTGAAAGACGCGTTCGAAAAATATTTATAAATTCTAAAAGCTGCTAAATTCCTTTACCGTATTTACTTTACAGTCCAGACAAAAAGTCATTTCCACCTTATTTTCAATTTTATTGGGTCCTATAATACTTTTAAATTATTTTGTTTTAATAAAATAGTTTGTTTTAATAAACTCCAATTATGATTGATTTAATTTTGTATTCAAAATATATTAAGGTTATTACATTCATTTTAAAATTGTATTGTTCTTATTTTGTATTGTGTAATATATACAGGGCGTCCCAAACAAATGTATACACACTTTAACAGCTGATAGCTCAATTGATGTTTCTTTCTTTCCAAGTTAAACCCATTAGAATTAATAATGGCAGTCAGACTAAGCTTTGAACAAAGGAAATTCATTCTAAAATGCTACTGGAAGTGTGAAAACGCAGTTGAAGTGCAAAGACAGTTTAGGAGGGAGTTTCAAACAGATCCACCAATGCGACTTACCATCACTCGAATTAGAGATAAGTTTGAAGCCGATGGAACTGTTCAGAATGTCCACAAGAAGCGTTCCGGAAGACCACGGACATCGACAAGCCCCACAAAGCAAGAAAGAGTACTGGAAACGTACCACCAAAGTCCAAGAAAATCTGTGCGGCAAGCGAGTCGTGAGGTAGGAATTTCAGAATCGTCTGTCCAACGCATTTTGAAGCGCTGTCAATGGAAAAGTTACATTCCAAGATTAGTCCATGCTATTAATGAAGATGATCCGGACCGAAGAGTGGAGTATTGCGAGTGGTACTTGGCACGATGTGGATGTGGATTGGACGAAGGGGTTTCGTAGAATACCCTCCGCGTTCACCAGACCTCACACCACTAGACTTTTTTTATGGGGATACTTAAAAGACAAAGTCTACGCTATAAAACCTGCAACAGTCGCTGAATTGAGAGCAGCCATTGAACGAGAATGCACACAAATACCAAACGAAATGTTTCGTGATGTTTGCGATTCCATTGCTTCGCGTTATCAGCAGTGCCTGGACCAGAACGGACGTCAGTTTGAAAACAGGCGTTGACAAAACAATTAAATAATGTCTGTAGATTCTATTACATTTTGAAAATGAAATGTATTTTAATAAACACTGCCTTTATAAGTATTTAAAGTGTGTATACTGTATATATATATATATATATATATATCACACACACACACACACACACACACACACACACACACACACTGATAATACTGTATATGAACGCATGTATGTATCTTAAGTCAAAGAAAATTGAAAACTAGAGTTTATGCCAAATGTACGATAAAAAGTATTTTCAATAGTCTGTCCTCCAATATACGTAGTTCCGATCATATACAGCGTTTATCTAAAACTACACAGCCGTATATAGGAGCTATAATAACGTCATATACACTGGGTTGCGCGACTTTAGAAACACCCTGTATATATTGTCAGAACACTCTTTTTTGACTAATAAATAAAAAGTCCAAATGAGCTAAAAGCTATAAATGTTTCCTATTTTATACAGTAAATATTATATCTTTGAAACTTGATGGCTACCATTTTACTCACAAACTTCTCAATGAGTGTCATATTGCTCTTTTATCCTCCATAGCCACATATTCAGTTATTCGCTTTTCATTATTTAATTCCTAAATATTTAAAGGGAGAATGAAGAATCTGTAATATAATCTGTAATCTATAACTAACTTAATCTGTAAAATCACTTCGGAGCTTGTTTACCATCTTTTTATGAGGAAGCCTTGATGTAAAATTACAGTTTATATTCTATATACTTAGAGAATACTCGTGATTTTTGTATAGGGTGTTTCAAAAGTTTGGAGTCGTATGAAATATTTTTAATATATATATATATATATATATATATATATATATATATATATATATATATATATATATACAATACTGTGTATATATATACATATATTAAAAATATTTCCTATGATTTCGGATTTTTTAAACGCCCTGTATAAGAACAAGTTGGAGTTTTACATCATATGTTCTTGGTAAAAAAATGCAAGAAATTTTTGTAATCTTCAGTTCATGTTTGTTTGTCTCTGTTGTTTTTCATTTGTGTAACTTGTTGATGAGTTATGCAAAACTAAAATGAGAATTGTCGAATATGCTCATTACGTTAGTAATCTATGCGAATTGATGCCTCGGATTGAATGATTGCAACTGATTATCCATTGTACCAACGTGTTTTTCTTGCGGGGAAATTTAGAGGAATTTCCTTATGGAAACTAATCTCTCACGAGACTTTAAACCTCTCTAAGATTTTAAAAACATGACTGCTGCAAAGAGACTCGGCCGTGAAAGTTTGCTGCCCCTGATAACGTGTGATTGTATCTGAAAACCGGTTGCAGCTGTACTGAACCTCTTGCTTTAAGTTAAAAAATAGGTATTTCTTTACTATTACACCGGTCTCCGGTAGAAAGTTTTAAAAGCTGGTTTTCAATGTTTTTCAATGTGCTGAATTAAAAAATGATACTCATTCCGTCGCAAATGATTTGTTAAAGAGTTAGGGGGTTAGGTTAGGTTTGCTTAGGTTAGGTTTGCTTAGGTTAGGTTTGCTTAGGTTAGGTTTGCTTAGGTTAGGTTTGCTTAGGTTAGGTTTGCTTAGGTTAGGTTTGCTTAGGTTAGGTTTGCTTAGGTTGTTTTAGGTTCGGCCAATTTTGAAGGTGAAATTTAGGTGTTCCCTATAGTTTTTGATGTATTTTGTATTAATCTGACGGTATTTCTTTACTATTACACCGGTCTCCGGTAGAAAGTCTGGTGTAATAGTAAATATTTACCAAAAAATAAAACACACCCTAAATTAAGGGAAGTTAGTTTTGCAATTATCTTTTAACGGAAATCTTTCAAATCATTCGTGAGCTTTTAACTAAATCTGTCATTTACATCACACAAGTTAAAGCGTTCATTCAAAATATTTTGAAACAAGCCAAAATCCAAAAGACTGCAAGCGTCTTTCCATTACAATTTTGACCCGTCGGTCTGCAAATGTCATACTCTGTGAAACTGTACGAAATTAAGGCCTGTAAAAGAGTTCGGTGTTCATTAATTTAAATTAGTAATTTATAATTTAATTAATTAAATTAGTAATTTAAATCGTATTGCAAATGGAATTCTCTCTCTCTCTCTCCTCTCTCGCCTCTCTCTCTCTCTCTCTCTCTCTCCACCTGGCTACAGTCTTCAACAAATCGTTGGAGACGGGCCAGGTGCCTGGTGACTGGAGGGAAGCCAACGTGACCCCTATCTTTAAGAAAGGGGATCACGAAAGTCCAGGGAACTATCGTCCCATTAGTCTCACTTCAGTTGTAGGTAAATTATTAGAAGGGATAATAGCTGATAGGATCGTTGACCATTTGGACTCCTACAAGCTGCTTGGGGACTCCCAACATGGGTTTAGACGGCATAGGTCGTGTCTCACCAACTTGCTCGAGTTTTTCCACGTCATGTTGAGTGAGTACGATAAGAGTAGGGCGATTGATATACTTTATCTCGACTTTCAGAAAGCCTTTGATAAGGTACCTCACCGCCGGCTAATGGCGAAAGTGCGCGCGCTGGGTATCGGTGGGGAAATAGGTAGGTGGATTGAAAACTGGCTGAGGAATAGGCGGTAGAGGGTGGTAATTAAAGGGGCTAGTTCGGGTTGGGCCTCGGTCACTAGTGGGGTTCCTCAGGGTTCCGTTTTGGGGCCACTGTTGTTTATCATTTACATAAATGATATCGACGGTGGCATCGTCAGTCGGATCGCCAAATTCGCTGATGACACCAAGCTTGGGGCCAGTGTTGGGACGCCCGAAGCGATCGAGGAACTGCGTGCGGACCTAGGTAGGATAGGAGAGTGGTCCGAAAAATGGCAAATGCCGTTTAACTTGGGTAAATGCAAAGTGATGCACATTGGCTACGCCAATCCCAAGTCGGACTACTCGATGTTGGGTAGTAATATCGAGGTGACTGATTTAGAAAGGACTTGGGTGTGCTAATTAGCAGCGATCTTAAGTTTACGAAACAGTGTGTAGAGGTGGAAAAGAAAGCCCAGAAACTATTGGGTTATATCAGGAGGCAATTTCAGTTTCGGAACAAGGAGATTGTGCTCTCACTGTACAATTCCCTTGTTCGGCCGCACCTGGAGTATGCTGTGCAGTTCTGGTCGCCCAACCTCAGGAAAGATATTGAGAGGCTGGAGCGAGTGCAGGCGAGGGCCACAAAGTTAATCCCTTCCGTTAGGCATATGGGCTACAATCGACGGTTACGCGCCCTGAACTTGTTTTCGCTTGAAACTCGGAGGCTGCGCGGTCAACTGATCGAGGTTTTCAAGCTCTTACGCGGGTTCAACGATGTCGATTTTAGAAGTATGTTTATTTTAAATGATAACCCAACTCGCAACAACGGTTGGAAGTTGGATTTGAAACGGTTTAGGACTAGTGTGTGTGGGAATTACTTTACGTATAAGATCTGTGACACATGGAACAGGTTACCTTCGGAAGTTGTGAACAGTTCCTCTGTGGATCAGTTCAAGAAAAGGGTAGACGAAATCTTGCACACTATTTGAGTGTGTAAAGACATTTAGGACCTCAGTCTGCGGAAATTTCTTTTCCTATAAAATAGTTAATATCTGGAACCAACTTCCCTCAGAGGTTGTTTCCAGTCAAAGTGTAAATGTGTTTAAAAATAGGCTAGACAAAGTACTGAATACTCTCATAGTTTAAGACTAAAACTAAGAAAACTCTGCAGGAGATCGCTTGCACGGTGTCTCTGTGAGCAAGCTAAATATAGAGCTATTTATATATTCTCCACTTTCCTGTAAAATTTCCTTGGCTACTTTTCCAGGGTCAAGGTATTTTCTTCAACCTTTTTCCGTACCTGCCTATGGCAGGGAGGGAGCGGAGGGTGGGGAGAGAGCCTTCTACTTTTCTATCCAGTTTTCTACTACTGCTAGGTTAGTTGAAAGAAAAATAAACTTTTACAAAATTTTCCCTGGCACCCGTTGCCATTGGTACCTCCTCGGTATGGGCCGCAAGGCCTTTTGAGGTACTTCTTTTCCTTGTAACTCTCTCTCTCTCTCTCTCTCTCTCTCTCTCTCTCTCTCTCTCTCTCTCTCATATATACACATACATATATTAAAATTTATTTCTCAACATTTTGTGTGTTAATTAGGATATTACTGAATTCCTTGCATAAATATATGTTCCAAATTCATATTTTGTTTTTTGCGTATATATCAGAACTTATAAATCACTTTTAATACCCGCTTAACCTTATAAATTGCTACGATGCACGCATTGGGTGTAACTTATAAATCACACAATTTTCCAGTAATGACAAGCGTTTAACTTTGAATGGCGACATCTAAAAACCAAGTGATATTCGCCTAAATAAATTATCTATAGAACTAAATTCATAATAATTGATTTATTAACCTTTTTACTGAATTAAATCAAGATAAAATAAATGCCTATCCTGAATGTGGCACCTCTTACGAGAAAAATAACTTAATTGCGAAAAGGAGACTTTGTGAACAAAAGAATGAAATCGAAAGTCGCTCGTCAAAGGTTTCTCGTGTTGCTGTGCAAATTGTATCTAAGTAAAAATGGGCCTTTTTTTTTTGTGTGTGTTTCGTAATTTGGCTAAGTAAAATTACCAGAGGAAAGTTGTGAGCTTTGTTATTAACCTCTACGCCAAATTAATCCTCCTCAACGAATCAAGAGGAGAATTTCGTCGAGGACCGAAGAGGAAGAATTTTTTCTCCTTGTTTGAATTTGTAGAAGAGTAATGAATCTTTTTTTTCTGCTAGTAGCAGTTACTTAAGCTTAATCACAAGCGGACGCGAGCAAAAATAAACCGTGCAAACTCATATCGTCGAGGCGATAAAGTGACGCACTGAGTACCTTATAAAGGATACCGTGGCGTACAACGAAAACACACACACACACACACACACAACATATATTAGTGGGCACCAAATTACGAGATCACTTCCAATTTGCGTAACAGCTGGAATATAACTAAAACTGCGGTGGAACTTTATTAATTCGTAATTAACCCTCATCAGGAACCATGGAGCATATTTAACCCCAGTGTTTTTTAAATAATTGCTGCTAATTGACCAGGAAGTGTGGCGACCTCCACTTTCATGCAATTCAACATGGCACTTTTTATCTGTGATTTATCAAAATTTCATTACTTTTACTATATTCCTTCAGGAGCGGTGTGTCATTTTATCCATTTGGGGTCAAATTGACCCCATGGTTCATCTCGTGACATTCGATGTATATTTCTTTTTTATGTAATTATGTTTATGAATTTTACTTTTTTCAGAGATTTATTTTATACACACCCATATTCAAAGATTAATCCATCTATGATATAATTGAGGCAGAAAGCTGAAATAGGATACCGAAGATTTTGAAAAGAAACTATTAAGGCAGTGCAAGTTTAATATTTACTTTAACTTCACGAGGAATTTTTGTGAAACTTAACAATTGGGCCCCCCCCCAGTAATTGGGGGGCCGCAGGGCCTACTTTAGCTAGAAAAGAACGCAACAATGAAAATCTTAAGCTTCACATCCGAACCCACTGTATCAAGATTTGTGAAGCTTAATATTTTCGTGGCTGCGTTCTTTGCTATAGTTTTATTGACCGAATAATTGACTCCCCAGGAATTGGAGGGGGGGGGGGGGTCGCAAGCATCCCAATTACTGAGGGAGAAGGTCCCACCACCGCAAGTCTAGCTAAATGGGCCCGTAGGGCCTACTTTAACTAGTTTCATTAATTTTGCTAAAAATGTCAAAAGAGACAATACTTGATCGTGAAATTATAAAAATGCTGGAATCACTATCACTACTAGAATCACTACTATTACGATGAATTTTTTTATTTTTTTATTTTGTATCAGCAGTCAAAACATTGAAAGAGGTGATGATATTCGTTAAAAGTTTTTAACTATCAAATACAATGTTTCATTCATGTCAGTGTTTCATTACAGATTTTTTTTTATAGCACCATTTTGTAAGATTTTAGGCCTGGGGTCATATAGACCAACAACGTAAATAAATTGAAGGTTCCTGACGAGAGTTAATAAAGAAAATTAAATTGTTGGGCTATCAATGAAGACTACAGTCTCGTTTCGTATGTCTTCTTTTTAGTAAACAATACAGCAGCCACTCCTCATGGCACCGATTCAGTGAATATTTTGACGGTATGTTGGGTGATGTTGTGATAGCTTTATCGTATCACCTTGCACGGTAAGGTAGGGTTGTTAAGATTGTCTTTTGTCTTTTCAGATGTGATTAATGTTCATCTTGAGTGTTTAGGCCTAATTGGATTCAGATCGGGTGTGGTGGAGACCATTCCATAAAGGTCAGCACTTTATTTTTTATTCTTCAATAATTCATGTAAGGGTTGTACTTGTTTTTAGTCATCTGTCAGAAAATAAAGTTTTGACTGATAAGTGTTGACGACTAGGTATGGCATTGTGACTTAAGATGGAATGGTATTTTTCTTTCTTCATTGTACCGCTGACTTTTAAAATGTCTCCAGTGCCATATTCATTGAATCAACCCCATACCATTATGGAATCCACAGAAGGTTTTATACACTGCAGCGTCAATTTCCCATGGCGTCTGCGCCTGATATACTGCCTTGCGTGTGTATCAAACAAATCCATTCTGGCACATCTTTACAGTCTTCAGGGGTAAATCCTTATTTGTTTTGGTCCACTGCAGTCACTTTTTTTTGTTCCCTTCCTTTGGAATGTCTTTTAATATAGTAGACCAAATACTATAAATATTTTACTGCCGAATATAGGTAAAGAACCCTGATTGTTGAAGAGTCCAAAATCCCTTGGTGCAACACTGAGTATGATTTGTTCTGAAATGTTCACCTGCTGAAAGTGATACAGTCTCAGATTCGGTGAATTAGTCCTAGACCTGCAGCGGGAAAAGAAGCCCAAACCATGACTGAACTAACCCTTCAGTTATTTTTCTTCAGAAAACAAATTGGGAAAAAGCTTGTCAGATGTACTGGGTGAGATCGTAGGGACTAAGAGTCTGGGTGAAACGCCTCACCTGGACGACGACTAATATTTCAGACACGATTAAATTTTGATTCATCAGTCCAGAAGATACTTGACCACTGCTGAAATGTCCAATCCTTTCGCTGACTTGCCCACGCAAGACGTTCCTTCATCTTTCTCTTTGAAATCACCGGTTTCCGATTAGCGATCCTGCAGTGCAGTTTCTTTTCCTTCAGCTCTTTCACTATGGGCATAGCCAGGCACGTGCACAGGGGGGGGCTTGGGGTGCTTGAGCCCCTGCCCTTTTTCTTCTTCGTATCAAAAGTGCCCTTTTAGTCAAAATTCATAAATATATTGATTCGACATAAATTTGAATTAATTAGTTATATTTTTATTTAGTTACTGCTACTTCAACATATTTTCAAAACTGGAATTACTTTGATCTATGATTTTTTTATTAGAATAATAAACTTAACATACCGTTACTATTATTTTGTCAATCAGGGAGGGCGTCCCTAGTGGTAACACTGACTGCAGCTGTTCACTGTTGATTGCGTCTCTCGGGTATGTGGGTGTATTGTTTACTGTTTGTTTATTTTACGTTAACCTAAGCTAACTAGTGATTTCTCACTGATAATTATGTTAAGTTGGAATCCAAAGCAGTGTGACATTACTCCAAAAAATATTGTATGACATTACTCGTAAAGTTGGTAACAATGCATTGAATTTAATGGAATTTAAGAATATTTACCACATACAATTTTAAATTTTTTCTTTGTGTGTGTATACATATATATAGCCTATATGGCATTGCGGATTTCATTTTTAAAAATGTTAGGGGAGTGCCCTTTTTTCAACTGAGCCCCTGCCCTTCTGAAAGTCTGTGCACGTCACTGGCGCATAGCTTTGAAGCGAATTATATGAATTCGAATTATAATACCGTACATATATCCCCCTATTTTCAACCCCAGAGGGTGGAAAGAGAGGGATAGACCCTTGGTTTATAAACTACACCCGGCGTTCAGAAAAGATTAGGAGTTGGTTTATTTACCACACCCGGATCTGAGCGCAAATTGGATGTGTAGGTTATGTGCCACATCCAGAGCGAAAGGGTTAAAGTTCTCCTCACAGTGCATACAGAAATTGAGATTCCGTTATTGTTTTCAGTTGAGACCATTGTCGACAACTAAAATGTTTGTTCTAAAGCTCTGGCTTTAGAACTGGAACTGAAAGTGTCACTGTTAAGTGTGACACTTTATCTTCCAGCTGGTGGCAAGCTGCAACCATCCTCTCTCATGTAACAAAAATTTGGGACCTCTAAACTTATGATAGCTCCGAATTTATAGATTTTAGTCATTTTTCCAACTCAGATTACTTTATTTTAAGTTTCTTAACCCAAATTACCTTAATATTAAAGTTCATTTCATATGGAGTTCGATTACAAAATTTAATTTAGTTTTCAGTTATTCCTACATTACGCAATAAATTATCATGATTAAATAAACTTTGCTAAATTATTTCAACATCTAAAAAATGATGTAATTTTTATTAAAATACCAGTATTATATCTTGTACGAATCATATTTAACCGTACTTGTTATGCTTTAGACATATTTATAGAGACTTTTAGACATTTATTCACTAACATTTTTTTGTAAACTCTCGTGAAACGTCAATAAATCTGTCACAAATTACAAACGTTTCGTCAGGGCTGCCGCCACTATGTCTCTAAAGATAGAATTAGAACTAAATTGGACTTCAACCTATATAATATACACCTCGTACGCGAACAATCACTGCCCAGAAGTTAAAAAAAAATGTGTAAGAAATAAAACCTGCTCAAGGATTTTGGCCAAGACTGTATATAAAATGTTTGTGATAAATGTATAGTAACGTGTCGTTTTAAGTTAATACGTATTAACAGAAATTAAGTGTTAGTTTCTTATTAGAAAATTAATATTGTATACGAAACAATTAGGTACAGTCAATTCAAGAAGTTCGGCCACGATTCTACATATTTCTTATCGATAAATATTGATGAGGAACATCAAGCTTCAGGAAAGATTTTTTTGAACCGATTGTACTATGTATTTACCACATGCAGGGCACAAAACAAATTTATTTAAAAGTTCGAATGAAAAGATTGCTTGTATAAGTCTGATTTGGGACACCCCTTGTAATAAATTTTTTTTACCCATACCCCGTTATAAGGTAGAAAATAATTCCTCCAAATTGTTCTTTTGAAATATCGTCTTAAACTACAGTTTTAATAAAATAGTTATATTTTATGCTATAACTTCACAGTTACTGATCGTACTAAAAGATATATTTGTACCCCACCATTTTATACCCTAATTGTACGTGTGGTTATTTTAGATTTTATTTATGCTGTCTATAACTTGAAAAACTGCGTTCCAATTTTCTTTGTTGTGGATATTTTATTGGGGAAAGTATACTTTATTAAATTTAATGAAGTGTTACCTGGCTATATCGATGAAACGAGTAGTAGCCAAGATTTTGTTTACAAAACACCTTCGATTTGTGTGAACATCCCTAAGTTTGCATGGAGGTGTCCCACGTTCTTAGAGACGTCAAGGGGACCCACGGGGTAAACTAGTGTTAAAAGATTTTACTCCATAATATAACCTTTATAGATGTTAGGCGGAGGTTAAATAACTCTTCAGTTATTGCCAGTTCTAGGAGTCATTATCCGCTTCGACACCCTCGGAAGGGTACAATGTTCGATCTTTAGTCAATTAAGCTATACTGCAATCCTCATTATTTTTATTATAAAAAGTTAATAATATACAGTATTTTCAAGACTAAGATCTTTTTTTGTAAAGTTCTTCTGTCCTTTCTACGTTTCATTGAGTTAAAAATCAAATATGATATTTTATTTAGGAATACGTCGTGTCCATGTTGCAACACAGCTTCCCGTTAGATCAGCGAAGTTGAGCGACATCTGATCTACTACGGGCAATAGTTGGTTGGTTGACCGTCCTCCGCTTTCAGATGATGTATAACGACTCGTGGTTCGGATTCCACGTAAATATCTACGTCCCCTCCATCACATGACCTTTACCGTTACAGAGGAGGTGGTTAAACAAATCTAAAACCAAAAAACAAATTTTGAGTATCAAATTTCTTTTAATTTCAACTTCGTTCAAAATGGAGTTCATTTGTAATTCTTGAAGATTAATAAATATCCGTAAAGCAGTGAAGTTTCGACTTAAATAACTTTTTCT
The DNA here is from genome assembly GCA_023014485.1 of Bathynomus jamesi. Lineage (NCBI taxonomy): Eukaryota > Metazoa > Arthropoda > Malacostraca > Isopoda > Cirolanidae > Bathynomus > Bathynomus jamesi. The sequence goes on from JAJOZX010002376.1 coordinate 377,700, forward strand.
TCTTTGTAATGTAATGGATTGTAAAATATTGTTGGTAAACTCGAGAGATGACTATTTTCTTTACGTAAAAGACCGGACAAAGTTGAAGTTTCTCGTTCCAGAAGCGAAAGAAGTCGGTGATCTTGACTCGAGCAATCTTTGTGCGCGTTCGCCATATTTTTTGTGGTTGTTTTCACACACACACACACACACACACACACGCGCGCGCGCGCAATTTAACTACTACATTTATTAATCTGTAAATAATTTTTTTTTTTAATTCTTTGAAGAGTTCATTTACTTTCTTAACTTTGATTTCTTCTCTAAAACATCCTCAAAATTATGCTTCTCGACCCATTTTCTTTTTTTAGGAGAATCTTTCTACCCTTAAAAAAAAACAAAAAAACTTTTTATAAATGCATTTTAAGGTTCGATATTAAAAAAAATATTAAAATATAAAAAAAATAGGAAAAAGTAGTCTGGAAAGTCTTCAAAAGTCGAATGGCAAATATATATATATATATATATTTCCCCATTTTTTTGGTATAATAATATATATATATATATATATATATATATATATATATATATATATATATATATATATATATATATATTATACCAAAAAATGGGGAAATATATTTTCTCGCTTAAAATCGCTCCGTTCGAGAGAAGAAGGAAAAAAAATGGTGAAAACTTTTGTCAGCCTATTCTGGAACTTTTCAGTTCTTGTCATTATATGTTGGTAGGTGGCAGTTACCGCTTTTTATGGAAAAGTGGTTCTCTTTGTTTTATACATAAGCGGGAGAAGGTTTCTCTTTGCGGAAGAGAGAGAGAGAGAGAGAGAGAGAGAGAGAGAGAGAGAGAGAGAGAGAGAGAGAGAGAGAGAGAGAGAGAGAGAGAGAGAGAGAGGGAGGAAATATACGCCATTTAATTTTATGTAATTCGAGTTGCGAAACATCGAATTTTTAACCCCCTCGTAATTTTTTAGCTATTACTCGCTTTCGACTAAGACAAATGCGTATAAATATGCGGCTCACCGTTTTAAACGTGATTCTTTTGTTCGTTGAAAGGAGTTGTAGAAAGGAGGTTAAATCGAAGTTCCTATAAACTTTATGGATACGATTATTTCGCATATAAAAGTACGCGGAAACCTCTGTTGGACTCCGTCTTTTTTTGGAAAAAGGACTTTAAAGTTATCCAGTAAAAGTGCTCTGATAGAGTAATAATAAAGGAGTTGAAGAAGAAATGGAGAGAGAGAGAAAGAGAGAGCCGTAAATATTTTAAGTGTAAATTAAAAATCATTCATTTTCTCCGCTCAAGCATAACTTTTCAGTTTATATATATATATAAGGGATCCAGTCACACTTAAACGCGTGAAATGAATGAATGATGCAAATCCACAAGGAAAAAAAAAATTATTCCGAGAACTTTCGGGTATTCAACACTACACCTCGTCAGGGAATGAAGGGAACAGGGAAGATGACCAAAATATATGCCTATGTACAGGGTGTTCGAAGAAGTCCCATCACTCCCTACAAAATGTACATATTGTAATACCAATTTTATTTTTTGTGATTAATTGAATTTATATGTGATTCATTGACATTTTTTTTCTTTTCCAAGTATTAGAGTTGTGTGAACAATGGCAGACCAGTACACTTACACTTTGGAGGAAAGGATAGTGATGAACACATGGCCTCATGAAAGGTCACATACTGGCAAAACGATGCATGATATCCAGAATGATTTCGAAGGCAAGATTCAATAAGACTGCACCACTAACCAAGACGGTATTACGCTGGGAGAAAAAGCTGTTTGAAACTGGCTCCATCAAGGATAGACCGCGGTCGGGAAGACCAACAACGCGAGCGGAACAATGTAAAGGTGTGATTGCATCGGTGGCTCGTTCACCGAAAAAATCACTTCGGAAACGATCGCAAGAACTTGCAGTCCCCATGTCCACAATGAGAAATCACATGACAAAAGATCTCTGCATGAAACCATACCGCCCGTCATTTGTCAATGAATTAAGCGATACAGACATGCAGATACGATATGAAGCCTGTGAACGGTTTTTGACCGTTTTTCCAACAATTCTTGCACGTGGAACAGTGATTTTTCTGACGAGTGTGCAATTTACCGTAGCGCCAAAATGAGAAATGTTTACTTCTGGAGCAAGGAAAATCCACACTTCTTTGAGGAACTGGAACACCATTCACCGCACGTGATGATATGAGGTGCAGTGTCTGCCAGGAGCTTGTTCAGTCTATATTTTTTTTGAGGGTCCTGCCTACCTCAACATGTTACGGGACTGGTTTGTGCCTGAGCTCGAACGTTTAGGGCTGCTTGGTCGGGTGTGGTTTCAACAAGACGGGGCTCCTGCTCATTTTGTCATTAATGTGAGGGAATTCCTCAACGAAGTGTTAGAGACAAATGGATTGGCCGAGGCTCGCAACATTTACCTGCCCCTCTTGAATGGCCGCCCCCGAAGTCCAAATCTGTTTCATGTGACAATAGGGTTTCGTCAAGCAGAACGTATCCTGGGTGTGTTACCGCACAACCGAGGAACTGAAACACGCTGTTCGAGATGCATTTGGTGCAATCACTCCAGCGATGTTGCGTCGATTCTCACATCGCACATGGAGGCGCATAATCCTTTGTTACGAAAATGATGGTGCACACACAGATATTCTTGATTAGTAACTGTGTTTACTGTAATTAAAATAATTGTTGTTGGTGACTTGTTTCTTAAATTACACTTACCACATATAAACACAATTAATCACACAAAAATAAAATTGGTATTACAATATGTACATTTTGTACTGGGTGACGGGACTTCATTTATAGGAAAATTGTGTCACCCAATGAGCTACATGCGCTGGTCTGAATCAAGCACGACCCAACCGGAGAAGTCCCAGATTAACCCCTTCATTTAAAGGAGAAAGGAAAAAAACACTATTTATAGTGACAGTTTCTATGAAGTCGTTATATATTGTTCATCGTAAATAAAACTTCCCCACTTCAAACGAAACAACTGAAAGGTCGCAATATGACAACGTTTCAGCTTTTAACTAATAGCCATTTTCGATTCAAAACTAAAATTGAAATTTACTTTTATTTAATCCCGAATTTTACTGAGGTAAAAATTTGGAATAATTTTCCACGAATGACTTCGCAGAGAAGTGAAAAGTAATGAAAAATCGTATCAATTATATTAAATTATATTATAAAAAATGTGAAAATATATCCAGTTCTAATTCTTCTCGCTCTTTCTGGCATCTAGCTAAGAACCTCTTCAATAACTTTACTTCCTCTTCTTTCCCTCCTCTTTTCCATTCCGACGGCACAGTTGCCGTCTCTTCTCCTGACAAAGCTGAACTCTTCGCTCAAATTTTCGCCTCCAATTCAACCTTGGACGATTCCGGTGCTGTTCCTCCATCCCCTCCCCCCTCCGACTTTATTATGTCTAAAATTAGAATCTCTGCTGAAGATGTTTTTTCTGCCCTATCTGGGCTCAACTCTAGGAAGGCGTATGGTCTTGATGGTTAACTCCTGTTGTTCTTAAGAACTGTGCTTCTGTGCTGACACCCTGCCAAGGCAAACTCTTTCGTCCGTCTTTCATCTGGTACTTTTCCTTCCTGCTGGAAATTCGCTTTCATTCAGCCTGTTCCAAAGAAGGGTGACCGCTCTCAACCCTCCGACTATCGTCCAATTGCTTTCATTTCTTGCCTTTCCAAAGTTTTTGAATCTATCCTTAATAGGAAGATTCTTAAACATTTTTCTTCTCACAAGCTTCTTTCAGATCGTCAGTATGGATTCCGCAAGGGACGCTCTACTGGCGATCTTCTTCCATATCTATCTGACTCTTAGTCATCCTCCTTTTGGAATTTCGGTGAAACTTTTGCTATTGCGCTAGACATATGAAAAGCTTTTGATAGAGTCTGGCACAAATCATTAATTTCCAAACTGCCCTCCTTCGGTTTCTAGCCTTTTATCTGTGCCTTCATCTCTAATTTCCTTTCTGGCCGATCTATAGCTGCAGTTGCAGACGGCCACTGTTCTTCTCCTAAAGCTATTAAGTGGTGTTCCTCAGAGTTCTGTACTGTCACCCACTTTTCTTTTTATTTATTAATGATATTTTCATTCGCACGTCTGTCCTATTCACTCCTATGCCGATGAGTCCACTCTTCACTTCTCCAACCTCTTCCCAAAGCGTTCCTCGCAGCAGTCGCTTCATGATTCGCGTGAGGCAACTATGGGGCACCTGACCTCTGATCTTTCTGCTATACCTGATTGGGGCAGAAAAAACCTTGTGGCTTTCAATGCCTCAAAAACTCGGTTCCCCCATCTGTCTACTCGTCACAATCTTCCACACGACTATCCCCTTACCTTCAACAAAACACAAAGCAATCCTCCTTCTTCTATTAACATTCTTGGCGTTTCCTTTTCTCGTGATCTTTCCTGGAAAGATCACATATACTCTCTTTCTAAAACATCTTCCAAGAGGTTAGGTGTGCTGTACCGCCTCCGCGGTTTCTTCACCCCTACTCAGTTGCTGTCTCTGTACAGGGGTCTTGTTCGCCCCTGTATGGAGTATGCTTCTCATGTGTGGGGTGGTTCAACCCACACAGCCGTACTTGACCGGGTGTAATCAAAGGCTTTTCGTCTCATCAATTCCCCGCCTCTTTCTGATTGTCTTCAATCTCTCTCTCTCTCTTCGCCGCAATGTTGCCTCACTCTCTCTTTACTATCGCTATCATAATGGACATTGCTCTTCTGAACTCTCTAACTGCATGCCTCCTCCTTTAAGGAGAGCGCGCAGTATCAGACTTTCTACACTTTCTCATTCCTATTCTGTCCAATTATCTAATGCAAGGGTTAATCGGTATTTTCACTCTTTCATCTACTCAACCGGTCAACTCTGGAACAATCTTCCTCAATCCATCTTTCCCTCTGTCTATGACCTCCCATCTTTCAAACGCAGAGTGTCTAGGCATCTTGAAAACCCCAGACCTTGATTTTGGCTCTCCTCCTTCTATGGGAGGGGCGCTTTTGCGGGCATTTGCCCTTGGCCCCTCCTTCCTGCATAAAAAAAATAATTCTGCACGAATTTCAAAAGTAATTCGTACACGCGCATGTACGCGTTTCGAATGTACTTTCTTTAGTATGGTCCAAAAGTCACGATCGGATCGTCTTTGTTTTAACTTAGCTTATAAAGCATTAAAACCGTTAGCACATTTGATGAAACCCAAAATAAATATATTTCACTTTGCAAATAAATATATTTCACTTTGTCATATCTTTTGGACCACACTGTACATTTTCATTTACAATTCCGTATCATCATTATATACATTTAAAAGGTGTGTGTGTGTGTGTGTGTGTGTGTAGGTAAGGTAATATCTATACACAGAATAACAGTAAAATGTAATTTGAGTAGATATCTCATTGTCATAAGTTGTGTGGTCATTAGATAAGCGTGTCTGTCTTTGTACTGTCAATACAAATTATTGGAGATAATTTCTAACTGATTTATTAACGGGAGGTCTTAAATGAGAGTCTGTCGATGATACATCCATCCATTTCTAGCATTTACTCTTTGAAGCACGGGTCAAAATTGTTATCATTGCCAGCGTCTGTAACTCCTCAGATGGGTAACGCCGTTTCCACGTGAGCGGAGCGAAGACACTGAGATTAGAAGTTCGAATTCCGACGATATATATCTGTCACGAGAGCCAGAAACTGGCACAGCGCTCGGTCCAACTAACGCGGCCCATTGCTGTAATTCTCGTATTATTTATTATTATTATTACCAGTACCACCGGGAGTCGAACTCTCGACGTAGTGTCTTCACTTCGCTTATAGCGAAAGAGTTACCCACTGAATTACAGAAGCTAAAAAATTTTGATGATGCTAGTAATGATATGATGATGTTGCAGGAATTAGCGCAATGGGCCGCATTAATTGGTCTGAACACTGTGCTAGTTTCTGGTCCTCCTCATTTATCATCATCAGCGACTGCTATACGTGTATAGCCGAAATATTCGGGTTTTCTCCCGTAAGTATTTACACGAGTTTTCTTCTGGAAAAACGTATCAGAATTTGTCAGTTTGTTTACACCCTGTTGGGGGAAGGTTTTAGCCATTAATATTATCTTAAAACTTCAACTCGTTCATTATTAAGACATTCACAAAAAATGGGTGTATGGTCGGAATGTTTAACTCTTCAAACTTCCACTTAAACTATGACTGCATCGATTATTAAATATGTGATGATTAAATATGCGCTATGTGAAATGAAGAGCACAAGAAACCAACTCTTTAACTCACCAGGCGAACGCAAAAGGGGGCGTGGGGCAACAAGCTTGACCTCCGTGAAATGAAGAATCATCGCACGGAACATTTGAAAGGTATATATATGTATGTGTGTGTGTGTGTGTGTGTGTGTGTGATAAAAACGTTCCATATTTTTTACTTCCGTTGAGCGTATATTGTTTATCATTGAAAGGCAGGAAGTGACTACAAAGAAAAATAAGTTTTATGTTAATTTAGTATTTAGTTATACAATAAAGTCCTTTTACATTCGTATTCAGTCGACATTATTAAAATGTTTTAAAAAAGTTTTTTTTTTTTTACTATTTAATATTACATACTTTTTATTCATTCCTTTAATTCAAAGAACGCATTCATTTTTCATGCTTTGTTTATCAAAGGACTCTCTTGAAATTTAAATAATTCTAAGCTTTGAATATACAATCGAGCAAACGTATCACCAATGACAGCGTTCGTAAAGTCATTATTTATTATTCGTTCTAATGTCTAATAATTGATTGAAAACATTAAACGAGAGTTTTGAATCCGGGTTTTTTGTTTTAAATTTCCAGATATATTTGATGAGAGAACAGGGGGGATGAATTTTTAACTATCTTTTCTATTGCACGCTTGAATCTTAAACTAGAAAACCATGAAGACAAGTCAGTCAACAGAGTTCACAAAAAAAAAAGGTTCTCAAATTTGCTGTTATAATACTTTTATTAAAATATCAAAATTAGAGTGGTATATTTTAAAATTCATATATACATTTTTCTTCATCACCAATACTGAAAAAAGTGTATTTATAGATAAATAAATAAATAGATAAATAGATAAAATGTCAGATGAAGTATTTAACATACTTAGTAAAGTTTGCGGACGTACTAACGACGACGATATAGAACTCAACATACTGTTCTCCCCCAACTTTGGTACTCTCACAAAAACTTTATTCTATGTTCTCATCCAAGCTAGTATAAAACTCTCACGTGTACTCTTGGCATTGGTCCGCAAACTAGGGTGCGCAATGAGCTGCAAAAGGGATTCGTGAAGAGTGACTAAACTCCTAAAACGTAACTTATTTTAAATGAAACCGGAAAATTATTGACATCCAGAGAGGACTTATATTTATAATTAAAAAAAAATTGTTCCGCTCCTCCTCACCCCAATTACTCGTGTTCGCCACTAACTTGACGTCACTAACTACCAATCTGCGTTTATGGCTGTCCGCAAAACAGTGGTAGTAGTAGTAGTAGTAGTAGTTGCGACATCTTACTGTTATTTAATGAGGGAGGCGCGACTAATAAAGTTTTTTAACCCACTCCCCTGAAGTATCAGCGATCCAAGTGACCCTAACCATAGCTACAATAGTTTCTCAGGAGTTCCGCCCTTACCCGCATCCATAAAATTAGATACAGAATATACCTGTATGTTCGTTGAAACTCTGTCTTTGCTTATTTCTTCACAAGAACTGATGTAAACTAGTCTTCATTTTTTTTTTTTCAATTTTTGCTGAGAGATATCTCCAGAATCAGATTAAATAGTTTATCCAATTGTGATTTAACAACCTATGAACCTAACCTAAAAAAAGCCTATCCTAACCTGATCTAACTAACCTAACCCAACCTAACCTACCAAAGCCCGAGTTAACCTAACTTCATGTATCCCAAAATACTAGATAGAATATTTTGTCAACGAAATATTGTTAGCCCGGTCCTGAAAGACCCTGACTACTAAAATCATGACGGCTTTTTGGACAAAATGTAGAACAAACCCCAAAATATCATTCCTTTCGCACCTCTATAAATTTCAATACTAAAATAAAATTGTAAAGCTATTTTTTGAAGTCGACTATACATTATAAAATAGAAGCATCAAAGTTTTCTTTTACAATATGTTAAAACCCTTTGCAATGGAAATAAATATCTGATGCCAGTGTCTGTTTTCTCCATTCCTCCCTCAACTGTGCTCGTCGCTAAACGACCGAAAGAGTAAAAAATGTATCGCTCTACTCTCTTTAGCTTTTGTTCACATACTGTTGTTGTGCAAAACTTTTGCAATTGGTTGTATATATCCATTCCTGATATATATATATATATATATATATACACACACACACACACACACACACACACACACACACACAGAGAGTTTTCGAACAAATACTCGGGATCGGCCGGCGGTTCACCATTCAGTAGTATCCATCTTCATTTGTGGAATTTGATGAAAGAGAGAATTGTTTTTCATTCTAATCCTGCCTTTGTAAACTGCCACATGGCTGATCTGATTCTCTCTCTCTCTCTCTCTCTCTCTCTCTCTCTCTCTCTCTCTCTGGTCCGAAAAATGGCAAATGCCGTTTAACTTGGGAAAATGCCAAGTCAGACTACTCGATGTTGGGGAGTAATATCGAGGCCACTGATTTGGAAAAGGTCTTGGGTGTGCTAATTAGCAGCGACCTTAATTTTACCAAACAGTGCGTAGAGGTGGAAAAGAGAGCCCAGAAGCTGTTGGATTATATCAGAAGGCAATTTCGATTTCGGAACAAGGAGATTGTGCTCTCTCTGTACAATTCCCTGGTTCGGCCGCACCTGGAGTATGCTGTGCAGTTCTAGTCGCCCACCCTCAGGAAAGATATTGAGAGGCTGGAGCGAGTCCAGGCGAGGGCCACAAAGTTAATCCCTTCCGTTAGGCATATGGGCTACAATCGACGCTTAAGTGCCCTGAATTTGTTTTTGCTGGATACTCGGAGGCTGCGCGGTCAACTCATCGAGGTTTTCAAGTTCTTACGCGGGTTCAACAATGTCGATTTTAGAAGCATGTTTAGTTTAAATGATAACCCAACTCGCAACAATGGTTGGAAGTTGGATTTGAAACGGTTTAGGACTAGTGTGTGTGGGAATTACTTTACCTATAAGATCTGTGACACGTGGAACAGGTTACCTTCAGAAGTTGTGAACAGTTCTTCTGTGGATCTGTTCAAGAAAAGGTTAGACCGAATCTTGCACACTATTTGAGGGTGTATGAATTTTTCCCTGGCACCCGTTGCCATTGATACCTCCTCGGTATGGGCCGCAAGGCCTTTTGAGGTACTGCTTCTCTCTCTCTCTCTCTCTCTCTCTCTCTCTCTCTCTCTCTCTCTCTCTCTGAACTGCATGTTGTCTTTGGGATAATACAAATTATGTTGTTCTTTAAGGGACAAACTTCACGCCTCTGGGTTGAAGCACCACTTGGACAATTGGTTCAGGAGGCGTTACAACCGAAGAGATTATAGTCTCTTCGAATTCCATTTCAATCCTCTTCAAACGAACGATTCTTCCAACGATCACGAACGATTCGATATTACTCACGGACTACATTATAGGACTTCATTATCTTGTGTCTTAAGAGGTTAGTTTATATCACGACATACGTTGCATATACAAATTTATTGATAACTACAATTTAAGGATTACACAGGAGATTATGCCTCATTTTCTCTCTTTCTTTCTCAAAATAATCTCTCCCCTGCGAAAGAGTCTTCTCGGGGAACTCCAGCTCAAGGATATATATATATATATAATATATATATATATATAATATATATATATATATATATATATATATAAACTAACAATAATTCCTATATTCATGTCTTTATATTCATACAGTACTTTGTGTATATAATTACTGTATATTCTTATATTAATTTTTAAATATAGAGTCCAAATTCGCATAACGCTGACAAGAGTTTGGATAATTTTTTTATTTTCTATTTTATTTTTGCTGAATAATTGATGAATTATTTCTTTTTAATTTACTTAATAATTTTTTTTAGATTTAGCTTAATAATGTAATCTTGTTAAATTCTGCAATGTTAATTTTCTGTATACATTCTCTCTTCGTTGTAAAAGATGAAGTTATGTCTTGCTTAACACTTAATTTTAAATTTTAGGCATTTAATTTTTGCTCATATGCATGTTTAATTGTAATTCATAATAAAATGCATATTTCGACTTCGATTTCCACTTTAACTCAGCAGATCATGATAACATCAGATCTGTCAATATGCAGTTTAAAATAAAAATATGGCTTCATCTTCAAATATCTTGCTTATTTGTCTAGACATTGCTGCAGCTAAAATATTTACCTTATCTTCAAATATTTTGCAAAATAATTCAGCCTATTGATAATAAAAAACAAAACGGGTCAATATTAAATAATAATGATGTCACCAAAAATTCAGTATAAATAGTCAAACAATTTTTCAAGTTATTCTGATTTGTCTGATCTGACTTAGAGGCTGAGCATTACCTGTAACATTTTAGCAGTAAACTACAGTAAGAGAATATCTGTCTTCTCCTTCAAGCCTTGTTTTCTTCAGAGAACTTAGTCTTAAAATAGAGAAGAATAATTTCCCGATACGCTACAAGAAGAATCGGGGAACCCTTAGAGAATTTAGTAAGCCTCACAGAATCCTCCGATCCACTACAAGAAGAAATCGGAGAGTAGTATAAGAGAAACTACTGCGATTCCCTATACGGTACCAGCTACTCCAGAGTAACAAACCCGTTGCTGCCACCTAACCAGAACCCGCCGTCAATTTCGAATCGCCCAAGGCCATAGACGGAGGTGTTAACATATATACAGTATTATATGATGCAAACCCACAAGGAAAAAAAGAAAAAGGAAAATGATTCCATCATTCATTCATTTCACGTGTTTAATTGTGAAATTCATCCCATATGCGGGTTTGCATCATTCGCATGATTCCATATATAATATTGTATATACAGGGTTGTTATAAAGTCCTGGAGAGTTTTTAAAAATAAGCAACTTTTTAATTATTCCAAATGGAACAAAATATGACACATAACAAAAATCTTTTTCTTTTTCATAGTACACACACACACACACACACACACACACGTATATATATATATATATATATATATATATATATAAACAAACTTATTTTAACAACTATTTATGATCTTAAACGCATCTTTTGTGTACTCCGGTTGAGCGATAAATGTAAGAAATGATTTTCGCCTATCTTTGCTCTCAAATCACCAAAAGTTTGTCTCTACCTGCTCCCCTTTATTAATATTTAATAAAATTTTCCCCGTATCTTCACTCGAACTGTGAAGAGACGTGTGATTTCTTCATAAACAACTTTGTAAGAGTAAAGTTAGCAATAACGTATGGGAGTTCTTGTGTTTACGTATAAAAGATAAAGGATTCTCCGCTTTCGTCCAAGACTATATTATTGTCTTCTTTATATATATATATAAAGAATTTATTTTTATTTATCTCTTCTCCCTTCCCCTATTTTCTGCCGCGTTCGTAATGAGGACTTGGAAATTCATAAGTTCTAACATTATCCTTTAAGTTCGAGGAGAGAACTTAGTAAGCACTTAGAAATACATTTAAAACGAACTTAAAATTCCCTTTGAGTGGATGTTGAATGCTATTTTAACCGAACTATGATGGTCCTCAAACTGAGAGCTCTTTTCCCGCCTTCGAGTGGTCGCTGCAACGGAGGAGGAAGGAGGAGCAGGAGGAGGGAGGAGATAGTCGGCTGGAGAAGAGTCTTAAGATGAAGTTATACGCGAAACTAAAAGAAAGTTTAGACCTCCGAAACGTATAAAGAAGAATTATTAATCAAAGATTTTAATGTAAGAAAGTTCACCCAAAGTGTTTATCTTTATTTTCTATAGAACAAAAGTTTGTTTGTAGATTCTCAGACCTTTCTTCATTTTCCTTTGAATTTCTTTGCCTTTTTTTAATTAAAAATTATCAAAGGAAAAGGCAAATAAAAACATAATTTTTCAAATACGTTTTTCATTGTTTTTAAAAGCCGAGAAAAAGTAACTTCTTGTAGAGTAAAAAACAAGTGGGTGAGGAGAGTGGAGTAATTTTTCTAAAAATAAATAAATAAATAAAATAAATTATTAAAAGAAATATTGTATGAAACTATTAAAAAGCTGGTTTAATTCTATTTAATATTTAAGTATCTCTAACAATAAAAGGAATTCAAGTGAAAAGAGAGATAAAGAATGAATTCAAAATGGACCGATTTGAAAGTGTAACTTTATTAATTAAAAACTCTGTTTTACAGTTGTAAAATACAACTTTAAAATAGGATTACACTCCAATCCACTACATTACATTACGGCTACGCAACACTTCATAGCGATTTTTAACATTTCGTAATTCAACTATGGGTACCTTGGCTAGCCTAGTGGCTAAGACGCTGGGCTGCTGGTGGGGCGTGGTTCGGATTCTACGTTAAACTGTAGGTCTTAGGCGGAGTGATAAGCTTGACCTTCGTCAGAATGAACAATTCGGACGGAAGCTAAACCAAGATTATGTATTTACCAGATGAATTTAACTGTCCAGTGAACGTAATCGTCCCCGTGAGTCGAAAACCAAATTGTTTAATACACAATCAAAGCCCAGTCATTTAAGCTTTATACCCCAATTAAACGTAATCTGAGTCGCTCTCAAACGATTCGAATTTTAAAACGCGAGATTAAAAACGTTTCTTATTAAAACATTGTCTTTTGATGGCGATTTTAAAGAGTGAAAAAGCCATTACTTTAGTAGTAATTCATTTGTTTATGACTTTCTTAGTGTCACTAATTTTGATTAATTTCAGGTTAGTCCGAAGACGTAAAATTTAAGGCTTTTCTTTTTTCAATTTAGTTTTTTGTGATTATCTGATAAAAGAGATGTGAAAGTTCTGTACGGATTGTATAACGATCGCTGTATTATGACTTGTGGTGCAAATCAGTCAGTTTCATATGATCATTCATAAATGAAAGCAAAAAGCTTAATTTAATAATAATAATAATAATAAATTGATGTATAATGCTAATTAATACCACGAGTACTTAATCATTACCCAAATAATAATAATAATAATAATAATAATAATTCATTATATTCTCGTATGATATTCATAAATTTATTTTAGAATAACTGAGGATTCTAAATTAGAATTTGGATTCTTACTTGATTCCTTTTCATTATAATCTTACAATAAACCTTTCGAGAAAGGAAATAAAATATTTAGTCTTTGTTTATGCGAAATTAAAGTTCAAGTTGGAAGCCACGCTTATCCTGTAGTTTCTTATCTTTTAGGAAAAGAATTTATAATTAGCATTATCATTATAAGAGGAAAGGTGAATGAATTCTCGCGTGCTTTATGTAACTCACAGACCTCTTCAGCAGTACTTTACTAAAAGACAATTATTTAAATTTAAATTGTTTGTGACTAATTTTAAATAACTACTCAATTTTTTTTAAATTTTTTGATGGGATAATTTAACCTCCTTCGCAACATCTAAGGTCGTATGACGGAGGGGACCTAGAGCTTTACGTAGGATCCGAACCACGGGTCGCTACGTAATCTGGGCGCGGAGGACGGTCTTACATCCAGCTGCTCTCCAGACCCAATGTCGCTTAATGTCGCTGATCGACAGGAAGCGGTGTTACGACACTGGTCACGACGTAGCTCAGCTACTCTAATTGACAAGATCTCGAATGATCAGATCATCAAAACGGATTTTAACAATCTATTTAACCTAGATTTGCCTACCTTGACGTATCCCAACGTAATTTGTCATCACCCCCCCCTCAGTATAAACTCGTAGGAAACCCTAGGAACTTTATCTATAAAGCGACCCAATTAGGTGAATTTTCGACAATTTTAAGTTCAAAGGGATCACTGTAAGCAATCACTGACCGAGATCAGGTACACTTAGATCATCAGTTTCGACCACAATTGCCTACGTATGCTGTCAAATTTTGGATTACTAGCTCCCACCGCTGACGACTCGACAAATTTTGCATACCCTTTCACAATGGTTTTGAATTGATGTTAATAGTTTCATTTAAGTATTTAGGTCAAATTAATTATCACCAGCTCCTTCAGTGATGACGCGGGGATAAGGAAAAAAATACCTAATCATCTGTGTTAAAGCAAATACATGACTATAAGGAACTTCCGGTTCTGTTGAAGTGAAGTTAAAGAGACACTCTTTCGTATCTCCTGCACTAATATATATTGACGGAAACTCTGGGTGAATTATAAAAAAAAAAGGTTCTGACAGAACCCTAAATTTGCTATACCAGAGACCTGTCAGACTCCTACTACATAAGTTACCCGGAGATGCTCAGCTTTGCAAATGTTTGCTAACCACAATGTCTCGAGCCTCCCTCCCAGAGGCAACAACCTTTATCCTTACTTGAAATTTATTAACTTGAATTGTAAGTAGCAAATTAACTTCATCATAATCGTCCTATATATGTACAGAAGTATGCTTAATACAATATTTAACACTCGTCTTTAAAATGCACGAAGTTCTTGTTAAAAACATGTTGAAGTTAAATTCCAATTCTTAAATGACTTAACACACACACACACACACATACGTCAGATTATTTGCCTGTAAACCTCAGTTACGAGTCAAATATGTATTTCAAATGTGGGTAAACATAGTTAAATGACTCTTTCCAACAGTT